>JAXDDW010000009.1:2180000-2507500 GCA_034670385.1 Hoplostethus mediterraneus
TGCTACGTAGCCCGCGGTGGCTGCGGCTCCCCCGCCACCGGGAGGAGTGATGAATGTGATTCGCCGGTGTTAACAGATGAGCAGCTTTAGCAACAGGTCGTCAAACGGCACAATCCTCGACAGCTCAGCGGGAGGAGATATTACTCATTGGGGGGGGAGGTGGGGGGTCTTACCTACTCTCCCCCTCGTCTCTCACCCTCACTCTATCTGCCACCGTTCCTCTCGCCCATGCATTTGTAGTCAGACGTCGCTTAGCCCGTCTCCCTGCATCCTGCTGATTCTGTTTTCCCCGGGCAGGTGCTTGTGGGAGTGTGGGTGGGGGGTTCACACCTTTAAATATGTAATCTTGTAATGTAGGTGGCACATCTCTGTTTGTTCTGCAGTGGTAAACGTCAGGCTCGGCGTGATGAGTCGGCCCCTTTACTCGTCTTTCTGGACTGGTAAATCATCAAGCGCTGAGTAAGAGAAACGCGGGGCGAGGTCGCGTGACATTGAGCTGACACTCACGGAAATGATGGAAATGATGACCGGGAAGGAAACCGAGGGTCGACCCCACCTGATCTCTGTCTGTGGAGTAGCACGGTCTCCATGTTTTCCTGCAGTAGGTGAGACTGAATGGACGCCGCGTGTCGAGGCAACGCACACATCTCAACAAGCTGCAGCACCACACAGAACCAGGTAATTAAGGTGAGAAGGCTTTGCCGGCTTTGTTGGGATAATCTCACCGTGACAATAATCTCGCAGCGTTTTTGATCGTTAATTAGTCTTATCGTTCAATTTATTTGAAAAAAAAACAACAACAACAACAACCAGTGAGTCAACACTCCTTCTGCTGGAGGCTTGCCAAGTCCAGGCCTTGATTTCATTTGATTTCATTAGGTGTGAGGGGCTGAACGCTGTAGCAGCCGGGGTCTGTGTGCACATTTGTTCATTCGTTCATTTGAGTTCGAAGTCAGCAAAGCATCAACCGATTGGCTGGTGCGCGGTACAACCACATACCAGGAAGTAGCGATGTGATTTTCTAACTGTAGTGGCTACGTCAGCTTTTAAAGTTGACGTAGTT
Organism: Hoplostethus mediterraneus; assembly: GCA_034670385.1. NCBI lineage: Eukaryota > Metazoa > Chordata > Actinopteri > Trachichthyiformes > Trachichthyidae > Hoplostethus > Hoplostethus mediterraneus. Next base: position 2,181,064 of record JAXDDW010000009.1, read on the forward strand.
TCCACTCTTGTTTTCATTGGGCTACTTGTTTCATCAAACATTTCATCAAACATACTGGGACTAATAACCAAGCTGCTGGTTCTAGCAATTCAAAGGCCCGTTTACTTTGTAGATTCATCAGTGCAACTTCTGCTGGCTGACAAAGATGAAAGGTACAAGCGAGGTAACGGGAGGACAGTGCTGTTGTGTGATGGGCTAGTCTGACTGGATCAAACAAGCCTACCGTCCAGCCTGCGACAGAAATCGGTCGCCTGGTGGCCAGCAGGGGGCCAGCGGGGGGCCAGTAGGGGGCCAGCAGGGGGCCAGCAGGGGGCCAGCAGGGGGCCAGAGGACAGTGATGGGAGCCAGCACTTCTTCTGTTGGCCTTCCTGAAGGACGTCAAAGGGTTAACCCCCTCAACTCTCCCCACGACAAAGTCAATCACGGCCCCAACAATGTAAAGATTGAAAGGCAGGCAAGGCCAAACACATTCAACAACAATAACGTGAGAAATGTCAATAAAAAGCAAATACAGTCCTAAATACGATCCATATATACAAACCAGAACTGACTACATGCAGCTAATACTGCATCCTGATAACGTACTGAATGTTCCTGTTAGTGTAAAACCTTTTTTCCTCTTAACTTTAAGTACATTTCTAACCTCCATTAATGTTCAGCTGTTTATCATGTCAACACTCGTATCCGTTTACTATGTTAAGGGGAAGTTATCACGTTTACAGTGAAGTACGGGGGTCAGTTCATGATCTTTACTCGTTGGTGATCAAGGCGTCTGGAGGCAACCAGAAGAGGTCTGTCTGTCTACGGTCTGCCGGCCTCGCGCGGCTCATGAATTAGTCTGGCTGTTGTCTGGACCACGGCGAGATGAAGGCCGACGAGGTAAACACTTTGCACTTTTACAGGACAGGCGGCTGTTACGGGGTTTTCGCGTATTGATTTATGTTAAGTCCTTCTTTCTTCTTGTCCAGGAGTGACTCAGCCTCCACTGCGTCAGCTCGACTCGGAGGCGAAGTCGAGCGGGTCCTTGGGTTCGGCGACATCACGGAGACCACGGGCTTAGTTAATTGGTGAGTTAGGTTAGCTGAGACACACACACACACACACACTGATGCGTGCGCACACACACACACACACATCCATGCCAAGTCGGGGGATATTGTTTTGAGCCTCTGTGGCTCTCAGATAGGGTTTAGAGAGCTTTGTCTCCCAGTGTGTGTTCAAAATAGGTCATCCTATTCTGCGGCTCCTAGCAAAGTGAGCTTCCTTCTTTTCCTGCCCTGATTTCAACAACATAAACAACCGACAGGAAGTTTTCCCCCCTCTCTCTCTCTCTCTCTCTCCCTCTTGCTCTCTCTCTCTTCCTCTACGTCTCTGAAACAAAGCGTCTCATCAGCGAAACCCAGTGAGGTTAAGTTAATAAGTCTACTTTATGCCGAGCGAGAGACAGAGGAGTGGAAGTTTCTCAAAGTACTCGTGTTTTGGTATTCCAACTTGTGTCATGTTTGCTGCAGCTCCTTCGTTCCTACCTGCTGCTGCCACACACACACCAACACACACACACACACACACACCAACACACACCAACACACACACACACACACACACACTTAAAGCTTGCCTCCATGCTTCTGCTCCCTTTCCTTTCCCAGCAGGGGACCGTCACACGGAGCTCTTTTGTTGTGCTGCTCTATCATGCAGGGTGTCATGAGCTGTCACGGCCTCCGGGGCTTAAAAGACGCGTGACGCAAAAAAAAAGAGGGAAAAGTGGAACAGCGAAAAACACAAGCCTCTCGCTGCTGCGTGTGTCTGCGCTGTTGCACGCGTGTGTGTGTGTATTGGTGCATGGGTGTATTTGCCGCTCGGTTGTGCGTGGGCGTGTCTGAGTGGGTGGCGGCGTGCCTGCGCGTGCGGGAAATCACTGTACGTACGCTATGAGTCTTTAGAGGTTTGATGGCGTTAAACAGGAAAACACAATTTCACCATGATCACACTGCCGGCGCAATCAGCCCGCGGCTTTAGCGAACATCTCTGGGTACTGGCTGTGACGCTCAGCGCTACAACACGGGGAATAGCCATTTTATATTCCAGCCCTCGAATTGTTTCTGTCGACTAATCAAATAAGTGTGCGATATGGATGGGGGGGGGGGGGTGCAGATATATCCCCCCCCGTTGTGCAAGTTAGCAAACGCTAATTGAGTTTGTTTGCAAAACTGAGGCTTGCACCTCGAGACGGCGGCGGCGGCTGCGTCATTATTTGCGCTCTAAAATCAGCGAGCGCTTTCGAGATCGAGTTTATTTTCCCCTTTTCATTTATGTGCTACTTAGGGAAGCAGAACGAGAGGGTGAGAGAGAGAGAGAGAGAGAGAGAGAGAGAGAGAGAGAGGGGGGGTATGAACTACGCTAAGCTCACAGGTTCCTCCTGACACTGATAAATACCTGAGGAATGGGACACAGTCGAGAGCCCGGCTACTCTGTCATTAACCTTGTAGAGCCTCGGCCCGCCGCCGGTGATTAACGACACCCCATTATGTGCTATTAAACAGCAGCCGGGGGGGGGGGGGGAGGGGGGGGGGGGGGGGGGGTCTCCTCCTCCTCACCCATACCAACGCCGCACGCCGCCTGCCAAGGAGCTGCAGGGAAACTTTCCATCGGGGCCCCGGCGACACTCTCCCACGGGGGGGACGCCATCTAAAAACTCCTTTACGTTAAACACGGGGTGAGAGTTTTTTTGTTTGCGCGTTCCCGGCGTGGCCTTATATATATCTCTCTCTCTCTCGACCGCCGCTTCGTTTGCGTGCCACTTCCATGTTTCCCCCCCCCCCCCACCGTCTCGCTGGAAAAGGGCCCGTTATTGTTTATGACAATAGAAGCGGAGTCCCCGAAGACGGCTCCGCAGATAAGCAAAATACTGCCGACACGGAAAGGAAGGCTGTTACCATATGAAAGGCAAAAGGGGAGGAAAGAAAAGAGAGAGGGTGGAATGGGAAGTGGATAAAAGCCAGAGGAGATAGAGGTGTGTGTGTGTGTGTGGGGAGAGAGAGAGAGAGGAGAAAGAGGGAGGCGGGCGGGGAGGGAGGGGGGAGATAAAGGCGGCGCTGTATTCCCTGATGTGGCGTCTCTGTGTTGGCTCTTCGCAGCTCCCGCTCTGAGGATTACCGCATTTACACTTCAGCTTAAAAATAGCCCCGTGATAATTTATTTAGCTGGAGCGCCGCATCCTGCATTGTGTTCCCAGAGAATAGGGTTTGTTTTTTTTCCCCACCTCTTTCTCTCTCTCACCTCCCTTCTGTAGTTCAGCCAGGATATTCTCTTCCTCTTCCTCGTCGTATCTCTTTCTCTTAATCTCCCATTCCCGGAGAAAGTCACCTTCCTCCTCGAGGGGAACGCAGCGCCGGAGTAACCCGACGACCGGCCCTGGGTCGAGCTATTCACGCGCACCTTTTGATAACCCGGAGACTGAGTGTTCCCCCCCCCGGGGTGCCCTGGATAAACCAGGTAACAACATTCCTGTCCACCTGCGGGTCCGCCGGATGAACGGGACGGAGGGGCGTGGCTGTGCCGAGCTGCCCTGGGGGGAAGAAACGATGAAATACGCCGCTGACATGAGAGACGTTGGATCTAGAGTGGATTGAATAAATCAGCTGATTCTAGGCCGGTTAGCTCCGATACGCCGATGATGCACTACTCAAGCGGAAGAAAAGGAAGTCTGTTGCCGCGGCGCTATCCGGTTTGCCCTTGGGATACGCCTGTTAAGTGTCGGAGCACACTTCAAGAAAACGACCCCCTCAAGTCGGGCCGGGTACGTCAGCCTATCGAGGCTCAGAACAGGGGCATGTTCAAAGTCAATAGCTCTTAAAAATAAGATATGAGAGGCCTTCAAAGAGCAAAGACAAAAAAAAAAAAAAGGCTTGGTTGCTATTTCGGAAACGGGGGGGGGGGGGGGGGAGTGCTTCGGCGGCTGAGGTTAAAGGGGATCATCAGTCTCCGTGGCACGGCGAATCTCATTTTCCGGCAGGAAATGTGATGACTCGACAACAAGGGGAGGACAGCGGTGATGTAGATGGTGGGAGAGGAGAAGCAAGGGGGGCTCGCAATAAAGGGAAGGAATCGCAATGTACACTCAGCACTTTCTCTCTCTCTCTCCTGTCTCACTCTCTGCGGCGTCTCACTCAAAACCTCGCGCCGCTGTCGGGTGAATAACAACGACCTCGCACGGACACGTGGACACACCCCTCGTATCCCGGTGCGACCCGCGGTAACGGGATCTTCTTCCTCTCCATCTGCCTCTGCGCCTCTGCCAGCCCACGCGGCGGTGACACGGCGGCGGCGCTCGACTCGTGTGTTTGGCGTTGAGGCGCTTGCGTGATTGATGAAGGTCAGAGACAGAAGGGACGCGTTACCACATTGTGTTTTCACTACAATTACACAACTTGTGAGGAAATTATCCAAAAACGAAAATTAACTTTTTTTCTCTTTGTGTTTTTCCCCTCAATTTCCCATTTAACCCTTTAACACCTAAGCCTCAAAATATCCGCCTGGAATTTTTTGCTTATCTTGACTATAAAAGGGTCAGAAAATGTCCTGTGAGTAAGTGCTTTTTCCCGTTTTTCCAGAAAACTTGGAACCTTCAATATCTGGCAGTTATTTACAATTTGCTGCAAGTTATAAGAGTGTAATAACAGTTCGCGGACTTCCGAGAGAGGCGTGAGTGAAATTACCGTAATGACAAACCGTGACGTAATTATGGTAATCCAAAGTGCGCTTGCGCAACGTGTCGCCGACGACACACTCGGTGTTAAAGGGTTAATCCGGCTCACGCTTTCCATCCGGTCCCTGAAGGCACCGTTGTCTCTGAGGGCATCATTATCCTCTCTCTCACGCGGCGACGTCTTTCAAGAGGCTCTCAGCAGCCGGACGCCACTCCCAGATCATCAGGCCGACACCGGGAGACTAAATATCACTTCTAAATCAAACCTACGTGAGAGGTGCATTAAAAGACGTGATCCGGCTCTCTCTCGTCTCCCCGGGGGAGTAGTGTATTCACAGTAGATAAAACTGGGTACAAGTGCAATAAAGCCTCCCACTCAAGCTATATAACTAATCACCGCGGAAAGGAAATTTCATCTTCCTCTCTACTGAAAACTTTTGGAAACAACTGAATTCCCCCTTGAGTGCCTCTGGGATTTCAAGCTTAAACTAATTTGCTTGACTTGTAATTAAATAAGAAATCAATTCTACAAACAATTAGTTCCGGAAAAGAAAGCTGGTAGCACTTGTGTTTGTGATTGTGTGTGTGTGTGTGTGTCTTTCGGTGTTTATCTGTGTGTATGTGCACCGCCTCATTTGAAGTTGGTTGCAAAGAAATGTTTGTCCTGTTTTCAGGCAGAGATGCATTCAGGGTTCTTAGGATAAAGTAGGAATAATGCAGGAACAACAGAATGTCGTCAATGTTGAGAACGTAGCTCACGTAGGCAACTCACACAACCATCACGAAGCGAGACCTGGATCTGTAACGTCATCTGATGATCTGTAAGCTTTAAGATCTGCAGTCTCGCTGTCACGTTTGCAAAATGTTGATTTTCATTGTGTTTTCACTAAATTACACGACTTGTGAGGAATTACCCGAGAACGAAAATGAAACAACAACTTTTTCTTTTTGTGTTTTTTCCTCAATTTCCCAATTTAATCCGGCTCACGCATCCATTCGGTCCCTGAAGGCACCGTTGTCTCTGATGGAAAAAAGCAAGAAACCTAAGACCTGGATCTGCAATGTCAGAAGGTAAAAATGTGTTGCTCCATAGTAAATAAATTGGGGAAACATGGTAGAAGTTCGTTAGTGAGAGCATTTCCACCGTCGGATACTCTTCCACCGTTCTCATCAATCTGGGATGTTCAACGTGTTTTACCTGCCTTGTTTATTTCTATTAGCGATTTCCTATATTTCCCAGAATAAATAAACAGGCGGGAACTTGTTGCATTCAGTACAGATGGAGCGCAGCATAGTGAAGAGCTTTTCCAGCCAAAGAAAAAAGCCAAGATTCTCGGCCCTTACTCAAAAACGTCAAAGTCTTGCAGCTGCGTTTCATTCGGGGTCTATCGAGACTACGCTGCCGGTGGAGAAATTGGCATCTCTATCTCTTCCACGGTGGATTTTTGAACATCAGTGCAAAAAAAACCCAAAACACACAGCGGGTCTAGAAAGAAGCTGTTTGCCTCTGATTTTTTGTTTTTGGAGAGACTTGACACCGAAATCTTACGTTTTGCTGTTGATGTTGCAGACAGGTGAGTTGTTCCTACAAGGCGCTCGTGTGTTGCGACTGTGAAAGTTGCTCGCACGCCCCTCGCTGTTTTAAAGTAAATCAAGGGGAAGTGTATGCTGCTGCTGCTGCTGCTGCGCCACCCCCACCCTACCCCCACCTGCTGACTCTGTAGCTTTAAACAGTGTATTTACCAGCTGGGGGTCTGCATACATGAGGAGGCCCCTGCAGTCCCAGCGGGGGGGCCCCCATACCTGCCACCGCTACACCACGCTGCCCTTGGGCTAGACACCTCAACCTCAGCACGCCGCGCATCAAGCCGGCTGGTGTGTAAATGGGTATTATGTCAGTGTCAGGGTGTGCAGGCCCCGGTGGACCGGCGGCGGGGGGGCATCTGCAGGCTACGGAGCGGCCGCGTGATGAATGTTTATCCTCGCGTGTGCGGCGGGGGCCGGGGACACTCTGGCGTCTGCAGGGATGCGTCACCTGCAGGGATGCGGCTGTATACATTCATTACCCATCAACATGCCGCTGTGGATGCTGCAGCAACACCGTGTCACCCACGTGTTAACATCCCCTCCGGCCAGACTACAGCAGTTAAAGGTGTGTGTGTGTGTGTGTGTGTGTGTGTGTGTGTGTGTTCCCACTACATGCACATTACACTGGATGGACTTATGCACTTGTTCCTTTTGAACAGGGTGAGCTGAAGGCTGCAGCCGTCGTCCTCTACTGACAAAAGCAGTAATGGTAGCAGAATTGATTACGAGCACACGACACACACAGGCTGAATTTAAGTGCCTCTGCGTTGAGGAGCCGGACATGGAGGAGGATGGATATCCTATTCACCTGTCCTCTGTGTGACAGGAAGGCATTCGGTGTAAATAGATAGCTGTTGTTGATTTGTGCGGCGGGTGTAGGAGTAAAAAAAAACAAAAAACGACTCGGCTTCTTCAAAAAGCGTCGAGCGCCGTCTCTTTTATATTTTGAACCGCCGCCTGGCGTCTCGCGCTGAAAAGAGGGAACATTTTGCACAAATGATGAGTAATCGCGCGAGCCTCGTTCGCAAACACGCCTCGCAAATAAATGTGTCACCTGTTTTCACCGCCTACTTGACACTGAGTAATCGCACACAGTGAGAGACATCTGCCATGTTACTTGATGGCAGCGTTGCCTCCTACATTAGTCCCCCCCCCCCCACCGGGGGCCAATCGGGAGGAAGCGACTGCCACGTTGATCCCACTGACACCGCGGGGATCAGATGTTGGACAGTGAGTGTACATCTGGTCAATGCAGCGGCTGGACGACCCATCCTTGTTTTTTTTTCCTCCTAGTTGAAAGGGGACGAGAAGTTAGAACAACTGGAGCGGTGCACCTTGGTCCGGCTAAAAAATGTCACGTCTAAAACCCTCGCAGCCATACAGGACAACACCTGCTATAGGGCACAAATAATACACTGACTGTTCACCGAGTAGGAAGAGAGAGAGAGAGAAAGGTGGTAGACACAGAAGGAGGGAGAGAAACAGGTGGGCGGGTGAATGAAAGAAATAAGCGATGGAGGAAGTACGGACGCAGATATAATTGCACATCAGGATTATACGTTTCATTGTTTAATAACTGTGTAATCCAGTGATATTAAGGTGCTTGTCACTCCTCCAGTAGGTGCTTCCGGTACGTTCGACCAATCGCGACCTTTGAACGGGCACCGTGTGATCAAAAGGAAAGCAGAAAGACAGGGACCTTCACGACGAGCAGAGCGGAGGAGAACGGTGTTGCCCAACCGAGTCTGAACGTGTGTGTCATCATTTGTTGTTTTGGTAGCGTGGGCGTCGCGGAGGCCTTTGAGCCCGCAACTGTACAAACAAACCTGACTGGACTTGACTTGTGGAGATACTGGTTTTAAACAACATGACAACATACAAGTAGATTCTGTGCAGCGTCTCCAAATGAATAAAGTAGTAATTATTTATTGTCAACAATAAGAGTCAAAACAACTTTCTAGCTACTGCCACTTTGAGATATACTGAAAATACACATATAAGGTGAAAAAATGAATGAAACTGAGAGAAATAACTGTGATTAATAACCATCATCACAATATTTAGTCATCATTTTTGCTATTCCATTCCAGTCATTTAGCAGGCTCTTTCATCCAAAGGTACTTGACACTAGATGGGGGATTGAACCCGCGACCCCGAGAGTCTGAGCAGTCCAGGCCAATTTAGAAATGTGCAGCTTGCAGAGAAAACATATCAAGGGACTGAAGCGACGTGGGGGAAAGAGGAAGAGAGGTGGCAGAACAGGACAGCGGACCTGGGGTCACCGAGCATTTGAAAATAAATTGGTTCAGTCTACTTTAGTGCCAGAGTCGGTCCGCCGAAACGAGGTAAAACAAACAAAACGAGCGCCGGAAAAGTTTAGAAAAGTATTTCAAAAAGTTTTTTTCGGTGACAACTTGACGACTTTACTGACTAATTGTCTCGTTACAATAACTTCCAGGTATTGTCTAACCCAGGTCTGCAGGAGGACGATGCCATAACAAGCTGCAGGTACATTGGACACTACTCTCATGCAACAGCAATTATACACTCTTCTATTAACATCCCTCACTTTTCCCCGTCTCTCCCGAGTGTGCGGGGGCGTCTGGGGAGAAGTCGCTGAGGCGGTGGACGGCATTGCAAATCAATTTTCTCCTTAAGCACCTACGATAATAATAACGCCCTATACTAAGTAATGGCAAAAGCAAGCAAACAGAGAGAATTACCCGCTGGATGTTAATTGTGAGTTAAGGAGGTTCTGATTGAATTCACCGAGCACAAACAAACTGATGTAATTGACAGATCTACTGTGAGGTTTAATACTCAGGCGCTATATAATCACACCGTTGTGAAGCAGCTGAAGCAGAACAGCAGGGGGGTCCCCGTGGGAACGCAGCACCCGAATGCATGTGAATGTATAACTTGAGTGTGTGTGTGTGTGTGTGTGTGAGGTGTATCAAAAGCAGCAAGCTAACAATATTTGCCTGGGCGCCTCTTTAAATGAATCGTCAGTCATACTGAGAAAGCGAGAGGCACTTAAAGAAAATCTACTCGGCCCCTTTTTCGCTCCGGGAGTAAAGACAGACGTGAGCTTAACCCTTTAAAACCGAGTGTGTCGTCGGCGACACGTTGCACGAGCGCACTTTGAATTACCATAATTACGTCACGGTTTGCTCTATCGGAAAACTTCCAACGGTTTCTGAAAGCTGAGACGTAGCGCTTTACAGCCAATATGGTGTCATTACGGTAGTTTCACTCGCCCCTCTCGCGGAAGTCCGCGAACGCGTTATTAGACTCTTATAACTTGCAGTAAATTGTAAATATCTGCCAGATATTGAAAGTTCCAAGTTTTCTGGAAAAACGGGAACAAGCACTTACTCACAGGACATTTACTGACCCTTTTATAGTCAAGATAAGCAAAAAAGTCCAGGCGAACATTTTGAGTGTTAGGTGTTAAAGGGTTAAACGAAAAGATTTCACCGACGAGTTTGTCTTCATGGATCAGCGGCTGCAGGGGCAAGCTAGGTGTAGTGTGTAACCAGGGGTGCACATAACTGGTACGCAGGTACGCATGCGCGACAAAAATCAGGAATGCGTAACATCACTTGTGTCACTACGCGCCTTTGCGTACTTGACCGTTACGTTATCAACACCACATATCTCATCTACACATGTTGCTTGTCAACTACTGTCGGAGATGTCCAAAAAACAACAGACATTAAGCAGCTTCTTTGGCGTTTCGCCACCTACAAAGAAACGCCAACCGGAGCCGGAGCCGAAGAAAATACTTTTTTCGGAAAAGTGGCTACAAGATGTGCCGTGGCTTGAAGCTAACGATGAGCGCACTGAAATGTGGTGCAACATTTGCCACTCGCATCCCCATCTAGCAGACAAAACAGGTGCGTTTTATAAAGGCTCAAAGAATGAGGAAGACTGCACTTATTAAGACCACGCTACATATGGGGTGAGTACCAAACATTATCTCCTGGTACTCACCTGAGTAACTCACTAAAAAAGTTATGTGCACCCCTGTGTATAACCCAACCCGGCTTCAGCTAACCCCGCTAAATAACCCCACTACCGAGTCCGTTAGCTGGAGTTGACGGGCGAATACGAATCGCCGTCTTCGCCTCTCTATCTACTTGCGCCGCCGCTGTGATTGACGGGTGAATGCGAGGCCTTAATTTGTAGGAGGAGGTGGAGAGACGGGGAGGGAGGGCGCCTGACAGCACAGGAACAAAAGGAAAACGGGGGAGGGGGAGGGGGGAGATACAGTCAGAAGACGGGAGGAGAAAGGAGACGCGACGATCCATTGTTTGTCCTTATCGGTAGATAGCACCGCCGGTGTCTGAGCGTCTCTTACAGCTCAACTCGGCAGCATCCTTTATGTCTGCTAATGTTGTCACGGTAACTAATTCTTACCGTTTAACAGGCTGGTGAAGGCGGGGACAGGCTGGTACGTAAAGGTTAGTCTTACGAGCGAGGGAGGGAGGGAGGGAGGGGGGGTGCGTTACTCGCCGTCTGCTGAGAGCTCCTCGTGACAGACCCCGCCCCCCCCCCCCTCCCCCTTTTCTCACCCGTTGCAATTTCCTCCGTTGCCGTCTCCTCTCCCGGTCCTCCCTCATCCCCTCTCAACTTCCCTCTAATTCTGTTTGCACTTCCCACTCTCCTCACTCCTCTCTCTCCCTCCTCTCAGCTCGTTTTATCATCCCCGACTGTTACTGTCCTCGTCTTATTACCCTTCCCTTCCCTCTCTCTCCCTCTCTCTCTCTCTCCCCCTCGCCTCTCGTTTTCTCCTCAGGCTTCCTCCTTTCCTTTCCTTTGGGGTCGCCGGTGTGTTAAAGACACCGGGCTGACAGGTAATTACTGTCTGAGCCTAAAGATCTTAATCGCGGTGTAGGTGTGATAGAGTCAGCGGCCTCGACGGCCATTTAAGGAGCGTTTAAGCCACACACACTTTCCACTTGACAATACCACGGCAGAACCAGGTGTGAACATTTATATAATTACACACACACACAATCACAAGGCGCTCCCCGGGCATACACACCCCGGCTCCCTTATCGCTCCGAGGGACAATTACACAAGCAGCCACTTCAGGGCAATTTGGAAGCTGCCATGATAAACTAAAGGTGTTTACATCATTTGAAACTGCGCCGCGCTCGCCGGAGAAAAAAAAAATAAGAAGAGAGAGGAAATTAGCGGCCGCGCGTCACACGTCGAGATCGAGAAGGAGGAGGACTGCTGACTTGGGTAAACTCGACCTTTTCATGCGATGCTGATGGAGCCGTCTCCAGCTCTCGCTAACGCTACGTGATCGCGCGTAAACAAATCAAAGCGCGAGAGAGAGAGAGAGAGAGAGAGAGAGAGAGAGAGAGAGAGAGAGAGAGAGAGAGAGGGAGGAAAAAGCGACAGGGTTTTTTGGTTTTGCTTTACATGACAGCTCAGCAAATATAGAATAGAGGAAAAAAACTGCAAGCTGGGGCTTCGTCTGCACGCCGGCACCGTGGAAAACTAGACCGGGAAGAAAAAAAAAAACTGCAGTTTATTGTGTTTTTTCCGGCTGCGTGTCACCCCGCCGAAAAAACCAAAACACCGTAAATGACGGTTAATGCCACACGGCCGAGGATGCCGAGGGTGCGCTGTAAAAATGTTTTTTTCAAAGTTGCAAAGTACGAGGCTTTCTACCGCGCTGCAACACAACCGTGTTTACAAGTGATGTCACGCCTTTCCTCCCACTCAGCACTTCGCGTCGTCCTTATGTGCTGCTGAACCGCCTCGCTCTATTGTAACCCGATACAAAATCACGTGCATTCATTGTACTTGTTGAATAGAATCATTCCTGATGGTATTAAACTACCGTGCTTCAGTACTTGTACACATCCTAGTATTTCCCCTTTACAGAAACGCTCCAAACCCGGTCAGAAATGCAGACTGACTTTCAGATTCACTTACGTCTTGTTTGGCAGGGAACAATTAGATTTGGTTTACGACCTCAGGAGGGAAACACACTCCCTTACCGCCGCCGTGTGTGAGTCACACAAGCTCTCAAGATAAGTGCGTCTGAGAGAGGGCGGCGAGCTGACGGCGAGCTGATGAGCGCGTTGGAGAGGTGGCGAGCTCGTCGTCTCGAGACGGAAACGCTCCGGTGAAAACGCTTCGATACGGGGCGGTAACGATATGGACGCCGAGCGGAGAATGATGACAAAGTTTAGCAATTTGTGTTTTGAAGGGGAGGTGCAGTGGAGCGCGTCGCGGGGCAGCCGGTTTCTACCAAATGTACTTTCCAGCAGGAGCCGAGAGGAAGTCCCGGTAATCACACAGACCTTTCAAAATACAACCCAGGAAAACTGCAAAACAGAGCGTCTGGTGTGTGCATTTGTATGCAAGTGAGTGTGTGTTTGTGTGTTTGCGTGCACGTGCCGGTGTGTTTTTGTCTTTGTGCACGTGTGTGTGTGTGTGTGTGTGACTGTGAGTGTTAGAGGTGCAAGCTGGTCTCCTTTGCTATTCTCCATCGGGCTGTGTGCTGTCAACTGGTGTTGTATAGTGTGGATCCATCCGATCAGTCTCAGGGAATAGAGAGTGTGTGTGTGTGTGTGTGTGTGTGTGTGTGTGTGCGTGTGCATGGGGGAATGGATACAACTCCTCTCCCAGGAGCCAGTTCACTTTAATTAAAGCCGCACTGAAACACAAGCCTGGGACGATAGCTCACACAACACTGCTATCTCCAGCATCTCTGTCTCCCATAGAAATGGAATTAGATTGACAGCTACTGGCCTGCAAAGCTGCAGTGTGACAAAAAAGACACACACACACACACACACACACACACACACACACACACACACACACACACACACACACACACACACACACACACACACACACACACACACACACACACACACACACACACACAAAGCGTAATAGAGTGGCTGTGCTTCTCCATCAACCAGAAATCTCATATTGGTCTGAGCCACTGTGAAAAGAGAGAGGAAGACGGAGAGAGAGAGAGAGAGAGAGAGAGAGAGAGAGAGAGAAGATGGAAGATGGATGGAAAATCAACATAAGGCGGGTGAGTGATGGGGAGGAGAGGAGAGGAGGGGTGAGGGCGGAGATGGAGGAGACAAGATGAGGAGGAGAGGAACTGGAGGAGGAAAAAAAAATAAGGTGAGGGAGAGAAGATGAGGAGGAGATGATGAGAAAGGAGGGTGGACAGAAAACTCATAATTACCCTCTCTGAGGCTGCTACTCCACTTCCTCCTCAACACAGGTTGAGGCTGAAGGTGGAGGGTTGAGCTCAACCCAGATGAGCTATTTTACTTCAACTCTTTTTTTTGAGTCAGTACAGTAATTGGCAGTAATTCAACACAGACAGATGAATGGCGTCCTGACTGAAGCACCCGTGGCTTGATAACACTTCCTCTTTGACTTGAATACCTATTGACACATTGATCATATTGAATCATATAAAAGGCTCTTGGTCTGTTGGAAATGCATATGAGGAACGGCTATCGATATGATCACAGCAGTTAAAGGAGAATTCCGGGATCTTTAAACCTGGCGTGCGCACTTGCCCCACAGGATTACTTTGCAGCCATTGAGCGCGTTTGGCGACTGCCGACTGAGCCGATCTACCGGAGCAATTCCAAAACTTTTTGGACCTATTTGCGGTACAATAGGCGATTTTGTGGATATAGAGGCCAGGTTTAAAAATCCCAGAATTCTCCTTTAATCGATAGATTGATCATGTTTGATTGATCTCATGAGGAAAATGCTTATGAGGAACGTCTATTGATCTGAATATTTCCTTCCACTATGACTACTGTCACTGCTGTTAGATGCTAGCTAACACATGAAAACATACACTTGCTAACATCACGTGAAAAGCTCCTGGTATCCTGAAGAGGCTGCCTCTCTGCAGCTGACCTGGATTCAAGTGGTGTGGTGCACGATTAATTATCCACCCATAATAATAATAATAAAAATGTTCCTTTGTGGGGAAAACCTTCAGAAACGAGCTCCGCCGGTTCACGGCCGGAACGAGCTGCACCGGATTTTGCACGATGCATTTTCATATTCACAAATATAATCAAAGAGAGGCAAAGCATTGACCTATCAATTATTTATTACCCACAAAACCCTCTGGCAGTTCTTCCCGCCCCCTCCTTCCACGTCATGATCCGAGCTTCCGCGATCCAAGGTCGCCGAGCAGTAGCCGCAGTTTTACCGCACTCCCAGTCTCCCCCCTCCTCCCCCTCCTACCCCCCCCCCCCCCCCCATCATCCGCTGATGTTTCCCCCATTATGGCCTCCATAACGAGCAGCAGGACACTGCTTAGCATTCAGTAAACACCTGCTCGGCCCCAAATCACATTTCACTCAGCGTCTTCGTCAGCAACTCTTTCTGAGGAGCGTGGAGGAGTTGCAGTGCTGGGGGGACGGGGGGGACGGGGGGGAGGAGGGGGAGGAGGGGCTATTTGTATTCTGCTAATCCTCCGGTACAGTGCCGGAGAGGGTAATGGGGGTTAACAGGACTTTCACTTGAACACACGCTGAGCTCAGTGAGTTCCTCAGAGGCCAGAGGGAGGCTCGCCCCCAGATACACACCCCTCCATCGCCCCGCTCACCCTCTACTGCTGCAGCACTCTGATGGGGTTATGAAGGTGGGGGGAGGGCGGGGTGGGGTAACTGGAGGAATGGAAGGAAGGAGGGAAGAAGAGGAGGGGAAAGAGTGAAGTAGATTGGTAGTAATTGTGGTGCTGGTGGTGAAGGGGTTGGGGATGGGCACATATTCCTCCCATGGCAAGAAAAAAAAAAACCATTCATAATTTAAGCCATAGCAGAAGTATGTGTTCTTTATGTGTGGATGACAGTATTGTAACAGACACAGACACAGACACAGACACACACACACACACACACACACACACACACACACGATTGCATTTCTGCAGGGCAAAGTGAACAGTGTGGATCAAAAGACTCCCTAGTGTAGGCATTACAGTCGGTAACACACACACACACACACACACACACACACACACACACACACACACACAATTATATCCTCACACACACACACTCTCTCGTGTGCCCCTTGGTGACTTCCCCTCTATTCCAAGGGTGTATGAACAGGGAGGCATTCATCAATTAGTGAGCTCCGCCAGCGACGAGGAGATTCACATCTAATGCATCGATGCTTCTGTAATTTCAAACAACGATACCGTTTTTTTTCTGTAAGCCTTGGAGAAGAAATAAAAAATCTCAAATGAAAGCGCTCATTGCTGTATCTACATCTATAAATTATTGATTGTGAACGTATAGAATTTCAAATATTAGTCTCACATTTTGCACATCCCCATTTGCTTCGTCGTGTGGCGGCTTGTTTTCTGGACCCGCCGGGCAGGAGGAGGAGGAGGAGGAGGAGATCTGACCCCGGGCCCGCGGCGCCGCCATTAAGTCCATAAAGAGAATAATATGATGTCTGAGAGGATAAAGAGCTCCAGCGCCACCGTCACCCTGAATCATGTATTGGTTTGACAGTCGTTCAGGTTTGTTGGATAGTTGAGCTTCCAATTAGCCCCGGGAGGTGGGAGGTCCCGGAGAACATCACGGTGTCCGTGTTAACCGGCGACCCGGCTCACGTCGGAGCGCTGCAGGAAGTAATGCGATTTTACATGAAACTATTTTTTACGTGGTCTCGAAATATTCTGTATATTTTGAGGTACACGTATTTAGAAAATGGTGACACCTCAAAAAGAGCACAGCAGTAAAACATACATTAGTACTTTTTAAGACGGACGGACAGACAGACAGACAGACAGACAGACAGACAGACAGACAGACAGACAGACAGACAGACAGACAGACAGACAGACAGACAGATAGACAGATAGACAGATAGATAGATAGATAGATAGATAGATAGATAGTCAATACTTTTTCAGACTGGATCCTGAATGGATATAATGTATTTCATCAACTCTTGATATCATGATGGGTTTAGAAACTCGTTCCGTCTGACTCGATATTTTCCAGTAAACTGAGCTCAACATGTCTTCCCCGTCGGCTCCAGGTGTGCTGTTCTCTAAGCGACCCTGCGCTCTGACCTCCTTGTGGAGCGAGAAGAGAGAATCTCCCTGCAGCGTTTAATAAAATATCAAAATATTATTATGTGGTACGTGCTCCAGCTCGCATGGACAGCCATCATTTCCTTCAGCGTGGGCACTTCCTGTCGCGCGGTCGCCGTGAGCCCGGGATTTAACTTAATGAGTCCATGTGACTGACGGCTTCTTTCATTCTCATCAGTGACTTCATCAAGCAAACTGACATCCTGCAATTTACACTGTTAAAGATATCATTCATTATGAGGAGGAGGAGATGTGACAGAGAGAGAGAGAGAGAGAGAGAGAGAGAGAGAGAGAGAGAGAGAGAGAGAGAGAGAGAGAGAGAGAGAGAGAGAGAGAGAGTGTACAGGCTACTGACAGCAGTATGTCTTCCACCTCCACTTTGTCCCTCTGTCTCTGTCTCTGTGCTTGAACGTTGTGAGCGTGTCAAGGCGTCTCTGCACCGGCGCCATCAAGACAAACCTTTCTCATTCATTGCAAAATGAGAGAGATTTGGAGAGAGAGACTAAAAGCGTCAACCTGTTGTTAGAGGAAGATTCTCTCGCTGTTGATGTCCAGCAAGACTTGATTGCTACGACCTTGGAGAGGACAAAAACGAGGACATCGCAAGACGGCACGTCCTCAAGAATACGAGAGCATGACACGACTCTTTCATTGAACCCGGGATACAGACGTGTGCCCAAAAAAGGATCGAGGTAACCGATATGGCTCCCAGGCCAGGCAGAAAAGCATCAGGTTCAAAGAGATGTGCAAAAGGACTGATCAGATTTGAACTCGGGGATCGGTACGAAGCTTTACGCAGAGTTATTTCTGGCGGTCACACCGGAGGAGGCGCTACAGCTCAGTCAGCTGACCCGCCAGCTGCCGCCTGTCTATTTAAACCTTCAGTCTCCCTGCTCAGTCTGTTGCTGTTTATATGCCGATGCTGATGAAGCTCTCACCCCAGCATCCACCCCCCCGGCATCCACCACCCCAGCATCCCAGCATCCACCACCTCAGCATCCACCACCCCAGCATCCACCACCCCAGCATCCACCACCCCAGCATCCCAGCATCCACCACCTCAGCATCCACCACCCCAGCATCCACCACCCCAGCATCCACCACCCCAGCATCCCAGCATCCACCACCCCGGCATCCACCACCCCAGCATCCACCACCCCAGCACCCCAGCATCCACCAGCCCAGCATCCACCACCCCAGCATCCACCACCCCGGCATCCACCACCCCAGCATCCCAGCATCCACCAGCCCAGCATCCACCAGCGGGCTCCCTTCTTACCGCCGAGTCAAGCGGAGGGCGATGCAACATTTTACTCTCATATAAAATGTCATCGATACGTGAGTTGGCTGCCAGAAACGGCCATAAAAAGGTAAAAAAAAAGGTAAATTGAGGTAAATTGTATTCTTGTGTGAACCATTTCCACCGAGGGACACACCGTCTGGATTCAATATTACTATGAGCTCTGCAATCCTCTGAGCTCCGGCACAAAGGAACACCGAGTCTCTTCAATAGACGGATCCCATCAGGGGAAAAAAGACTTTCATGGGTCAACCTGTACTTTCCCTGAACTGCCTCTCTTTGCTAGGAAGAGATGGTAATTTGGTGTGTGTGTGTGTGTGTGCATGTATGTGTGTGTGTGTTTGATCTCAGGCCCTGATCTGTCTCGTCTCATCCACCCACCCCCTCGGCTGGTCTCTCTCCACTCAGACACATAAGGTCACCCGAGAGCCCTTCGGAGGTGGCGTAGAGGGAAAGGTCACCCTTTTCAAAAAGCAGAGGAAGCTGGAAGACGACGACGAGACGCTTCAGTCATCTCCTTGTGGTTTTTTTTTTTTTTCTACGTGGGCGAGTGAAGTTTCAAGGCGGCTTCGCTTCACGAGAACTCAACCTCCTTTTTTTTCCGTCCGCTGTGTGTGTGTTTTTTGGTGTTTTTTTGACGTTTTCAAGGTACAAACCCGTCTCTATGCCTGAGTAATAACCTCGACCTGAGCGAGCGACTCTGACCACGCCTGCCCCGCCATCACGGAGGAGGGGAACTCCGCAGAGACGACATATTCTTATTCTCCCTGCCCGCTCGGCCCGGCTGGCCTCTCTTTTCAATAACAACAGTATTAATGCCATTTTTTGGTACTTTTATATCAAATCTGGCCCTAGCCGGAGCGGACGCATCGGCGGGAATAGCAAAGGGATCTGTGCTCAATATCTTTGTCAGATAGTATTGTAATTGTGTGAGGCTAGGGGTGGCGGAGCAGAGAGCCTTGGTTTGGATATTGCCTTGTTAGATTTCCCTCGAGCCCCGCTGCAGCCTAAGCTGTCTCTCTAGGTCTCTCTCTCTCTCTCTCTCTCTCTCTCTCCTGTCTTCACCTGTCTCTCTCTCTCTCTCTGTGAGTCTCCGTTGCTTTCTCCATCTCTTTTCTGCTCCACTGTGGCGGGAAAAGAAGTCATGCCTCTCACTCTCCCACTTCAGACAGATAACGCACACATGGAAATGAATGCACACACACACACACACACACACACACACACACACACACACACACACACACACACACAGACATCACGTCCCCACTATGCACACACCTCAGACAAACGCAACCACACAATAACAGGGCCTATAATGACATTTCAAATTGAACCAGTGAATTAGACGTCCGTGGCTAAAATGAAAGACTGAGAGCGAGAGAGGCCGGCGCTGCAAGTGATAGAGAGAGCATGGACAAGAGGAGGGAAAAAGAGAGAGAGAGAGATGTTCAACGAGCAGCAGATTAGAAACGAGGCAGGCGGAGGGTAATCTGGTTCGGTGGGACGACGATAGTGTCGGTGCTGTAACTACCTTCATCACGTCCTCCTCACTTCCTGTCTCGCTTGTTGTGTTTGCTGCTTTGGTCTCGGCCTTCCTCTCCATCTTCGTCTTCCATCTCCCTACCTGCTTCTGTCCTTCCTCTCCATCTTCCTCTCCATCTCCCTACCTGCTTCTGTCCTTCCTCTCCATCTTCCTCTCCATCTCCCTACCTGCTTCTGTCCTTCCTCTCAGTCTGATCATTTCCACTTGGCTGGAGAGCGAGTGGCGGATGCCTTAACTCTCCCCTACTGCAAGCCCACACTAGCTGGCTGCAGACACACAGGGCCATTTTAGGAAGCAGGATTAAGGGGAGGAGGAGAGAGGTTCAAAAGTACGGGAGAGAAATAAGAGAGCAAGTGACAGCGAGAGACGGAGAGAGAGAGAGAGAGAGTGTTGAAGAAAGGATTACGGAAAAGAAATGGAATGTGTTGGAAGGAAACAAGACACATCTCATGTTCTTTTTGCGGGGAGATGAGAAACGCCGAGTGGAGATGGGCGAGTCAGACGGGAGGCTCAACGCACCTCTCTCTCTCTCTCTCTCTCTCTCTCTCTCTCTGTATAAGGTCCAGGCTGTAAATACGAGGTGATGAATAAGTCAATGATGCTGACTGCTGCTACTCAGGATGAAGCTATACGCAGCGGCATGCCTCCCCGTTGCCAGAGGCTGAATATCTGAAAAGGTCACTTGATGACAGACCTCAAACTTAAATTGACAACGGGGCTGATTTACAAAGCGCTGCCGGTAACGAAAAGTTAGGTGAGGCGTCTTAAAGGCTTCTATAAAAGGTTGTAGATAATACATAGGAGCTCGACGCTGCCACGATGCACCGCGCAGATAGTGTGTGCGTGTGCGTGTGCATGTGCGTGTGCGTGCACGTGTGAATTACTACCTCCTGTCATCAAAAGCACCATTGTGATGAACTTTGAAGCATCTGTCTGACATTTGCCTGGCCGTTCCCATGTGACGGTAAACAAGGATGGATAGCATCCAGAGCCGAACATAATAACAGCTGATGACTATCATCTTTCTCGGTGTTGTGTGAAAGATGTGTCTTATCCTTTTTGTGCGTTGTTTGTCACTCTATTATATTTCCTTTTGTGGGAAAGGGCACGTAAAACGGGCCTGAGTCCAACTCATCAACGAGTGAGAGATACCTTCAAAAGCATGGTCAGCTTGTTCTGCGGAGAGTTCAAGAAATGGTGAGAACTTCATTAAAAATATGAATCCACGTATAACAAAAAGGTGTAAGAGGTCTTTAGCAGGGTTCAGGCCAAACACACACACACACACACACACACACACGCCAGAGATATTACAATTTGCAAAATGACTAATTCCTGATCTGACACACATTTGAACCCCTTCTGACATTTGATTGCTCTAGTATTGAATGTTTAGGTTTGCGCATCTTCACTGTCAAATTCATCTGAGTGTCTTGGAATAGCCATGATGTCGGCAGTTGGTGCACCAGGAAGTATGCCTCACTTCCTGTTTGTCAGGAAACAGTTTGTATTTTCAAAATGGAAGGAAGTCCTAATACGCTGTGTGCAGAAATAGTGAAAATGACCAGAAATGGAAAGCAGTATATGCAGTGTATGTCTGAGGAGTCTGAGGGGAAGATCATTGATTCTGTGCCAAATGGTTCAGGAGTTATTGGCTAAAATGTAAAGATGCTTCTTATAGCGCCACCATCTGGCCGCTTGGCGTACTTTTTTTTTGACTGAGTAGTGAGGTGGTTTGAAACGCTGTGTGACTCATCTTGCAGAACAGTTCTCCAGGAACATCCTTTCTAGGAGTTAGGGTTGTTTGAAAGCTATCCACCAAGCGTGGTTGCTCTGGGGCTTGCTGAGTTCCACATCCTTTTAAGGCAGAAACAGAAGTGGTAGAAAAATCCTAACAAAAACGATTCCAACACCTGGGGACCTCTAGAAAATAATCACAGTGACAGATGAAAAAATGAGACCTATAATAGAACCTATTATAATGTTTTCTGAAGTAAAAATATGACTTTTTTATGACTGTCACAATGTGTATTGTCAGTCTGTTCCAAGTGAATTCGACTAGTCATTCAAAAGCGTCATAATTAATCTACGTACGTTTCTCTGCAGTGTTGATTGGACTTTGTGATCGATCAATAACTGTTTTCCATCGGTCATTTAGATCATTTTGATTCTTGAAGTGGAATTTACATGAATGTTGACTTCTACTTACTGCCAAACCATCACTTCAGTCAATCAGATGTAACTAAAGCCTATGACTCTTTTTCTTGCTTCCTTCCTTCCTTCCTTCCTTCCTTCCTTCCTTCCTTCCTTCCTTCCTTCCTTCTCTTTCTGGACCTGTACAGACCTTCCTAACCGTTTCCTCGGTGAACACATACAGGTATTGATCCATCCGTTGGCTCTCACGTTTCCCTTCCCCGCTGCACCTTCATCAGTATGGGCTGAGTACAGGAGGGCGCTGATGATATCCCGCGCTGCTTCAGTCATTAGATTAGAGTGTACTGACACTGCACATTTTAATTTTGAATAACAATCCTCCTGCCGGTGAGCCTCACCTTTTAATAACCTGGCAAATGATGAGGAGGAGAATCATAATCAGCTCCTGAATTGAATTCCTTAATTACACAAGCTTTTCCCTTTTCTACGGTCTGTGGAAACACATCCCCAGAGGACACGCAGGAAACATAACGTCTATGAGTAGGACGGGCTCAGTATGTTTGAAGAGCCTAAGAATAGCAGCAGTGATGTAGACTATGGTGGATTGTACGGTCCTATTTATCAGACTGGCATTTAATTTAATAATTCACATGTATTATTTTTAGGGTTTACAGTCTCAGTCACAGATTACCACAGATTACCATTACTCACCATCACAGATTAAACCCAGCGATGCTATACTTACATTTAACACAATCTTTCTCTGAGCTTTCACATCCAGATGGGCTTTATATTACACAGTTAGGAACTATACACCCTAATCCTTAGAAAAGTACCCTGGGTCCTGCCATCTTTTCTCCATCTTTTCAAAGTTCATTCTCCATGGAGCTGCACTGAACAGATTTTGCACCACCACAGATTTTTGCTTCCCCTGACTGGAGGTTGTAGTAAATGTTCATATATAAAAAGTATTTTGGGGCACGGAAATGATATATTTCAAAACTTTAATTCAGAGGTAGTCTCCTCCTGAGCCTGTCATGATATAAGTGCTGCTCTAGAATCACGTTGAGCTTTTTCATTGCAACTTGAAGGTTCAAACTAAATCTAAATTTAGACTAAAGGTAAATCCGCATTCCCTCTCTGAGAGCCTCGCTATCACGGTAAGGAATAAGACGGTGACGGAAACCAGGCCAGAGATCCAAGTTTAACACACCTATTCTGGGAAACCGTAAGGATAGTCCTATGGGTCTTTCTGCACAGAGCGACAACGTGCTGAGCAGAGCAGAAAGTGACTGAATCGTACAAACATCAGTACAAACCGTCAGTCCATGTAGTCCATGCAAGTTATTGGAGCTACAGAATCAAATGCTCTTTGCAAGGGTTAGCTAGCATGACGTTGGGCTCAACAAATAGATGAGGCAGTGGTGGAATTTGTGCAAGACCGTCTAGGTAGCAAACAGTCCCAATCAGTGAAATGAAAGCAATCTGATTGGTCAAAGACACACTCAAACAATAACGATACCTCCCACAGAGCATGGCTGTATCAGCTTCTGTGATCACCAGGGATCTAGTTTGCAGTGCAGTCACAACAGTTAGAGCGGTTGTGTGAAAGCCATATATTTTTTACTGTGATTACAGGTACTTTGGGGATGCTGACTCAGCTGCACCTTGCACCTATTGCATCACCGTTAATACCGATAATCATAATAAAGAATGCCCTCCTGGGTGTTACCGCTGCAGTCGGAACAAGACCCGAACGTACAATAAAAGATGACGACACGGTGAGAGTAATCTCATAAGGGAACCGGTTACGTAGCAATCTGCAGCGTGTCTGTCAGAATCAGACTGACAGCGTTAAGAGTTAACGCTACTCAAAAGTGAACTACTTCCAAGTCAGCGGAGTAACAAATAAAAAAAGGCAAATAAAACTCTGGAGCTGAAAAAGTGGAGTTTCTGGAGAACGTCTGCAGGCTCCAGGGCGGAATCACACACCGATGAGAGAAGAGCGCTCGCCGAAGATTTCAAATGATGATTTAATGTGTGCATAATGAAAAATAATATATCCCTCATAAATATCTGCTGGGTAGGTTTGGTGTCATGCGCCCCAAGTGTGCACTGTATCATGGTGTAGCCGTGCCAGGGTAGTAAATGGCTGGCATAGCAGAGCATGGCCTGCCTGCCTCATTCTTATGGTTTCTCTGAGCCCATTTTATAGTAGTGGCACTTAAAACACTGACATGCCATAACTCTACACTTTCTGCAGCCAAGAGCTGTAGCACAGTCCAGAGAGGTTGGTGGTAGAGTGTGTGTGTGTGTGTGTGTGGGGGGGGGGGGGGTTAGTGGGCATGCATATGCACACATGCATGGTGCAAATTTGTTTTACATCCAAACGCCTTTGTTAGGACTCATTACCTCAGACAGAACAAATAACAGTAAATGGGACTATTAGTGGAACATAGAGGAGGAATCCAAATGAATGTGTGTGTGTGTGTGTGTGTGTGTGTGTGAGTGTGTGTGTGTGTCCGACTGAGTATCGGAGGTCATAGCGGCCCCCTTTTGAGTTGTCGAGGTCATAAACAACCGAGCGCGGTTCCCCCATAATCAGCGTACAAAACACTGCGAGCCGCTTTAATTACCGAGAGCTGTGGTGCGCACGGCAGATGAGCAAATGGGCCTGAATCCCCACCACAGCCGCACAGGGAATCACAGACCGCAGCGTTGAGTGCTCGCGCACACACACACACACACACACACACACACAGAGAAATGAAAGCAGTGACGATATTTAAGTTGGAAATTACAGCTGTAGTAAAGCTGTCACGGGTGGCTGTATCATTAGATGGAGGCCCATTAAAGAGTCACCGTGTGTGTAAACGTGGATGTGTTACTCTACGCCGTACGTGCGTGTGTGCGTGTGTGTGTATGTGTGTGTGTTCTTCTGCAGCATGTTTGATTTTGGGTGTGGTGATTTGATTGATACAGCACACACACACACAGAAACACAATGAAAAACATACACAAACACTCTCTCTCTCTCCCTCATATTGAGCAGTACACCTCTGCCGGTGTCTGCCTCACACACACACACACACACACACACACACACACACACACACACACCTCTGCCACCTGTCTAACCTCTAACCTCTAACCTGCAGATGTAAAGAACTCATTTGCTCCACCGGTACACCATCGGCTTTGATGTTCAACATGCTGCCTGCTGCAAAGCCTTTGGACCTGAGATATATTGTGAAGCACAACACAATGCAATATGACACTCATGTGCAGAACTGCAGCTAGCATCGGGAGATTTATGCATCCATTTCCTGGAAGCAATATAAAAGAGCGATGCATTCGTATATGTGTGTGTGTGTGTGTGTGTGTGTGTGTGTGTGCAGCTGTGTGACTGTGAGGCATGGCGCTGCTGCAAAAAAGCATACGTGCTCAGTCAGCCTTCCCCGGATAAATAAAGGTTAAAAATATATGTACACACACAGCGAGCCTTTGGAGAGCTATGCTGTATCACACTGTATTTACTGTATGGTGCAACACACACACACACACACACACACACACACGATTCAGTAAAAGCTGCAGTGTATGCAGTGTAAGCCCACAGAACTGGAACGGACACAGTAGAGGGGCAGTAGATATCTATACTGCTCTTAAAGGGGAAGAACATAAGACTCCTATGTGACACATCTATCTGGGACGACGACGACGACGAACACCAAGATGACAGGAAACAGGAAACACCAGGAAGTATAACGGGGAGTTAAAGCGGTAATCCACAAGAGCCTCGTGATATGGTGCTAATTGGTCGTTGCTATGGTGTTTCTGCGCCGCTCTTCCCCACCTGTCAATCAAACGGTGCTGTGACGTCTTTCTCCTTGCTGCTGGAGTTTGGGTTTCTGTAGGTACACAGCTTCTCCTCTTGGTCTGATCTGTCGCCGCTCATGCTAGCTACCCCGCTTCTCCTTCTGTTTATTCCAAACAAACCGCTGTTGCTTGCTGCCGGGAAGATGAGCGGCATCACTTCCTGTGTGCCAGAGGACATTTAGAGCAAGCGTAAAAAGCTTTCATGAGTCGGCTCTAGGTTGAATCACTATTGTGTTGTATCAATCAGCAATAGAGAGCAGCAACGCAGACATTTATTTATATGAAAACGTTGCAGATTATTACTTTAAATAGTGTTAAAAAATATGTATTACTTAATTTCTTTTTCTTTTATTTCATGATGTAATTTTTTTTTTCTTATTGTGCTTTGCTTGTATGTATGTTAAGCAAAATCACAAAAATAAAAAAGTTGATCACAAAAAAATGTATTACTTAATAATTTTGTACCCAATCAATAGATACAGCACAGACTCTACTGTAGGTGATCTCTAAGCTGTAGAGTCACCATCTGTGTACCTCATCATTAAGCTTTACTCTGATGTACTGTTTTTTGTTTATTTTGTTTTATTTTTATTTTCAGCGCTATCCGCGTGTCACGTTTTCTACGCCGCATCAGCGTTACCTACTGCGGCGTTTGCGTGTGCACACATTTCCACACGACGGGATTAGAAAATCTTCGCCTTGTCACTGCACGGCTGCTGTAAAACAAGCTAAGCAAAGCTAAGCAAAGCTAAGCAAAGCTAAGCAAAGCTAGCGCCGCTACCTAGCATCGGCCGTGCTCGTCTGGTGGAAGACATTAGGGGCGGGTGCACGAGTGTTTTATCGGGAAACTTCATTATTTACGGTTTCCTAATACAGCCTCGGGTGGAAACGCAGAGAAGCGATACATCAAGGAGTCGGCTGGCGGGACACGCCAGGCGTCCCTCATTAGCTGCAGCGGCGGTGGCGGCTGGCAGGCCCGGCGCTGCATCAGGGCCAAGCCATCCCGGGGTCGGTCTGGAGGATAATCAAAAGCTGTAATCACATCAGCAATGTCCCTCAAGCAGAGTGACTGGCAGGGGGGGGGGGGCAAGGATGGATGACCGGTGCCAGAGAGAGAAGATGGTGAGATACAGAAATAGAGACAGAAAGAGAGAGAGAGAGCGGAGGAAGAGAGTAAAAGGTGGAAAAGAGACAGAATGTTCCCATAATGCTGCTGGAGAGGGAGGACTGCTGTTGTAACATGTAGGAGAAATAGACGGGCTAAAGAGAGGAGACAATGACAGAGACAGTTAATGGTGACATGTAAGCGAATAAGCCAGACAGAGAGCAAGTAGGAAGGAATGAGAGAGAGAGATGGAGCGGGGGTGAGCGGGGTGGGAGGAAAATCAAGAGAGAGAGAAACGAGAAAGGAGACAGGGACACCGGTCTGGCATTTGTAGCCGGTGCATAAAAAGAAGGAATGGCGTCAGATCAATCACGTGGAATAGCAAAGAGACCTTTCAATGAACTGGCTTTAATCTCCTGACAATGCTGCTGCGAACCGGCGTTGACGTGAAACTTCTTCCCGAGGAGTGGCGGGGGGAGTGGGGGGGGTGGGGGGGGGTGCATCTAATAACTCCCCCTCTGCGAAACAGGCTAAATCTTTAATGGAGGGCAAGTTCAGCCCACGCTCATCTGCCAGCACACACATAACATAGCATGGATGAGAGATGAGTGATTGGGGGAATGTTACAGTAAAGTGGGTGAATATGTGTGTGTGTGTGTGTGTGTGTGTGTGTCATCAACACAGAGGAAATGGATATATGTAGAGAATTATCTATTATCTATTTTCAGCCCCCTGGCAACTCTTAATATATATTAAAGAATTAAAGGAAAAGTTAAAAAGCCTCTGAAGCTCACAGCTCAGTCACTATCACTTCCCAGAGCTCAACCCAACGCTGGTTCCAACACACTTCAGTTATTCTTCACAGGGGGTCATTCAGAGGACAGCGCACACTCCAGATATAACCCGTAAAGTCAAAGTCAAAGCCAACGTGATGAAGGCGGGGGATCTCCCTACACCTGCTAGGATGTTGCAAACCATCACCGTCACGGGACAGGAAGCGAGGGGGCTGGGAAGTGTGCGTGATGGCAGCCAGGTACTGTGTTGGGATCCCAACCGATGCATTCTCAGCGTGAAACTCAACCATGAACTTGCTGAACCCCCAACAGATAAACCTCCTGTATATTGTGTTTATCACGCAGCATCGAGGATACAGTTTACTCTGCTTCTTGTAGATGATTGTCCCGCCAAAAATGTACGCTACTTCCTGAGTCATGTGACTAGTGGAGTAGTCAGTGGGCGTGTCTTCAGGGGGACTTACATCAGAGTAGCAGGGGGGGGGCAGTCGACTCAGGCTTTAAGCATTAAAAATGTATTAATAACAAAAAATAACATTTGGTGAGGAATATTATAAATAAGGCTCTCCAACAATTATTAAAAATTTAGAATTTGTTTGATTTTTATTACTTATATTTGTAACTAAAGTTGAGCAAACATGATTGGGGACATGGCAGTTTAGCCTACTTGTGCTAAAATTAGAGTAATTATTTTAAATGTAATTAATCCTGGGTACCTAATATCATTGTGTTCTATGGTAGAGGGGGGTTACCCATGTAAGACAAGCTTTTACAAATAAGTATTAGCCCATTTTTACACAAAATATACCATATTATGTCATGGGGACTCAAATGGCACCGAATGCTAGGAATTTTACTGCTTTCACGACTCAACACACACGACCTTGCTTGGGTGTGGTAGGGTTGCAGGAATGAGTAAAGACTGTCACTGCCGGTTAAGAACAAACAATAATAAAACAAATGTTTCTTCTCTAAAAGTTTTTATGTTTCAAAGTCTCCCGCTTGGCACTAACTCAAATAGACAATCACTTTTAATTACTGACGGTCCAGACAAAAATGTGACAAGAGGGAAAATAGATAGGCTGACATTTTGGCAGGCAATCAAGCATAAAATAATAGCACCAATTACATTTGATGGAGGTGGGGGGGTGGTGGGAGGGTCAGCGTCTCTTACAGGCTTTTTCTTTTTCTTTATTTCTTTTAATGAATCATCGCCGTGTATGCCTTAGCGGTAATGGGTGGTGGTGGTGGTGGGGGTGGGGGGTGGTAATTGCTCTCATCTGTGATCAGCCATTAGCCAGTGTACAAGTATACAATCACATCTATTAGAGTACAAGAAGTCCAGCTGCTAGGTGTACCAGCAGTGGGCACCATTTTGTTTCCACTCGGCGGGACCTAATAGACCGGGACGCTCAGTTCTCACGGCCTTTTGTTCCACCAAGTTATGTACCGTGCGCTGATTGGCAGCTCCGAAGCAAAGAGACGAATCAACGTGCGTGTTTCTATTCAACTTGCGACTTATTGTTAGTATTCCGCGCTCACTTGATCCCCCCCCTCGTTTAAGAGTGATGGGCTGACAAAACGCCTCCGATTCAACATTCACAAAAAAACTCTTTTAAAAAAACAGCGCGTGGCATTTATCTGGGTAATAATAATTTCAAAACCCAAAGTCATTAACGGCTCCCCCCCCCCCCCCCCCCCCACCATCAATCACGCTTGCCCTCGAAACGAGAGATGCTACAATAACAAGAGACGATCAGGTGTGGTCGCAGGGCTGTCGCTAAGCACCGCCGCCATAAATCCTCCGTACACAAACCGTGATCCGGGACTGGCATATTATACATCATTTCCTTTTATGTACCTACTCGTTGCACCCCATTTCCCTCAAAATGTCCTTGGTATCCCTCTCTCTCTTTCTTTCTCTCACTCTCCTTTTACGATCTCCTCCATGCCTCTGCGGTGACGTGCTAATGTGTCCTGAGCTGAGACGATGAATCTTTTTATGGCCGTCGCTCTTTGCTCCTGGCTTTCAGGTGAGCTGGTTACGTCTGCTCGACATCCACACAGACAGAGATAGCTTACAAGCTCGGTAAGTAATCACAGGAATGCTCAACTCAAAAGATGCCGCTAGCAACATACAGTAATATAAAGAAGTAGCCTGCTTCTTGCACTAGTTTAGTAGCTCTGTGCTGCAGTCTTTCACCCTAAACAAATACACATGTACATGTTTATTTCACTTATTTATCTCATTTACAGTCAATTCTGTTTCTTATTGACCTCTATTTGTGACTATTTGTGGGAATTTGCAACAATATCGACACCTCTCTCTACACAAGTCACATTAGCGCAACAGCACGAGCTAGCTAGTTCATTAGAGCAGAGATGCAACATAAAGGTCTGGTGAAGAGGTGATGTATCACAATGCAAGGTAATACTGCTTTGTCATTTGCTTTTTTTGGCCTGAGAACAGAACTGTGTTGCAACGCCGGCACCGTCTGCAGATATGTAATGGTTATTTTGTGCTATGGGATAGTAAGAAATGTACTTGACGCACCTTTAAGCAAAACATCATCGGTGCTTTGTGGTGGTTTTTAGAAATAATTGTCACTTTTTACTGCATTCTTCACCCACCATGGGTTGAAAATCACTTCAGAAAGCCTTATTAAATTGTACTGAAGCAGACAGTATGGATGTCAAGTTAGATGTTTTTTTTATGGAAGAGGACAAAACTGAAGTTGACGTGTGAACTGATTTAAAAATAATAATACTTGCAATGTAAATAAATGTGTTTGTGTTTGTGAGTCGTTACCTTATTATAAGCGATTTAATTAAAGTCACACAACAACAAAAAAACGAGGAGTCAAGATTAACACATTGCAGGCCTGATGCTGCATTAAACGATAGGCTTCCCGCCGCACCACCTCAACTGCATTAGGGTCGGCCCCCCGCAACGAACAACCAAGCGGCTCCTCGAGTGCCATTTTCTTCCTCTCCATTACATTCACATGCAGTACAGGTCTGGAGCCGGTGCTAGAGTATGTTTACGGGGTAATGGCTGGCTCTCAGAGTACAGTAAGTGTCCTAGGGTTATTGATCCGGGTTGGTAAGATCATGAGCGGTTTGCTGGGAAGCCGGAGGCGTGCGCTCGGGAGGAGTCTGGGTCTGTCCGATGCCGTCTGGGCTCCTGAATGTCCGGAGGTGGTCAGGAGGACGGCGTCAGACTCGGTGGAACCAGCCGACTGATGCAATGGCTTTTTAATGGCTCCTCGTTTCACTACGGAGCTGATGAATGTGGCTTTGCGCAGCGATAGCTTAAACCGCGACCTCTGATTTTAAAAAGGCATGAGAGAACAAACTATCGAGCGCTCGGGTTTCCACCGAGTGGCGGGGTCACTTTTGTTAGAGAGTTCAGGCCGCGGATTTCCTCGCCAAGATACCGTTTCTGAAAGATGCACGAGCTCCATTAGGTTCACGGTATTGACTCTGCAGAGGCTTCGTGGCACAAGATCACAAACGTGTCGGTGGGCTCGGCTCTCCGCAAAATTTCCCCTCAATGGCAACACAACCTATTGCAGCACAAAAAGCTGGACATCTGGCCCCCCCGAGGACTCTCTGGAGTAAAAAAGGAGCAGATCACCTCGTGTGATGTCAGCGGATCTGTCAGAGCAATCTGTTTTCTCATGCCAGGAGGTCACGGGGGGTCAGGCACAGCGAGCACATACACACAACATGTCACGTACGATGCTGCGTACTGGCGCCGCATCTCGGGCTTTTCCACCCGTGCACCTTCTCTTTCCATTTCTTTCTCTTCCTGTCTCTCTTCATCCCTTTCCCTTCTCTCTCTCTCTCTCTCTCTCTCTCTCTGCTTCCCCTTCATCTTTTGAATTCCAGCGGTGCCCTGTTTCCCTCGGCTTTATTAAGAGATCTGCACATTGTTGTTCACGCTCGGCCGCGTCCGGGCTCCGCTCGTCCTTGAGAGAGTCGGAGGTAAGAGTTGGGTTTGTTGTATTCATGTATTCCCCCCGCTTCTCCCTGGGTAAAACTAGATGAAATGTGCTTCGCTTAACCTTGACGTTCCCGAACGAACTCCCACTTTCTGCTCCTTTTTTCCTACACAGACAAAAAAAAAGAGAGAAAATGGCCGCCTGGCAGTCCAGTAAGAAGTGTTTGTGAGTGAGTCTGTAATTGGGGCACTGAGTAGGGAGTGTTCGCTGTCTGTCGAGGAGAATTATAGCTTGAAGTAATAGAAAGAAAAAAAAAGTGGGGTGGTATCCTTTCCAATATGCCACGCTAGTTTTCCACATTCTCTTTCTTTTCCTCGTTTCAAAAACACCTGGGCTACATTTCCAGACTGAATGAATGCCGAATCAGCGACGGGGCGTCTGATCTACCTTCATTATTGAGGCCAGTCTCGATTCATGGCTTAATGAATGGCGCCTTTGCTTTCACAATGGGAGATGCAATTACTCTCTGTATTTCATAACATTATTAGAGGCTGAGGTGTGCCGTGATATTGTGTGAGTCTTTGCGCCGCTCGGGCTTTGAGACCTTCGGAGACCCGCGGTGCTAATGAGCTAGGTTAGGGCAGACGGTGTCATCTGAGCGGTGAAGCCATTTGCTTGCTAAATGACATATCCTTTGTGGGTATGAGCCCGTATTAGTTCCTAATGTGCAGTGTCACCTAAGGCGTCCACATTGTGTTCACGTTCAAAGAGGAGCGAAAATGAAAATCGGGGCAGACTTTATTAAGTGTGATAGGACCATGCCACTTAGTTATATATCTATATGGGCAAGGGGGGAAATGATTCACTTTATAAGGCGCAGGCATTCACTTTGTCCTCAACCTTAATCACATCTTTAAGGTATTGAGCCGCGGATGGAGTCTCTGAGGGGGGAAATCTCACTGACAGGAAATTATGAAAAAGAATTAATTTGACCTTGCCTTCCAGGGGGGAGAGAGTGAGAGTGAGAGAGAGAGAGAGAGAGAGAGGGGAGTGTGGATGGAGGGAGTCGAGGGAGGTTTAAGGAGGAAGTGCCTCCACAGAGGGCAGGATCTTGCCAAGCACTTGGATAATGAGAGCTCTCAGCTCCCCTCACACTGGAGCAAGACATCCTATTCACTAAAAAGCCTAAAAGCCCAAAGGAAGGACAGTAGTCACCCAGGGCTCCTTAAGCGTATAGAGTGACCCAATTCAGTAAAGACTCTGGAGCAAAGACACTCTGTTCACTCAAAAGGGGGCAAGTGGGACAGACCTCCCTCCACTAAAGACCCCGTAGAAACAAGTTTTAGAGAAGATCTACAGGACAACTTTCAGGGTTTACTTTATGGACCCATGGAGTATAGATTCATCTAAACCCAGGATCTCCAAGAAGACAGGGAAGTGAGGTGGAACAAGGAAACCTGTAGACACATGCAGGCCATGTGGGTACTTGTGGGGGTTCAGCTAACTTGCTAGCAATGCTAGCCGTCTCTGTTTAGAGATAATGGTGTAGCTGCTAGTTAGCCCAAAGTCGGACTGTTAAATGAAGCTGAATGAAACTGATTCTAACCATATTAACATCGCTCACAGTTTGGATGGAAATGTATCATCTGAGGACAAATGTGGACCCCCACGTATGTGCATTTTCAAGCATTTATTTGTACTTGCTCAGTACTAGGTCAGCCAGCAAACTAGTTGATGCCATGGAGCACGGACACTTGATGAAGATAAACATGAGATCTCTGAATGAGGAGACTTCCTGTATGAAGCCCTGGAGCAAAGACAGATAATTCAATAAGGTGCTTGGAGCAAAAGGAGCCAAGGTCTAGTAACGGGAAGCTTCCTTCACATACTGCTCCTTTGGGAGGCTATCATAACAACTACATCATCTGGCCCTACATTAGGTCCGAACCCTGGGCCCTCCAAGAACACATTTTCCATTAAGACAAGAGCTGTGTGCTCACTGGAACTTTTAATGAGTGATTCTGCTGTACAACATAGTACACCATAGCTCTATATTGCTGAAGTCAGCAAAAATGGCCCACATGCATCTGTCATAGAAATATAGTGCTAAAAGTACAAAATGTAATTATGGAATGACGCAAACCACAAACTTCTCCCAAATGCATGAAAGCAAATTCCTGAAGACGTTACCGGGTTGAAATGCAAGTAAAGTGAGACTGTGAAGCATCTGTGTCTAATTTCTTTCGAAGCCAACTTATTTTATTTTTTTTCTTTTAAATGAGACTCCGTAACGGTGAATGCATCATGAAATTGAATACAGAAGTACAGGAGAAATGTGAAATGCAACTGCTTAACTTTCCAATCGTTGTATTAAAAGACAATTAAGAGAGATTCAGTGGCTTTTTACACATGACTGTTTAAAAGAAAACAACATAATTAATCACATCGTTCTCATTCTCCCTCTTTTCCACATTTTCTCACATTTCCTCTTCTTGAACCGTCAGTAGAGGTTAATAAGAGGGAATAACTCATTTTGTTTACCAGAGGAAAGACAGATGGTTCCATAACAACCCTGCACTGCGCATTTTCCCCCTCAGGTGTTCAAAAGACCTTTTGTTTGTTTCCATGGATACAGATATTAAAAGATAAATATAAAGCGCGCAACGAGCACCGAAGTCCCTCCGACAGGCTCAGATGTGAAAGGGTGTAAAACCGGCAACTTCTACCACACAGCGATCTCGAGCCAGGCGTCTGAAAGTCGAGATCGAAGACTTTGAAACTTTGGTCTCGTCGCAAAAATCACTTTTACGGGCTCGCATTTATGTTAAGATCTTTTATTAAACGTCTCCCTTTTCATGTTTTACTAGCTTTTTGTGTCTTGACATGAAACTAATTGCTTTTTCACTGTTGATTTTACTTCTGTTTGTGTTTACTCCTCTGCAAAGCACATCGTTACCGTGTTTTGTGCTCCACAAATAAAAACCAGTATTACTATTATCTGTCAAAACCAAGATCTTGCTTGTGTGAACCCAGAAAGTCTAATTTTAGATGGAGTATAAATGTGTTTTTGTGTGCAACATGCAAGGAACTGACTTTGTCTAAACCGGTGGACAGCATGTAGTCTGACCATTCCTTTGCTACCCAGCATGCACTGCGCCCACCAGAGTGCCTGCGGGGTCGGTCGGCCGACACCACTCCACCGAGCCAGATAGCCTCGCCGTGCTCTCGAGGCTCGCTTGCTGCTGTTGTTTGGGTATCGCCGTCTATTTGGAGTGCCTAAGTCAGTCTGTGTTGACTGTAAGCGATAAGGGATGAGCCTCCACTCTCTCCGCCGTTCCCCGTGGCGTGGAGAGAGAGAGAGAGCGAGAGAGAGAGAGAGAGAGAGAGAGAGGGGAAATCTAATTATTTTCCTGCCGTGGCCCGGCAAGCCTTAAAGGTTAATCACTGTCCGTCTGGCTAATTCTGTCTGGGTACACTGCAGTAATTACAACGCCGCGGTCTCTCTCGCCGGCGCCCTCTCCTTTCTCTCTATTGTGTACCTCGCTCCCTCCCTCCATCTCTCTCTCTCTCTCTCCTGTTCTCTCTCTCTCTCTCTGCATGTATAGTGTATCTCGTTCTCTCTGCGGAGTACCCTGCTCCCTCGTTCTCTATCATGTTACTCTCTCTGTATGGTGTACCCATTTCTCTTCCTCACTCCCGCCTCCCTTTATCATGCACCTTTATATATCTACATCTATATATATCTACATCTATATAATACCCCCCCCCCCACACACACACACACCTCCCCCCACCACACACTCCCCCCCTCACCCCTGCAGATAGACCTGCCAGTCCTGTCTGCTTCAGCCTCTGTTTCATCTTCCATCAGACTGGAGAGGGACGAGGACTTCACCTCTTCTTCTCACCCTCTCTCTCTTCCCCATCTTCTCACCGCCTCTCTACCTCTCTCCATCTCTCTCTCCTGTTATCTTCTCATCACCTGCTCTCTCCCTCGCTTTCCCTCCGACATCTCATCATCATCTCTCTACCATCTTCTCACTTCATTCCTCTCTCTCTCTCCCCCTCACCTTCCTGTCTTACCCTCTAAGCAAGCAACAGCTCTAGGAAGTGTGCCCTGGGACTAGAAATACTCTCCCCCATCCATCCCCTTCCCTTTTTCTCACCCCCTGCCAATAGCAACTCCAGAAGCGACAGGCTTTGGGCGACTGAAAATACATTCCTCTTTCCTTCTCTCTCCTCCTCCTCCTCTCCCTCTGTCTTTTTCCTCACTGTTTCCTTCCTCCTGGAGGACAAACCGTCTAGTAGTCGATACAAAGGTGGGTAAACTATATACAGCCAAGTTGATGATGATCATGAAGATGATGAAGAAAATGTATGTCAGCCTTAAAAAGGGGTAAATAAAAAGGTGTGTTGAGAGAGTTTGGGTGGGTTTACCCTCTGCCCTTAACACCTCTCTCTCTCTACCTCTACATGTTTCTCTCACTCCATCCATCTCCTCTCTTCCCCTCCCCTCCATCCCCTCCATCCCTCCCCTCCCCATCCCCTTTCAATCTTTGCTGTCCCTCTGTCCTTTCTCCCCGAGGCCCAGACAGGCTCCACTAACAGGCTGCATCCTGCTGAGGCTGGAGGCCTGTCTCCGCCAAGGCTGGTGGGCTGTCGCCTCCCATATCATCACTACAGAGGCGAAGGAGAGGCGAGGACAGGCGTTGGGAGAGGAGGAGGAGGAGGAGGAGGAGGAGGAGAGGATGAGTGTAGAAGAGGGGGACCTGAAATAGTAACGGAGCGAGGGGGGCGGGGGAAGAAGCTCCTTTATTACACTCCAAATGTTTTCTAAGAATTTCGCTGAGTGACTAAGATTTGTTTCCCGGGGCCCTCTGGCGAAGCCTCCTGTTAGACAGTTGTTGATGGGAGCGATGGTGATGTGGATGGCTGCCGGTAGTGCTGATGGAGGGGGAGGCGGGGGGGGGGGGGGTGTCGCAAGCTAGAACTGCTGAGGGAGAGACATGAGCTGTTGAGAATCACTGTGGAAGAGAAGGAGGAAGTGGCGAGAGAGAGTGGTGATTGGCTGGTTATTCTGAGACGCGCCGCGGAGGATAAATTACGGGCGTGGAGATAGCCAAATACGAGTCGTCTAGAAACCACAGAAACGAGGTGTTGATTAATGATGATTAATGTTCCGGGTGAAACTGGCGGAGGGTAACGGCGGCCTGTTTGTGACGGGGGGGGGGAAATTTCTGTATGATTATATATAATAACAGTGGAGCGCTGAGTGAACTGCGTGTGTGTGTCCCCACGGTGTTACGGTGAAATTCAACAGTGGTAATAATGCAAAACCGGTGTGAATTCATTGCTCTTACGTTGTCATGGTTTTCATTTATAGTTTAAATACTCCCGGGGCACGCTCTTCTGTTTTGCGGCCCCGCTTTTGTATTTAGGCTGACAAGATGGATGTTGTTCTGGTGTACGAAAAAAAAAAAAAAAAAAATCTTTGTGTGTGTGTGCAGTGCAGCTTTTAAAAAACATGCAGCGATTTCCATGACAACAGCTGGCGCACATAGATGGTGGTGGTGGTGCGCTGGATGCTTTGATGATTTATCACAATTGTGAGACGCCAAGCGAGAGATTGTGAAAGTGAAATTGTCGTCAGGGAGAAGGAGGGGGGGCGCTGCCATCGACCCGCCTCAGGAGACGAGGAGGCTGGCGTGAGAAAATCGCATCCCCGTGTGAAATTAACAACAGCCACGGTGAGAAATGCGTGCCGTGTGTTTTGCGCTGGATCAGATTTAGCGGGGCTCTGCCGGAAAAAAAAAAAGGGTCTACCTTGTGTGAGTAGTTGAAGGGTCCTGACTTCCTCCCGGACGCGAAGCTGGAGGACCTGCTGCAGGATGTGCTGCCGCTGGGCTTCTTGCATGATGCCCATTCGCTCCAGCTTCCTGTCCGTCAATCTCATCAGAGCCCGGCCTGGACAGGCAGACGCAGAGGGTAAGGGGTGAAGGGGATAGGGAAGGAAGGAAGGAAGGAAGGAAGGAAGGAAGGAAGAAGAGGGTAATTTGTGATGTTGTTATAGGATATCGACAATGCATTTATGTAGGTGGAAGAATAGTATGAGGACATACGTTCAACAACATTAACTGCCCAACAAAATCAATGAATCAAATCAGACAACATTCTTTCTGACATAAAAACTTCATGCTTTCAAATTTGTCCCCCATGATGATGAAATCTTCCATCTTCCATCTCAACCACCCCTGGTCTGATTTTGACAAAACCTGGAGGGATGATGCTGATGATGGTACCGGCTGGCCCGAGGGACGCCTGCATCATTTCACCTGTGTAATATGTTTTATAGTCCGGCTGTTGCTCAACTCAACTCAAAGCTGTTTTTGCTAACACATGTTTCACATAATCGTCAGTGTATCCCCCCCCCCCCCCCAAAGCAAATATCCCCCCTCATTTGCTCATCCTTAAATTTCAAATCCTCGTATCAAATCCCTCATTTTAATCGTGCGATCATTTCCTGTGAGTGGGATCTGGGATCTGCTGATAAAAGGCGAATCGAGTCTGATTAATAACGCTCGTTAGGAATGCCTTTATAACACGTGAGCGCATAGCGAGGTAATTCGTAGTAATTACTAAGCATTAACTCGGACCCCCGCAGCTCCCCTCGCTCTTTTGCCTTTCTCTCTCTCTCTCTCTCTCTCTCCTTCTCTCTCTCAAAAAAACAAAACAGCAACGGCAGTCATTACTCACACAAGATTACAATCGGATTTTGATTTTTGAAGTGGCACCCTTGCTCTTATTCAATGTTCTTTTTTAAAACACCGCCGCCACAACAGAGAGAACGGCAGACTTTCTAATTTCATGTCTATTGACTTGTTTTTGAGATTTATTGTGGATCCTTCAGGACCCGCCGAGCCTCGTGCTACCACTTTGCCACCGCAGCACAAAGGGGAGCAGTTGCAGAAGCTAAGTACCCTTAAGTGTTAATGGTATAAAGTTGACTGTGTTAGACCAATTTTCGTCTCGCCTTAACAAAAGGAGCTCTTCGTGCGGCACTAAGGCCAGATGGGGGTAAAACGCCAAACGTAGTTAAGGCAACTCCAACACAAAAACGGCTTTGAAAGTACCCATTACGTAAACACTGGGGAGCTAAGCAGCGTCACACCGGCTCAGAAGTGAGAAGGAATATTAAAGACGGAGATCGGTGGAAGAGAGGCAGAATGCGGGTTGGAGGGAGAAGACAAAGACTGCTGCAGACAAAAGTGACAGAGAAAAACCCATGTACACGAGAAAAGCGTGCTGTTACGGGTCTATAAATATTGACCAACCATCACTTGGCGCCTTCATCATGTAACCAAAGATAGATCGGCATGGCAACAGAGGTTCGCTTTCCCCCGCGCTTCAGTATTATCTATCTTAAAAACAGCAGCGCACATAACAGAGACGCAACGCAAGCACTGTAATCAGGAGACGAACAGTATTGATCTTTACAGCTTTATTAATCAAACCATCATCAAGTTCACACAAAACAATTTGAGACCGTAATTCATTTGGTGAGTAAGTCTGGACGAAGATTTCCAGCACATCGGAAAACGCTCGAAAACCCTCAGGAGGCGCCGACAAAAATCAGGCCCGATTTCTTCTAACAGCTCAAGAAGAAAGGTGTGTTGATGCGGGCAGGTAGCGTGCTGCGGTTGCCCTCCCGGCCGTCGGCGCCGGGCGGATCGGTATCACCGCCGCCAGGAGTCCGAGCCTCTCACTCTCTCTCTCGCCCTGCTGCAGTTCTGAGTCACTGGCTTCGACGATCCCACCGAGCCTCAGCTGGGAATTTTTTTTTTTTTTTTTTTTTCAAACCACAATTAATACACCGAGCAGTGTAGCGTGGCCGTGTGGAGGAGGAGGAGGAGGAGGAGGAGGAGGAGGAGGAGGAGGAAGAGTGAGAGAGGAATTAAACAGGAAGAGAAGAGAGTGACGGGCATTCGTAGAAGGTGTAGAAGACGTGGTTGTGATGAGACGGCACCCGGACCAGGACTGGGCTGTGCAGTGGTACAAACTAAATACTATGTCCATCTGGTGTTGGACACACACACACACACACACACACACACACACTCACTGACTCACACCTTCGTTGCAGGAGGGGGGGGGGGGGGAGTTAAACCAGGCATCTATTTCTGAATGTGTGTGTAATCATTTCATCTCCTCCCGGCGTCCTTGCCCATGATGGGAACAAAGCTCCTTCTCACTCCATCCCCTCCATCCACTTATCTTTGGCCAATTGGCTGAGAAAATAATTTAAGGTACTGCAGCCCTTATTGATTGGATTAAACTCTCTCGCGGAATCTCTTTTCCTCTTGACGGCTGATGGCATTACTTCTCCTATTGTTTTTTGCTTTTGCTTTTCTCACCCGACGTCCTGCCTGGCTGCTTACCCACCTAAACACCTCAACCCATCTCTCTCTCTCTCTCTCTCTCTCTCTCTCTCTCTCTCTCCCTACTGGCATTTCTTTCTACCGCGCTACGCTACTTATCTACCTCTTGCAACGAGGTAAATAATTTCTGCACCTCATCCTGTAAGGGGGTTGAGTGGCTGCTGGGAAACGGCGCTCCTTCACTCAGCTACTTCCTTTATTCTGGCAGGTACCTGTAGCGTCTTCCTCCCACCTCCCTCACATCTCACCCATCTGTATTTTACTAGAGATAGGGGCAACACCGCTGCAACAACGCATTTATGATCTGCGGGTTGTATCGAGCATATGCGGCACACATGTTTTCCACACATGCACACACACACACACTGATGCACACACACACACACACAGTCCCTGGGTGTTAGATGAATGAGTGGTGGGAGAGCCGGCCCCCCTCGGTGCGGCGCTGGGGGGGCAGATTAATCTAGAGCTATAGGCTGGCACAGTCAACACACAGCTTTGATGAATGGGAGCTTAAAGTGCACCAGCGCACGCAC
This sequence comes from Hoplostethus mediterraneus, assembly GCA_034670385.1. Lineage (NCBI taxonomy): Eukaryota > Metazoa > Chordata > Actinopteri > Trachichthyiformes > Trachichthyidae > Hoplostethus > Hoplostethus mediterraneus. The sequence goes on from JAXDDW010000009.1 coordinate 2,221,181, forward strand.
ACACACACACACACACACACATTAGATATAAAAGCATGTGTAAACTGATGTAGTACTGATCTTGCAGGGCTACGTGGAGCAAAAGAACACCATGCTAGTCAGAGAGAGAGAGAGAGAGGATGTGTTCTGTAACTTCTTCTCCTCCTCAGGTAAATCTCTTCCACACCAGTCACACACACACATCAAATCTGCTGCACAGCTGTGTGTGTGTGTGTGTGTGTGTGTGTGTGTGTGTCCTCTGGGGGTGAATGTCACCGAGACGCAGCTGGTTAACTACACTCCCAACACGCACGGCAACAAGGATCGCCCCCCCCCCCCCCCCCCCCTCAAGAGCCGGTGTGGGATAATAGCACAATACGTTGACAGGAAGTAGTAACACCGGGCTTGAAAACCACTCGGTGTAACTACTACTTTGACTCGGCGCAGGTTCGAGTCTTTAATGTGCGTGTGACTGGTTGTCAGTCACCGAGTCGCTCGCAGCCCCGCAGCCAAACAGCCACTGAGCTTCCTGTGATCAGATGCTAATGCTATTCCTGACTGTAGGAAAAGAGGCCAGCTGTAATCTTAAAGAGGACAAGGTGTATCTTAAGTAATAAAGCGGGGGCACACACACACACACACACACACACACACACACACACACACACACAGATAGCAACCCGCCTCAATCCCCCACTTCCAGCAGCAGTATCCCCGTGCTGATTTATCTCAATTACACCGTACCTCAACCTGGAGACAGTTCACCGGGACACTGATGCTAGTGGGAAATCACTATGGATTATTGCGATCGCTGCACCAATCACTATAGGGGTTGCTACAGATCTCCAGCCGAACCAAACCCGCTACGGATGACTACCTGTCGCAGGTGCGGGAGATCACAGCGAATTACATTTGCGCGCTTGTCGGCGGCGAGGCGATTACGTGCCGAGGTTGCGGTGGGAGCCTCAACACACATCGCTGATTAAATAAGAAGTCATCATACCAACACGTGTATCGAGGGGAAAGACAAGACATGTGCTCTGAATGCTTTTTGGATGCAGACCTAAACGGGTGATCGTCTAAAAAGCCTTCGGGGTGCAAAGGAGCTAGAAGAGCGAAGTTCTGCAAAAGCACAAAGTGAAGCCCATCGAAGCCCAGGCTCGCCTCGTTGTACCTACCTGTTGACGAGCTTGTGATGGTACGCGTGACTAGTCCGGCACGTGGCGAGGAGACTAGTTTGATAGGCTGCGATCACGTGCCTGTGGCTACGCGATCGGTCGTCTTCAGCTCGATCTCTAATTGTCTCGCTGCGATCGTCGCGGGGGGGAGATCCTAACTACCCCGGCTGTAATGAGGCGAACCGTCTCTCTTCTTGACGGGTCTTTCTCTCCAAGCTTTACCTTCTTTCTCATAATAATGACAAAGTCCGGCAGCGGTTGGAGGATAAGATGTGATAACGAGGAGAATATAAAGATAAAGTTCTTCTATTATATATGATCAGAATACAGGTCAACGATCCACAGTGGACTGCTCTGTCTATTTAATTGCCCTACTGTAGGCTAAAACTGATGGGAAAACATGCAAGAAAATCCCTAAACATGCAATCTGCTGAGTATAATTCATTACACGCTATTGCACGATGCTGTAAAGTCACCTTGCCAATGGCATCATTAACCGCGATTCCTTCTGTCTGTGCCGCCAACGGCCCCCCGGACGGCTGATCAACGAGCGAGCGCTTCAAGTGTCCTTTCTGGAAAACACAACGCAAACGGCCGCCAGCGGAGCCGTTGCACAGCCAGCGGGTTGAAAGCCGGCCACGTCCTGTCGGCCCCCTTTGACTCGTTCGACTCGACGCATCTGCTCTCTGACGCGATGCATCAGCACATTTTACGACGGAGGTCCGCGACACCTGCAGGATTCATCGTCTCATCTCTCTCAAGTGCTGTTTAGGCCCCCCCCCCTTTTGCCCCGCGGTTCCTAGGCCTAGCTTTTTTAAAATGGCGTTGTTTTTTTTTCTTTTCTTCCCACCTTTCATCCTTTTTTTTTTTTTTTTTTTGTGGCTCATCAAATATACATTAGCTACCCTGTGTGAGATCTACCGGGGGGACGCGGAGGATCATGGTCAGAGCTGCACAGAGCTGCTGTGATTTTCTGAGTGGAAAGATGATGGATCTGGCAACCAGAGGGGGTTGAGCTCAGACCTTTAAAGAACTGAACTGGCGTAGTGTGAGCTGCTGGATCCGGGCCACCCTTCATTAAACCGCTAATATTACAGGATATTAATTCACAGCGAGGCCTTATGACACCATACATCACTGGATTTCACTATTCATTTATCCGTGTATTCCTTTGTGAGGAGGACCGGCCTCACAGATGGATGGAGGCAGCTCAGCTCAGCTCAGGTCCCCCCCTCTCTCCACGCGCCGCCACCGTCGCCGCTATTTTTATCAAGAAACAACATCGCAATTTCCAAATTCGGCTAACTGTCTAGACGGCTGGCTGGCTGGCTCGCTGGATGGCTGGGACGCTAGCCGGCTACAGCTGCAGCTAATTCTCATCTTTGTGTGCCTTGTGGGGCTTTTTTTCCAATTTCCACGTGCTGATTCGATGATTTTCTTTCCATGACAAAAAAAAATATATAACTCAACGCGTCGCACGCCCCCCCCGTCTTTCTCCCTCACTCCTCCCTCTGATTACATACATCACCACACCTTCCTCGCCGATTACGTCCGCGGTATCGGCAAACGTGTGTTTAACTCATTTGCCGTGCCCTGCTTGTCTCTCGCAGAAAAAAAAGAGTTTTGTCCTTGTAATTACACCGGATTAGGGACTAATATTTAATTACGCCTTAATATGCTTTAATGCATTTTTAATGACAGCTTTGTGTTAAAGTCAAACTCAGGGCTGTCTCCGTTGGGAGCGGGAGGTGAGGAGGATGGTGGTGGAGGGTGGGGGATTCTTGGCAGTATAGGCTGGAGGGAGGAGGAGGAGGATGGGAAACATTGATTTCTTTGGCCGAGGTTGGAGGAGCCTGGCAGAGAGGCAGCTGCTGCATACTGAAGTCATTCAATGTTAAAACGTTGCAGCAGACTCTGATACGCAGTCGAAAAATACATTTCCCTCCATGCCGTCTGTGTCAAAGAAGCCGAGGACATAAATATGCCCGGGATAGAGACTGTTTATTGATTTGCTACTTTGTGAAGGGGGGAGGACTGTACGCCGGAGCTAAAAACAAGTGAGATGGAGTGCTGCTGGCAGCTGAAAGGGCCGAGGGGTCGTGTTACAGAAGAGACAGAAGAGACGGAAAACACGGCGAAGAAACGATACAGCGCGGGGGAAATCCGTGATACACTGGCAACACGGGGAAAACACACACACACACACACACACACACACACACACACACACACTTTCCACCGTTCAGGAGTCACAGCTAATGTATGACAGGCACGTTGAATAAATAGATATTCTCGGTTGCGCGGCTGCACGTACTTATGAATGTATTCATACTCACTGTTTGTTTGTCTTCGCATGACTGTTTTCTCCCCCCCCACCCAAACAATATTCCATTCATCATTTGTTTTCCCCTTGTTTACTCTGACGGAGCGGAGAGAGGAAGGAGGAAAAAAATATCCGCATGAAATTTCAAAAGATTGATTGGGATGCAAATTGCCGGGTGAGCTCAACTGGTATGGCCTGTTTTAATTGGGCTCTGTTAATTAACGCTGCGCCAAGACAAACTGGATTACTGCATGTTTTGTGCATGTCATTATCCCCTAATTGGGCTGGTAGTGAGGTGTGTGTGTGTGTGTGTGTGTGTGTGTGTGTGTGTGTGTGTGTTTAGTTAACCCTTCCTTGCCTCTTCCTGTAACACCATTACACCTTACAACACCAAACTCAACGCCATTAAGTTAATACACCATTAGGAAGCCGAGTTCCTGCTTTTTATTTTTTTTTTTTAATCGCTGAAAATGCAATTTATTACCGAACTGCCGCCGAGTGCATTAGGCTCGTCAGGAACACTGAACTGTTTCATATTAAAGTTACGATTAATTTAGCTTTGTGAGAAATTTCTACCAAATGAATGACTGGATTTTTTAAACGAGTGGTAAAACACTTCCCCGCCGCACTTAACACGAGTCTTTTTATCCAATTACAAACATCGCCCATTGTATTACAGTGTGTGCTTAAAAGGTGTGCTTTCAACGGCAGCTATTGTAGGAGTCCCTTTTTCATGCATTCATTCATGCATTTACTCTGCATTAGTACTGCAGTACTTAATACTAATGGTACACGGAGCTAAGTTGCGTATCGTGAGTCAAAACTGTGATGTCTTTCAAGTCACGAGTCAACCGGGTGTTCTTGGGGACGGTCCAAATAGTAGCAGTGTTTTACAACGGACCCGTGTGCTGTGTGTGCAACCGGAGTAGGTTACAGACCATTTAACGGCGGGGTGCTAAACCTCGACGCCCTCCGTGCAAACATATAACAATCAAAGTGCCTCATTGGGTAAAACGGGAGGAAAGTGAGACATTATGCCAGTCATCACCGGCGAGAAAGCGATTCATCAAGCCAGGCGAGTCGCCCGAGTCGGGGGAAGGTCCTCGGCAAAGCAACAAATAAACATTAACGTGATCAGCCGTGCTCCGAGAGCGGTGAGAGTGCGCGGCAATTAAGCGGCATCCTGTCGTTACGGCGGGCGAGAGTGCGTCGTTAGCGCCGGGGGTGACCTTGAGGGCCTCGTTAGGGAGATGATTGACGCAGCAACCGTTGTCACCGGTGACGCCGGCGGCGGGAGGAGAGGAGAGGAGGGGAGCGGGGCAGACGGGAGAGGGCCGGGTGGCAGACAGGTGGGTGCAGAGCGCACCTGGGATGTTATGGATGAGGTCTGGCTTTGCCGAGAGTGAGGTGACACATGTGGTCGTCCTCTAAGACGGAGAGGGAGTCGCGTGAAAGTACATTTTGCACACAATACTAGAATTTATCATTTATCATTCATTAGTTATTATTTTGTGTCTGATACTGTGTTGTGTGCCATGAATACGTGGCTGTGTACTGCACAGTGAGCCAAGTCATAAATCTGACCTTGTAGGGCCTGGTTCAAGGTATTTCTCTCCAAAATATCTGTATACAATATATTTTATACTTCAACCTATCAGTGTTTTGTGTATTATGTTGTTTTAGTTCTGAGTGCTTCCAGACAATTTCCACGACAGTCGCTGAGTCGCTCCAAGGATACTCTGCAGATCTGATTTTGTCTCCATCTGCTTTGTATATACATTTTATATGATGATGATTGAACATCATTTGTACTGTTTACTCACTCGTATGTATTGAGGCCATATGCCGTGTTTCCAGCCCTGCCGATGGCCGACACCATGTTGCAGTGTGGGTGACTGACTTCCGTACACAGTTCACAAACGATACACAATTTGGCGAACATTTAGCGGTCATATGTTTATTTTGTTTTGGAATTCATTAATATATATTACCTGGGTTTTCGCTTTGTTTCTGAGCCGCCCGCCCAAAAGAGGAGTTGAAGTTCCAGCCACTCCTTTAAAGCTGAACACAGGAAGTGGAGGGGCTGGGCGGGGGGGGAACTCTAACCACAGACTTGAGTTAAAAATGGCAGCATGTGGATATTCCCGTTTTGAATTTGATTGTATTAGGATTTACAGTTACTGTTTAGTTTATTGTATTTTGTCATTAGTTGTTGAGTTTATTTTGGAAGTTTTTCTTTGTCTGAAATTATGTTTCCCCCCTTGGTGTCTGTGTGAGCTCGCCCACTAGTATATATACCCCCCCCCACCCCCCGTGGGTCATTTGGTCTGTTCAGTTCAGTCGTCTTGTGTGTTATTGATTTGTTGACCTCAGTTTAGTTAAAGGACTCAGCGTTAGTATTTCTTTTGATGTCCTTTTTCTTTGCTTGTGTAGTTTAAATGTTTGCACTTTACTTTGTTACTTTTCTAATTTGACTGGGCGAAATAAAGCCTTCATCATCCAAGTAAATCCTGGTGTCCCTGCCTTTACTGCCGGGTCCCTGAACACCACATAATGGTTGTAATGTCATTTAGCAGGCGCTTTTATCCAAAGCGACTCACAAAAGGTGATAGCTGGTGATGTACTGCACAGGAGTAACACTTCCTGTTTGACTGGAGGTGATGTCCCGCTGTCACCGTATACGACGTGCCGGTGTGTAAATGTGCTGCTCTGTAAGCTGTTGATGTTTCTGCACCAACGCCACCAAAACAAACTCCCGTGTATTGACAAGACAAATTATTATTGCTCTTGGTGACTAACGTGACACCGACTCTCATGTTATTGTAAATTGCCGTGGCCGAGTGTGTCTACTGAATTTTCCCAAAAAATGTAGCTTGTAATGCTTCATCTTAATTGGCTCTGCTTGGCATTTCCTCTTCATCACTAGGCTTCTCCTTGATACTGTGAACCCCTTGTGCAATTAATATGTGCATTTTTCACTACGCGATCCTGATTTAATCAAAATGAGCCTTTTCTTAATGAATGCAGGTGAAAAAATGAGTGAACCTCCTCTTGCGTTAATTAAATCAAGTAGGTAAGTAGAATGAGGTGGGTATATAATTGGGCATGAAGTTAACCAATCAAAGGTCAGATCTTTGGGGCGGTGTTTATGTGGCACTCCCATAAATACAGATGGGAAACCTGTTCTGTTTGATGAAAACACAATGTCGCGATCTAAGGAGATCTCAGTGTGCATCAGTCTGGGGAACGTTAGAAAGTCATATCAAGAAGAAGTGGATGTCCTGAAATATCATCAAGAAAAATATTAAAACTAGTAAAAAAACCAACCCAAGAACAACATCTGGAGATCTACAAGCCTCCATCGCTGCATCTGACGTCACTGATTTGTCCCGAGTTCTGCAAGGAGGAGTGGCAGGAAGCTGACCAGAGACTGATCAGTGGCTATAGGAGACGCTAACTCCACGTCATCGCTGATAAAGGAGGTGCCACAACTTATTTCCTGAAGGAGTTCACATATTTCACACAGGGATATCTTTTAGATTTGCTCAATAAACCAATGATATCATATTGTTTCGCATGATCTCATTAAGATTTGAGGTTTAGATAAAGATTTCGTAAGGTTATTCCTCTCTAATATATTAAATAATGACCCACCCGCCCCAGCAGGATTCAAGCATTCCACTTTTTTCCACTTTTACTCTGAGAGGAATTGCTCGGACAGTCCTATACCGCCTGTACCTGTGATGTCGTGCTGCTTGAAGGAGTCGCTGTAGATCTGGTGCTGATTGGGACAGTGTTTCTTCAGCCATTTGCACACGTCCTGCTGGGTCCACAGGGCTACCGGCTTCGACAGCTTCACGTACCCCGGCTGCACGGGAGACAAAACAACAATAGAAAATATTTAATGACCACTAGGCTGTAGGCTGCAGTAACTACCGCCTATGGAAAGATGCTCAGCTGGTCGCCATTGATTTCAGGCATGTGCGTTCACGTGGCAGCCTTTTTCATGAGTTGAACTTCCACCTGTCTCATCTGATCATGCACTTGCACGCCGTGTTTACAAGCTGCTGCGTGACAACCGCATTTCCCCCTCAGGGATCAATAACGCAACCCATCTAACAAGGAGACAGATAACTTCTTGCAAAAAAAAACAAAAAAAAACAGCCGCATGGCATCGCGTTACTCCATGAGCTAATAATCAGACACAGCAGGTCAATAACGAGGCATTTATACGATCCCGATATCCAGTAATGTAACTGTAAACAACGGGGCTGAGTTGCAACTGCACTGAAAATATGCCATTTATTGACTAGATAATGTTACAAATGGATGTAATGATACACGCATGCACACACACACACACACACACACACACACACACACAGCTGTATTGTAAGCTGCTCTTCTATTTTAATTCCTCCGGCGGCAGCAGGCGAGGCGAAGCAGCCTGCCAGCGGATCGCTCTTGAAAGTGCTGGCAGCGCGTTTGATTTTGATTGAGGGGCTACTAAAATTACAAACTGAGAGAGGTGATTAAAATTTCACATCCACTCCCTTCCACTTCAGCCCCTGCTCTCGGGGCTGCCGTGTGGTGCGGCATAGCAATGGCACACCATCTCTCTCTCTCTCTCTCTCTCTCCCTCTCTCTCTCTCTCTCTCTCTCTGTCTTCTTCACCGAGAGCGAGCGAGCGAGAGAGAGCGAGAGCAGAATAACAGGTACTGGCAGCATTTCCTCCGCCTTGCCTTCCAGCTCCTTCCCCAATCTCTCATCTCGCTCTCCCCTCTCTCCTCTCTCCCCCCTCCCCCCCCCCCCCCCGGTGTTCAATCTCGCTCTGTCCCTGTCAGATCTATCACACTGTCTTCCTCCCTTCCTCTCCTCACATATTGTACCTCTCATCTTTTCCATCTCCATCTCTCACCTCTTTCTTATTATATGGTACTACCTCACTTTCTCTCCTTCCCACTCCTCCCCTCTATATTTGGCTTCCTAGAGAGAAAGGGAAAATGGGGGGGGGGGGGGGGGGGGGTGTGCATGCTGGTTTTGTCATATGGTTGGCATCCCCCTGCAGGTAGGCAAAGTGACAGACAGCCAAGGCAACCAGGCGGGCAAATAGGAAGGTATAGTCAGGAAGGCCAGGAAGGAAGGTTTCTGGCCACGTAAGACACTGAATCACTGAATACAGGAGGGATGGGGAGTGGTGCCACGGGAAGAAACCATATTAACCATTAAACACAGTTCAACTCAACGCTAATTAACCCTGACTAGCAGCCTGAGGCGACGTGAGTGAGAGAGAGAGAGAGAGAGAGAGAGAGAGAGAGAGAGAGAGAGAGTGTGTTGAATGCAGGACAAACAGAGGAACTAGCAGGAGAGGAAGAAGAGGAGGATGCTGGGTAAAGGGATGGTAGGCGAGGGAGAGAAGAAATGGTTTGGCTTGCACTGACAGAGGAGAGTAGTGGACTCAGCAGAGGAAAAGACTCTCTCTCTCTTCCTTTCTCTCTCTCTCTCTCTCACATTTTCCATGAACCCATTTTGCGAGTCAACGGCCATCTGTGTTTTACATTTTACCGATTTAGCCCATAGCTGTTCCCGGGGCGGGTACAATAGGTGAGCCCCGGTGCCTTCCTGCCCGCCCGCCAGTCAAAGAGAAAACAGCAGCGAGGAGAAAACAGGAGTACAATCATGCTCAGAGAGTGTTGCGTTCAAGAGACTCTGGGCCAATTAGAGATTTGAGTGACAGCGTCGAGGCAAGAAGAGGAACCCTTCTTTATTTCTAAGTGGAATACGTCTGGGAGACAGGCAGGCGCACACACACACACATACACCCACACATGCAACAGTTCCACCTACACACACACACTCACACACACACACACACACACACACACACACACCAACATGCGTTCTGTGTTGTGCCGTCCTTGGCTTAATTGATATCTGGAAGCCCTGCAGAGTTCACTGTATTCTTCACGTTGCCTTGGCAACAAGAGCAAGGACCTCTGAAATTAAAGACGAGGAATAAAAAGCCTGGGGGGGAAACACTCAGACCCTAACACGAACCAGACTGGAGTAAACAGCCCGAGCCCCATTACAACACCATTACATACATAACGAACCGCGTAATCACACGTAAACTTTTTAAAGCGTTTAAAGATCCGTTAAGGAAAGTTACCGTTAATAAAGAGACAATAACACGGGCGGTAATACGCCAAGATCTGTGGATTTGGAGGAAAGCGCCACGGAGCGTTCCAGAGGCCGATATCAATCATGTGACCGAGAGAGAGAGAGGAGGATTTGGCAGCATCCAAGGAGGCGGACCAGCCAGATCCTCGTGTGCATCATAGTTTTCACTGCGGTTCCTGTTTGGCGGTCAAATCGCTTTTCACTCAATTCTAACTAAAACATCAGTTAACATACAATAACAGTGATTGCTTTACAGACTGGTTGCAATTACCTTTTCATGGTGGACAAATTGAATGGTATCTCAACCCTGGCTGATATATGAGAGATATCCCCCCCCCCCCCAGTTTGTTCATAAACTGAGTAAAAGCAAGTGCAAATCTTGGACAACAAACACCCACAAGACCCTGTGGTTTCGCTCAAAACTGACATGTTTTGTCTGCAGCAGTCTTCATCAAGTATATCATATTGTTAGAATAGAATAGAATGAATACTATACAAGTTCACAAGTTCAAGTCCACTGTTGGCACAATCAAATCACACAATAACAATGCAAGTCATCATGTTGCAGGAAAGTGGGACAAACACACTTCCCGCAATACGCAGCCTGCAGTTCAACTGCAGTTCAGAGGGCCTCGCATGACTGGAGGTGGAGAGTCATGTACCTTCTCTTTAAGATTTACTCTGATTTTATTTGGTACATTTCATAATAGTACACAAGAGTAGTGAGAACGATGAGATCTAGTATTTAAAGTAAAACGAGTCATTTTGGACCTGACCTACACTCTACTGTATAGATTTCTTGATATGAGCTAAACAGGAATCAACTAAAACCTTCAGCTGCTATCAGGTACAGTATTTCCAAAAGTGGTAGTCCTTTAATTTTTGGAGGAAATTTGTAAGTACTTACATGTACTTGTCGTACTTACATGCTTAGTACTTACAGTCTTTTTATAGTAAATAGAGTTACTTGAGTTAAAATGTAACTCGAGTAGTAATACTTCTACTTCAACAAAATACTGCTATACTCGTTCCACCCTCTCTACCAACAAAGTTATTTTCAGGCAATTGGCCGCTGCCTGTTAGACATGAATGGGAGTCATCCGTGAGCCAAACGAGGACACGTCTCTGTAACACGTCACCAGGGCAGACTCCTGTATAATTACTGCACTTGGAAACGTAAAAGAAGCAGAATGTGTTTCCGTTTCCATTCACTTCATCTGACCACTTGATTCAAGCTTACCAGGGGAAAACTGCAAGCTTGCAAACAGACTTGCTTTCCCCTCTATAGACTCTTCAACGTACCTGTGTTATTGAGTACCGCTGCCGATGTCGTCGAACAAGATTACACTGTAGCGCATCGCCATCTAGTGGCCGTAAACAGACACTGCACCTCGTTTCGAGTGTGCCTGCACGGGAAAGTGCTGAGAGGAGAGAGGGCCGCTGCTATTAGTGTCATGTTGACTGAGTGAATGGCTGTTTGAGACACGGAGCCCTGTGTCGCCTTGCCCTATCTCTATTGCACAGCTAATTAACATCTCTCTCTCTCTCTCTCTCTCCTCACTCTCTCTCTCTCTCTCTCCGTCTCACTCTTCCCTCTCAGCCTCTCAGCCAGTGCTTGCAGGAGATGAAATTTCCCTGTATTAATTAATCTGTTACATACAGGAATGAGGACGAAAATGGGATGTGTGTGTGTGCACGTGTGTGTGTGTGTGTGTGTGTGTGTGTGTGTGTGTGTGTGTGTGTGTGTGTGTGTGTGTGTGTGTGTGTGTGTGTGTGTGCGTGCGTGCGTGCGTGCGAGCATGAACAGGCTGGAGCAGAGTGCAGGGAACTGTGGACTTGCTGATGGAGAATAACACGCCATGCTGGATGAATTAATAAGCCTTTTTAAAAAGCGCCTGCGGGTTGAAATTGGATTTACAGGCGGCGCCAACTTCATCGGGAGGCACATCAAAGAAGTACACGAGACCCTCTTTAATTCGCTGACCTTGGGATTCGGCGGGGGGTCCGCAACACGCAACGGGGAGCAAACAAGAGCGGGTTAACGCGAAAAACAAGAACATCCACCGCGGGCGTGGTATTGATTACGGGTGAGATGAGCTGATTCGCTATGGATGCTGCAGCAGGCCATCCAGTCCAAACGGGGTTGCTTTATGCCTCACGCTTAATCTATGACTAAGCCTTTGCTCGATTACAAATCCAGAGGGTGGGGGGTGGGGGGGGTGCCGGATCCAGCTTTAATTCAATATCTTAAATTAACACTGTTGCTGTGCTGAACTGAAACGACCTGTTTCAACGGGTCTGCACGTGTTTAGTCTCTAGATATATTTAGTGCTATGAGCTACGCATGAGCATCAACTTGTAGAGCAATTTCAGCAACCTTGGTCTCATCCAGCAACCTCATGAAGACCCCATGTGGCCATCTTTCCACTCAGGAAGCCCTCCAGTCTTTTGCCAGTCCTCAGGTTGAATTGAACCATTTGTACCGACTTGATCTTGTTAGGTCCACACACCAGATAGACGGTCTCCTGGTTTGATACCCACCTCCTGTATCCCGTACGTCTCTAACCTGCTCGTTTGTGAACCGTCTGAACCGTTGGAAGTGTTTTAATGCGGCAGCAGATGGGCAGGGGTTCACTGCAGCGGGGAACGATTTAGACAGCGTCGTGCACGTTATCAATCACAGAGAAATATACTAAATGAACAACTTGCTGTGTCAATTTTACGGCGCTCGCTAAAGTGTCCTATGTGGCAAACGTCCCCATCTGGCACTGAACTGGCTCCGACACACCGTACAAAGTATCCGTAAATACTATTTGGCCAAGTCTGCGTCGCACGATGGGATTGGCTGAGAGGGACTGAATGGCGCTAGTCCGGGCAGCTACCATCTTTATGATGATGTGATTCAGACTTTGTGCTCCTGCCAAGTTATGATGTAAGGTTGCAAAGTTACATAATGACACCCGTGGAAACCGCAACGGCGCACAGAGACTTCCTCTCACCGCTGAACCACCACAAATTACCTTACATCATGATTTCCACAGTTGCAGTTACAGTACAATAAGAACTGAGCAGCCCCACCCTGTGTGTGTGTGTGTGTGTGTGTGTGTGTGTGTGTGTGTGTGTGTGTGTGTGTGTGTGTGTGTTGCCTGTTTGGCATTTCAAAGGCTCATGCAGGGTTTACACGGAGGACAGTGCCTGGCTGAAAGCACTTAGTTTTAGTGACAGTTGATTATCGCTGTCGCTCATCCCTGGTTTTTACACTGAGAAACTAAAGAGAGTGTGTGTGTGTGTGTGTGTGTGTGTGTGTGTGTGTGTGTGTCATATGATCACCCTTGTCTCCTCCCGCTGTCTCAACCACTGTCTATTTCTGAGGAAGAGTTGGAACAACAAGCTTGTACTTCCTTGTTTATTCCCATGTTTACTTCCGTGTTTGTACTAGAGGGGGTGTGTGTGTGTGTGTGTGTGTGTGTGTGTGTGTGTGGAAGATGGAGCATTATTGTATTTCAGTGGGTGGGTCTGATGTGCATTTCTTGCACACAATTTGACCACAAACACAAACGGTTTAATAAGGTAGCTCCTTGTTCTCCACGGGATTAATACGGATGAACGTAAACAACTTGAAATCATGGTTATAGATGATAACAACGCTGCACAATTTACAGTCTTTGAAACAGATTGTGGAGGCAAAATAACCGAAAGTAGTCGAATCGTGTCAGAATAGAGAACTAATCCCATGAATTAAGTTAATTAGAATTTTACTGTTATCTGTAAGGAATTACAGTTTGAATTAAACTAATGGGAATCCTGTCTCCGCCTCGCTTTGACTGCATTTAGCAGCATCTGGAGTTATGCTGGATCACAGTGGGTACTGAACCTTTCATGCCAGGAGGAGATGGTTTTATGCTTGATCTGCACTAAAGCCATCAATGAGTTCTGGTCACAGACGTCAGACGTGGTCTTGTTCGCTTGCCCAGACGGTGAACCGGTGACCCTTTCAGTCACATGTCATGAAGGCGTGTACTTGGTGTGGGATTAAATGGGTTAAGGCTACCGCTAATCCTCAATCCCGCGTGAAGAAACGAGCACGGTGTTAATTGGTGTCGATTTTTCAGCGACAGATATGTATTGATTTGTCGCTTATTAACTCAGAGCTGATGTGGCTCCGGGCGGGGGTTCAAAAGTAATCAAAAAGTAAATTAACTGTAATGGGCGGGTGGACTTGGCGTCGTGTTGCGGTAAATTAACACCGATGAACGGGGGGCGCTCGGGAAAAAAACCCCGACTCTTACCCGGGTCAGCTCGGACTCGGAGACGGAGCGGTGGGGCGGCGAGCGGCGCTGGTAGGCGGGGGGGCTGACGTCCCGGTAGCCCGGGCTGTCGTCGTCCGGTGGCCCCGCCCCCTGGTCCGCGGGCTCCTCCTCTTCCTCCAGCTGTGACGTCACGTCCTCGGGGCACATCTGGTGGTCGATCCCATTCTGGCTCAGGTTGCAGTGAACAGCTGTGTCGGGGGTGTGTGTGGGAGGCGAGGATAGGGGGAGAGATGGGGAGGTAAAAGAAAGAGAGGGAGAGCAGGGGGGAGAGAAGGGAGGTTAAAACCATTGGAGATAACAAGTGTATTCTGACAGCGTCTTAACTTATGGTAGTGTAAGATCCCCCCCCCCCTGCCCACCACTCACAATAAAAAAAAATCTCATTTCCTAATGGACTCCCACACCTGACTTTCAGAACGCGGCTAATTAAGCGTGGCTTCCAATTGTTCCATCATTACACACCGAGTGTCGTTATTAGCACCGCCGGTGAAGATTTCCATCTGCGAGCATGATGTATCGCCCTGAATCCTCCCACGCTTGGATGCTACGCCGCAGGAAATTCACTAGATGGCGCCAGATGACACGACATGAGGAGTAGTGTGTGTGTGTGTGTGTGTTTCCATCCATGTGTAAATACCAGGATGTCTTTGACTTCATGGATGTTTGACTTGCACGTAGATAATAATTGCAACTTCCACTCAAACTCAAAGTAGAAGTCTGTTTAATTCCACTGTTTTCACACCCTATATATATAATCACATAGTCCCCAGCTCTCAACCGCGTGCAATCGCAACCCAAGAGTCTGCAGGTTGTCAATACAGCCGATCACTACAGCAGCAGATTTCAACGATAAGCACTTTCAACCGGAGGGGAGGAAGCGATCGGTGGAAGACAACCGCTGTAGCTGATCGATTGGAATGAAAAACCTTCTGGGTCACAGATGGTTGGGAAGCACTGACACAGCCTCACGCAGGCATCAACTAGCAATTTGTGTAAAACTCATCACAAATTGCTGCCACAAATTGTCAGGTCTTATATCCAGATGTCAGATGATCAATTTGAGAGAGAAGAAATGCTTTCAATCCAATTAATCAATTCATAACAGCCGGGTGGTTTCAGCAGTGGATGCCATGCTATGGATGAAGGACAAAGCCAAAACATTAGGTTAAAGCTTGTATTATTTTGGTCTAGGTTTGTGTCACACCACTTCACCGTTTGCTTGTATGATAGTGACATAAATAAAATGGCTGAAGTGCCTCAGTCACTATTTTAGTCTCATCAGGCGGTGATGCAAACACAGGCCAGACAGCTCGCCATGACTTGTTAGGTGTAACGGAAACGGAGCATTTGTCATCATGCCATCTGCCAGCCTGTTCTAAAAACACCATCAGCTCAATTATGTGGAAAGGGAACCAAAAAGCTCTTTTTACATCAAACCTTAAAGGCTTGCTGCTGCTGCTGCTGCTGCTGCTGCCACTGCTGTCGAGGGGTCAAAGCAATGGGGTTGTTTTTTTTTCAAAGGTTTGCCTAATGGGCAAAGAGTGGGAGAATAAACTTGAGATTTGCAGGAAAACGAAGCGCATTAACACAGGCACACTATCGTACAGCACCATTCTGTAGAAAAACATCTTTATTGAAGGTCAACACAGTACAAGCAAATGCTATTCCTAGATAGAACTGAATTTAATAAGTGTATAAGCTGAATAAATGCTGAAATGTCTAGCCTGTAGTCTGGAAAAATCAGGTGTTGGCTGAGATTAGAAAAGATGATAGTTCCATAAATCAGACTGAAGACAACGTCAGTCGGGCTGGCGGGCCACCAAGCCACCGACTGAGGCCCGTCACCAGGTGATTACAACAAGCCTGACACCGTTCAGAACAAGCCCGAGCGACAATAACAATACGAGCAAACAACAACAAAGTCCTTTCCTCAGAGCACAGAGAACGTCTAGGTAGCCACGTCCTAATCTCTAACATACATCTGGGAATCAAAGAAGGAATTCAACCTCGTGTCTGGATGCTAGACGGTCTAGCATCTCAACAACAGGGACATACTGTGTGTGTGCAACGATGTCACTAACTATCCTCCAGCAAAACTCATCTATTCAAGAAACATTTCACGTCCCCGCCGTCCTCTACCTTCCTCTAAATCACACCCTCTTGAATATCTTGCTCTTCTAGTTGCACTGAAAATGTTCGTACCTCCATCATACATCACCACCATCAAGCTAGGGACAGAGGAGTACTTGTTATTGTCAGGGAGGTCTGACTGCTCGCACGCCTTTACTGTCAGTTGCTTAAAATGTAGACGGCGTAGGAACTGAAGTTGCACTCGGTCTACGTCATGCAGAGCTAAATGCCAAAAATAAAAAATGCAGTGTAATATAGCAATGTACTCTGAGGGGGGAAAGGTTACGCAGGTGACACAGGCACACAGGCAAAGTCTGTTTTTGTAAGTCAAAGCACAGGGAGAGTTGGAAAAGTGCATCGGGCAGAACAACACCGACTAACTGTGGACTGGACCGACAGCAGTTTGATATTATGAACCTTAATCTCTGAGGAGAACCAGGCAGGGGCCCTGAGGTGCCCCATTTAAAAAACACAGAGGGAATATACATGAGTGAGCCATGTTTTAAACAAAGGCAACTTGAGATGCTCGGCACGAAGCGTTGCTCCCTCACCGCCGCCTCCCTCGCCCTTTATTTCTCTCTCTCTCTTCTCCTCTCAGCTCCCCCTTTCCCCCCGTCCTGACTCAATTCGTGACGGGTGTGCAGCCGCTCGCTCTGGAGGAGACATGAATTATACATCCTCTGCTGAGAGCGTCTGAACAATATGGCGCACCGAGACCAAAAAAAGGGGGGGGATAGAAGGATGGAACACAAAACGATGGGTTAGGGAATAGCAGGAATACAAGAGAGAGGAAGGACTGTTGCATTGCTCTTGTTTCCCACGAGGGGATGAAGGGTGGGCAGGGTGCTTGGAGATAGAGAAATGTTTGGTTTTTTCAGCAACCGTTACTATAAATAGCACCGTTACATTCTCCCCTCTGTCCTCCCTGACATGCGCCGTGCAGAGTCAGACAGATGAGGAAGTATGACTCCCCCCCCCCCTCCCTCCTCCCACCTTTTTTTTCTCAATGAGACACAGGAAACTGAATGGAGAGGAAGACTGATGAAGAATTGGATTAGTCTTGCGTAACTCTGTCTCTCTTGATTACATGGTTTCAAGCGAGCGGCCATTGCCAACCACCCGAATTTGAAAAAAAAAAAAAACACTGCATGTGTGTGTGTGTGTGTGTTTGTGTGTGTGTGTGTGTGTGAGTATCTAATCAGTGTACATAGCGCTTAATCATTTCCATCTCAATTTGTTTTCTCCCCACCAAGATTACACCGGGATTAACGGCTCTGCACCAGATTTTCGCAGCCGGAAAAGGAGCCCAGGAATCGGTCCGGGGCCCCCGCTGGTATTTGCATCAAAAATCTGGTGCAGTTGTACAGGAAAAAACATATTTCAAAGCGAGAGAACCGGAAAAAGACGAGTACTGTTTTGTGCTCGACTCCAGAGCACAGTGTGCCGGTTCAAAGTGAAACCAGTAGTGGGGTCCATCATCAAAAAGCGAAGTTTGCTCAGTGTGGGGGCGCTTCAGGCTCGCAGTCAGTGAATGAATTGTTTGTGAAGAGAATCAACTGAATGACCCAGAAACAAAGCCTGGATGAAAAGAGTCCAGGGCAATCCAGGCCAAAGCGGCTGTGTAGGTTGCAGCAATCCTGCACTCCCTTCCCGCTGCCAGGACGTTTAGCAAAAAAAAAAGGTGAAGCTAATCGCGAATCCGCTAGGAGGCACACACACCGGGACAGGAGGATGTGGGTGCATTCGTTCCCCCCCAAACCCTCCCAACTGTGCCAAGCGGAGGCCCTTGGGAATCTTTGAAGAGGTGGTGTGTGGCGGCGAAACTGGCCGCGTATCAGCAAAACGACATCTCGCAGTCCTCTATGCAGCTGCTACTCTTTTTATATGCTAACAGTAGCTTGGAGCTGCATCAGAAATCAGTCTGAGGACAAAATGCAACCCTGCTGCAAACAAAAACACCCACTTTAGGAGTGATTAACTGTTCGACTTCCTCCATAGCTCATCTTTCTCAGCCGGTCCAAACAACATGCCAGACAACAACAACATGCCAGACGAACAGATATGACTAACCAACACTATCTGAATGCTTTGCCGCGGTGAGTGAGGGAAACGAGCAGACCTACACGGGGCGGCAAGTGAGCCCATCTACCCGGCGCTCCCCTCCAAATCAGAAAGTGTACGACAAAGAGTGAGTCTGCTCAGCTGCCTATACCCCCCCGAGGGCTTTCAAGACAGCACTGCCTCCATCAGTGAGTGATAGAAGACACAGTCAGATCCCTGTTGCACGCCTCCTAAGGTACTAATGAGAATATCTCTGAGAAAGAGACACCGCCCTACAGTGCATGAGTCTTTGGAGAAGTGCCCACAGGACAAGTGTGCACTTCAGGAGAAACAGGAGATACATCCGTCACTGTATGATCATTTCTTTGCAGATTGTTCTTTTTTTGTAAATGAGAGGATATTTTGGAGTCGTCTGTGAGACAGATCTTAGTTTGAGTCTGTGGAGATAGTTGTACCAGCATGTTTACATCCTTAGTGATCTCCAATAACAGCTGTTTACATCGCAAATGCCTCAAACGCATCAAAATCCCTTTCTTTTACATTTACTTTCATGCAAATATTCTACTTGTCGGTTCTTTTTCAGCCTTGTTCTTATTTCTCAGTCCTCATTCACACCTAAAAGCTGCCATTTACAACTACAACCTTCTACAATCTACTGAGCAGCTGCATCGGAGCAATTGGGGGTTAAGTGTCCTGCTCAAGGCCGCTTGATCGGTAGTCATTGAGGCAGAGGAGTCCTTGAATGTCTTCTTTAAGACATCTCTGTAGTATCATTGCCCTGGACGCAGAGAGGAGAATGAATCGAGATACTTTACTCAGAGAGAGAGATGCTATGCTAATGCTAAGTGGTTACTGATAACTGGCGGTTGCTTATCTGGAACAAAACTGAAGAAATTGTGGAAAAGGGTTTTTATTTCTCATCCTAGTGTTTAACAGATAACGGTAACGCTCACCGCTGGGACACGAGCGCCGTCTCATCTCGGCTCGCTTTCCAACGGCTGCGTCTCGCTGAGCTGAATTGAAGCTGCGAGGGCTGACAATTTATTTTCCACAACATGTCGTGGTTGTCTTTACAGGCGTCTCACAGCTTGGGTGTATTTACTTTCAGAGGAGTACACAGCTATGTCAGCTAAGCCAGCAAGGTATTCCACTTCGCACAGTACATGTTTATGTCTCTACAGTGCTGAGGTAAGTTACCCAAACATAGCGAGTCATCCGTTAGCATTACCACAGCTTATGTCTCTTTCAGGTCTGCGATCTGATCTGAGGTCATCCTAGTTAACAGGGTCAACATTTTTGCCGCTGCCTGAATCAATTTGTTACCACCGGGGTCCGATCTTTTATTAGTGGAATAAAGGTTGAAAGGGAAACTTGTCTGCTGGCATGGAGGAATTTGGGATCCATTGAAATGCATGAGTGTGCTGAGCCAGGCTTTGATTATCAAGGTGCTCATAGGGGCGGTATGACCTCCGACAGGCTATTGATGGTGCTAAATGGAAATGTAAGGATCATAATCTCTTATAAGCATCCTTCTGTACTTCCTGAGGGCCTCTCGGGGAAAAGGGGAAACTGATGGGCAAGAAGAAGTCAAACAAGTTTCACTATCCATACTGCTGTAACTGAAACACTCATTACTTGCACTTTGCCTCATTTTTTCATAAATCATGTTCTCTCTATTCCACTGTGTCATTATTTAAGTGTTCGCTCACTGAACTAATGTTTTGTCCTGAGGCAAACTCAGCAGGTCGGTGTAACCACAAGTATTCAACTCCAGTGTGTTATATAAGCTTGGCCTAGTAATATGATGGCACATTACTAACAAGACATTCTTTTCTCTTGTCAATGTCTTCTCTGGCTTGTTGGTTCTGGTGAGTTTATTCACGTCTAATATGAAGGATATGAATGATAGAATCTGAGGGTGGACCGATGTGGCTTTCTGACCGATGTGGCTTTCTGACCGATGTGGCTTTCTGACCGATGTGGCTTTCTGACCGATATGGCTTTCTGACCGATGTGGCTTTCTGACCGATGTGGCTTTCTGACCGATATGGCTTTCTGACCGATGTGGCTTTCTGACCGATATGGCTTTCTGACTGATACGGCTTTTTGATGCCGATAATGACATTTCTGAATTGAAGCTGCAGATATCTTGCAAGATCTTTGACTGTGTGGACTGTGGTCAAAATGCATTAGAATCAATTCAGGTCAAGTGGTTCCCATAGACAACCACTGTAGTATTGATCAATTATACAATAAAGATGTAATCAAACATCATATCAGAGGTGGTCAACGCTGCATGGCTGATATCCAATGTATAATAAATGGCCAATATCAGCACGATATGTTAGCAAAGTGATATGATGGTTTAAGAGACTCACACTAATCTGAACCTCTAGGCAATACAGGAGGAAATGAAACGATGGAAATGTTTGGTTGGCTGAATTGCATAAAATAATAGAGAAATATATGAATAATAAATGCAAGAAACAGTTTACATTTCTTTTTGGGGTTGTTGCATATTTCATGTATTGCATTCATACCCACTTGGTTAGCTGGTCTGTTCGTATGTCTGCAGTTGGTATAGAGGACTGACTGTTTCAAAGTTTCGAAGTTCAGTCAAACGACTCACATATTGATTGTGACATGTATTTGTTAAGAATAAATGTACATACAGCTTTTATTTTTGCGCCAAGGCTCCGTCACCCTCTGTGCCATGTGATTAAGACAGCCAAGTGAAGCAAGAGAGCCCACAGGTGGATGCTGGGGTGGTGGTGGTGGTGGGGGTGTGAGGTTCATGTGCAGCAGTAGCAGCAACAGAAAGTGAGCCAGTGAGTGTTTACCAGTTTAAATAGACCGCCCCCAATTTGCAATGCAACGTCAGCTGATTGGCCGGAGCGCCACTCGACTCGACTGACCGAACTAGCTTCACAGGCGTCGCTCCGGTTTACGTAACAAGTTGGCCGGCCAGCTAGACTCTCCCCGGGTCTCTAATTCACCCTGACATCCAATCAAAAGTTAACTGCGCTCAAACTTCACAGACCGCCCTGCACCACCCCGGGGGCTCGCTCCAATCACTCATCTGTGATTGGTCGGTCCTGTGTGAAGCGAGGCACAGATGCGCTCCGCTTCGAACATCTCTCAGCTGTAGGGGGAGGGAGGGGTGAGAAAGACAAGGCAAAACATGAGGTGAGAGATAGACAGAGGATAAGAAAAAGTGACAGAATGAGAGACAGACAGAATAAGATAAAAGCAGAGAGAGAAAGAGGGACGAAGATGACAGATGAGGGAGAGAAATGACCCACTTTATAATACAGACACAAGTGGGCTAAATATAACTACTGTTCACTTTGGGCCACTGTGGAGCATCAAGCTATTAACGCTCTCAGCATCAAAGGCGGAGAGTAAAAGGACAGAAAAAATAGACTAGTCTTAATTTGGAGCGTGAGTAAAGGCTATAAATATTTGACCAGAGACACAACCCTCCTCTGTTTGTCGCCCACGACGTGCCAGGAACTATCGCAGCCGAAGAGGAAAGGGGTTTGGGATTTCTCTGGGAGGTTGTTATGTATCTTTTAAACCGTTGGCCTTTCCCTGTCACGGAGTACGATCTGGGTCACACAGGCTTTAATAGCAACCGACTAGCTACGACTGCAGCTCTGTAGTGCTTCCACAGCTAGACTCTGGGTCAAATTGTACTTGTAAGTGCCACACTGCTGCGTTTCACCGCATAGAGCCAAATTACAGCAATCACAAGGTGAGTATTTCAGAGTAAAAGCCAGATACGTTTCTGTGAATTACGACTTACTTGACACCACCTTTATTATCCCGCTGCAGTAAACCGTACCTTGCACTTCACGCGGAAAGAAAACCCTAAGAATTATTTATGACTACAATTTGATATAGTTCTGCTTTGAATACAATTTCCCTCTTGACTGAACTTGAGCTATCTCTATATTATTCTCTTGGATAAAACCACATCTTCTGATATAGCTAATCTGAAAAAAAAAAGCTCTTTGTTTGAAACTGTAATAAATCGTCTGAGAGATATTTCTTCCACCTTAGATGAGGGGCGGAAAAAGAAAGAATCCACTCTGCAGCGTGACTAAACTGCACCGATAATTCATGACTGACATTGACCCCCCCCCCCCCCTCCATCTGTGTCAACTGTAATATCAATGACACCCAAATTGTGCTCAGCTGAGCGGCTTCAATCAGTCAGCAGAACGGAGCCCGGTGAACTTCACGGTCATCGGGGAGGCCGGCGGGGGTGTCACGCCGCCAGGCTTTGGCTCTCGGCACCGCGGGGTGCCGAACGAGGCAGGAGATTCACAAACCGCTCCACATAAGGCCCAGGTCATTCGAGAGCTCGGACACGGGGGGGGGTGAGACAGGACGGGAGCAATGAGGAAATAGATAATGAAGAACTTGCAACCAGACAATTTCTTCCCCGTGGTTAAGTTTGCAAGACGGTCGTATTTCATGAAGATGCGTTAAACAACTGACTGGGTTTTGTTCCTGTTCCTGTTCGTTCGCTTCCTGACAGGGAGCCCACGCAGTCAGTCAGGTTACCGCTGTAGAGCATTTAAAGTCCCAATTAGAGGGCCAATGCTACGGTGCAGTTGCAGTCGACAACAAGGACAAACAACGCGCCGCTTGTTTGCCTTGCCTCGAATGCATTACCACCAGGTATAAATATAGACAATCTTTTCGCTCTTTCATCCACGTGAAACTGACACAGCATCACGATTGAGTGTCAAGAACAAAAATAGCGTATGGGTTATAATTCAAATAGATTGAGCAGCAAAGCACAAAGCCTGCTGGAGGGGTAGAAGTGACTCATGAACACAGTTAAGTGACACTTCCTGGGGCAGGTACGGCACTGGATATGGAAAATTCACAACAAATGCCTCTGAAGATTTTCCCTGAAGATAACGCAGCCCTGACACGTTGCACCGGATTAGATTCCTCCAGTGGGTTGTATTCTAATGCCTGTGGCCAGTTCAATAACTACTACATCAAGGTTAGAGAGTCTTACTGCAGTAAGAAGTTTCAGCAAGGGAACAACATCACACAAACGCTGCAAAGTGTGGTTCTGCCCTACATGCAAAGGGTTTTCCTGATGCACCAGTACTCTGTATTTGTACTTTCTCTACTGTGGTTATGGTAGTAGTATTAGCACTAGGGGTGGGAGATTATCGTGTTTATAATGGTAATCGCGCTTTAATTATGTAATCGTGGCAAATTTTCAAAATCGTTCATTTCGATTGTTATTTAGGCTACAAGAACGAGGAACGTCTAGAAGCGCCAGTTAGCAAAGCAACCAGTGTGAGTGTGTGTGCGTGTGTGTGTGTGTGTGCGCGCGCGCATCAGACGTAACATCACTTTCCCGTGAATGAACGGGCCAAATACTTTCCCCAATACTGCGTTCATGAACTGTCCCCTTAAAAAATACCATGTGGTATTCAGTCACGTCCCTCCGCCCCGTCCAGTAACGTCGTGTTCAGACGGGTTTGGACCGGTCGTTTTTGCGAGCCGCAAGCGAACGTGTCAAGCCGGGCAGGAAGTCAGACACAGGAACGGCATAGAGCATCCGGTCAATTTCAAAATAAAACAAATTTCAAAATAAAACAAATAAAATAATCGTTCATTAATCGTAATCGAGGTAAAGGTTTGAAATAATCACGATATTGATTTGTAGTCATATCGCCCACCCCTAATTGGCACCACTTTGGTTTTCCTTTTGAAATGCTGAGCAGGTGTGGTACTGCTTGTGCAAGAGACCAGCGTGCAGAAATCAGCATGCAACCCTGGCAGCACCCTCAGAAAGTGGGTCAGTACCAAATATGTTTCAGCTGCCTTTTCTAGTGTGCTTCTATCGTACCCACAACCGAACCAAACAGAGAAAAACAAGCCATGCTTTTCCCTGGTGGATTCTCAGACCGCAGGATGCTGACATTAGGGGGTGTTGCTGTCGTACATCATCCACACAAGTCATACATTTATGAGTATAAAGCCTCGACCCGTGCGCTCATGAGACGGATAATATTCAGTGTTAAGCGCTGCCCTGCATGGTCCGGAAGAATGACACGGCGCTATATAAATCTATTAGCAGCAAAGCCCTGGTTAAATGAAGTGAAAGAAGCCAGTGTTGCCTGACAACAAAGGGCCTGTCAGGCTTATCCACCGGGGCACCAGTCCCCGTTGGCTTTGCCTCTCCCCTGGTTTCTCTCCTCCCGGGCTGACAGTCAGACCCAGCGACAGGGATGCCAGCTGAGCCGGCGAGGGCACCGAGACGACGGACATAACCGGCAGAATTGCAATGAGCAGAACCCTGGAAATGGTTGGTCACGTTAAGTTCTCCATCCAGGTTCTCCCGGGTCTCTCTAGCTAATAATTGAGTTACTGTAACTTATTAATTCTTACCATTTGACAGTCTATTGATAGGTGAGACAGACAAATTTAATATATATAATATAATTACATATATTTGGTTCAAAGATGATCAAAATCCTATGTGGTTTGGGTGGGACTGTACAAACTGGGCAAGTCTCTACTTCACTAGCGTGCTTTTTTGTGCTTTTTTGTATTTTTTATTTCTATTTAACTTTTTTAGTTCGCCCTGATGCTTCAGTCCAGGCAACAGCGCTTCAGAGTGGCACATCAATGATGGATCCACACCTAGAAACGATTATACCACAGCTCTCCTAAGGCCTTTGCTTCAGCCATCTTCTGCCATTTCAATCCTATTTCTTCAGAGTAACATTAAAAAAAATGCTCCTTCACTTTATATGCCACAGACTCAAATAAAAACATCAAACTTTTATTCCGTGCGAGATCCCGAGGACGAGTTTTCTGAATGGGTGCGCAGGCGGGCGGGTCGGGGGGGGGGGGGCACATCAGAGAGGGAGGAGCGACCAACAGCAACAGCGAAGGAGCTAAATGAGCATCTTCAGCCACAGGGGTAAACACTGCTGCTGCTGCTGGACGTGGTGTCCACTTCTAGGCTCTGTATGTGTGTGTGTGTGTCTGGGTATGCACGCACGTGATGTGTTTGCGTGTAGCTGTTCATTAGCGCCCTGAGGTCACGTAGTCCTTTTTATAGCCCTGCTGACGTGACATAACAGATGACATAAGCGGTCCTGAAAACCCTATGTCAGCGTGGCTAGGGGGGCTAAATATATCATCGCAGCGTCACGTCTCAAAACGGCAGGACGTTAAGTCGGTATCAGTTGTCACGAGGCCACGCCAGTTGTGACAACGACGTCCCCCACATCGCCCTGGACCCGAGGACTCGAGGAAGAACAACCTAGAGCTTCGTCATCAGGAGGCATTGTCAAGTGTGAGGGAGGAGCCATTGGGGCCTGATTGGTATTATTAGAACTAGCATAGTCTGTGTGTCCGTCTGCGATTATTTGAGTACTCGAAAGCATCAGTGTACCAAATATGTGTGCGTGTATGTGTGTGTGTGTGTAATGGTGTACACCCACATGTGCATGCACACTGCGGGTCTACCTGCAGCCACAGGCCTTCACCCTACACGGATGATGTAATCCATCTCAGAGCGAGTAACAGATTCACTATCCAACGCGCTCACGACTGTAACTGGTATCTGGGGCAGTCTGCCTATAGCCACACATTTTCTCAGACAGCACAGAGAAGGAAAAAAAAGACGATGCCCACACACTGTATCAATGCCACCTTTACAATTTGCTCAGCAGAATCTCAAATAAAGCGCGTCTTCGCCAGGCAGACAAAATGAATTGACCGTATATATGAACCATCTAATCAATTAAGTGCAGTGTTATCCAACATAGTGCTCAAACAAACAGAGAAAGGCACTCTCAAAAAGGAGCTTATTGTCTTCTCATGTGTTATAAATGATTAATACCTGACCTATATTTCCCGGCTCGCAGGGCTTGGCAGGGCAGCAGAAGAGAAACTGGTGACACTGCAGAATTTGCGATTTTCTTTTTTCTCAAATTTCGCAATATCTTCAATTAAACACAGATGCAGAAGCGCTGCGGTGAGCTTTATCGTGTCCAAATCTTTTAGAGGCGCTGGGAGTACAGAGAATCAAACAAACCCCCCCCCCCCCAAATTAAATCAGACCCATAAATAGAAACGGGACTTTTCAGCTAACTCTGGCATATTTACAGTCTCGCTGATCAATGTGCCTCTCTGAAACAAACCAGTAAGTATATTCTCTCAGAGGGAAGTTGATAGCAGTACACCAAAAATAGGATGTGCACAGTGCCCTCGGGTCTTTCTCCAAAAAGAGGTAATCTAAGTAGATAATTGTTAAATCCGAAATGACAGCACTGCCAGCTACAAATTTCCTCTCCGAAGCAAGAGCGATGGTATCACCGTCTACTAGGGGGAAAGGATTTGAGAGTATCCTATTTCGGCTATCGTGTGCGTTTACAAGGATGTTTTGGCTGCTGTAGCAAAATCCGATCTGACCTTGTGTGTTTAGACGTGAAGTCTCTACGCGCTCGCCGCCCGACCCTGGCAGACATATTAGTTATTGCAGCTTCGATGAATAGAGACGTGACTCATGATCCATCTCTCTCAGCGACTCACTGGGTCACTATTAATGAGTTGAATGAGTCTATATCTGCAAGTAACACATCTGTATTGATGTATTAAATTGAGGTTATAGTTCCTTAGCAATAACCTTTAAAATTAAGACACTCAATTTTAGAAAATGTCATTCTATTTCCAAAATAGCATAAGAGCATGAACCATAAGAAATACTGTTAGAAAAGGTGATAAGGTGGTAGATGAGAATGACAAAATGGTATCATGACTTTAGAGATTCATGGCGTGTGGAGATGATGAGGCCAGAACTGTGATATCTAACATTATGTCAGCACACTGGCACGTAATTTCCATTCATCTTGATTAGCCTGGACACAAATGGATGAGAACGGGATGAAGAAATGGATGAGGATGGATAATGGATAAAGGTCTGTGGGTATAGCTTGAGTGCCTGCCTCCTCTCGTTTGAAAGACAGACCTCAAGAGACAGCTGAAACTGTACCGGAGGACGTGCCGGATGGACGGCGGGGCTACAAAGTGATTGTTGTGCTGACTACACATCAGATCTATTTCAAGCTTTGAAACTGTAGGCCATATCACGCACGCTGCAACAACCAGAACTTGAATGGCAGGACGTGAACAGTCTCATAAGACGCTGTAGCTTTGACGAAAGCACAGTTGAATAGACCAGCGGTTCCCGGCGTGAGAGCCGGGGGTCCTTGAGACGGCTCCAAGCAAAATAAGGAATAGTTATATTTGATATCGTTTCATTTGCTAGATGTTTTTAAGTATAAATGTTGTGCTAAATCACATCTAACAATAACAATCTTCCAAAATAAGAGTCCCTGGGATAAAATCTCATCAAGCAGGAGACCATGACTTGACACACACCTATTTACGGGTCCTTGAAAGGGTACAGGTTAAAGCTTTGTATGTAGCTCTTCTCCGCAGTGACTGGCAGACAGTGTGTGGCCATCTACAGTCCAGGCCCACAGGTCCAAAAACACCACCAGAGGAACAGGAGAGACTTCAAGAGAGAGCAGGAAATGGACTGTAATGGCTGTCACAGATGGATAACCAGTATCATACCAGTCATACCTGACACAACCCCCCCCTCCTTTCTCCACATACCTCTCATCGGATTCTGGATCCACAAGATGCCTCCGATTAGGTGAGGGGATTGGCCGAGCATTACGAGTCCCTGTTGACAGCACCGGGGCGAGGAAGAGCGGCACGTCCCTCACCTATATTGTCCGGGACGAGCACCTCACCAAACTATTCATGTCACACCACCTGCTGCCAGATGAACAGCCTCAACCCCGGACCCCGGTCTTCAGTTAGGTCTGGGCGCTAACTGATGCAGGTCTCCCCCCACTGCGGACTTCGGCGAGAACAGGTGGAGAGACAGTGCACGACACTCTGTAGACTAGACCCAAACCTCTCTGCACGCGGACGCGCCTCAACACCACAGCAGACCTGTTAACCACGAGACCCCCCCCGCTGACATTCTCGCGCAGGGCTTTCATTCAGCGCATTTTTTTTATTTTCCGAAGAGGCGCACGCGGCGGTACGGACACACGGGCAGGCGGCTGGCTGCGCGTGAACACTTAATCTTCAAGGTATGAGACTGTGTGAATACCCCAGCGGTGTATCCATACCCGCTGTACTGTGAAGATGACCAGGACAGAGTAATGCGGAGAGAGCAGCAGAGACCCGCAACGTTACCCAATCACAGGCTTTCACAGTTGACTCCGTATTGAGCCATCCACCTTGCAGTTTTTTTTACCATGATACAACAATATTGTCTCTTATCTCAAAACAAAACAATAAAAAAAAACAACGACAAACGACATGATAAACAACACCGGCATGATGCATTTCTTACCTTGGACGGCCATCGTGCTACTCCATAGATGTGGGCATCATTCGCGAGGCGCCAGAGAGATATCAAACTCAACGCTCTCTCATTGTACCTTGTTTGGCATGTTATCACTTTGCTGCGGGCAAGCTGGAGCGCACAGCTGCTGCCGCCTCGCAAAGGTGTCTGGGAAATGTAGGCAAGGCACTTTCTGGAATATGAGGGGGAAAAGGGAGACTCTCTCTCTCTCTCTCTCTCGCCTGCGCGCGCGCTCTCTCTCTCTCTGTAATATTCCTGTAGGGATTGACAGTGTCTCTGTGGTACTCAGTAGTGACATTTTCAAACTTTTGGGTATTTTTGAATCCACAATGCCACCACTATAATAATCAGATAATGTTCTTACATGGACTTTATACTGTATATATATATATATATATATATATATATATATGTATAGTTTTGCAGTGATGTTTGTATAGTATCCTTCTAAAATCCCTCTATTACAGGATTATTATAGTTCTATTCTTTCTGTCTTCATTTGAGTTGTGTTGTAATTCCCAAATCCAATACAAGGGCAGCAATCATGGTAGTTACATGTTAACTAACAAACAGGAACAGCAACTTTAATCCAGTTGGGTCAGATCCAAATATTATCAAGATTTACAATCTGACAAAAAGACGTGTAAATCAAGCTTTTATGTTGTACTAATTGGACAGGGTATTTTCAACATGACACACCTCCTGTTGGGAAAAACAAGAAATGACATAAGGGAGGGGGGGGCAGCCCGAGCTACCCATGGATCTGCCTGCTGGTCTGCGTGCCTGTCAGGGTCTGCCTCATCAGTGTGTGTGTCTCGGTATCTGTTCGTTGCTGATGTCCTGCTGTGACGTGACAGATACGTGACAGTCTGAGTGGATGGACGGTCTGGATGTCCCCTAGGCTCAATTTATGTCTCTAATGCTTTTCTAATCACTGCATCAGCTCAGAGAGGCGAGGCTGCTGGTATGCATGCTGGAGTGTGTCCTCCTTCCTTCTTGTTTCGTGTTTGGTTTTGAGGTCTGTTCAGCCTGTCTGGTGAGTTTCTCTGCCATTTCCTCCAATGGAAAACACTGGAAAACAACACAAGTGTGTGTGTGTGTGTGTGTGTGTGTATCTTTCATTTTACTGCCTGTCATCATGTTCAGAAATGCTCATAAATACCATCTTACTTCCAATGGAAAGATTACCATGTGTGGAAACTCATGAAAAAAAAAATCCCCGAAGCTTCATTAGGAGGAAGACAGGTAAAGGAAACTGCAACAAAAATATCTTCACTGTGAATCAGCAACAACTGTGGCGACAAAAATCCACCCTGGGAGGAAACTTCACAAGGTCGGTGACAGAAATGACACCTAGATTACATAAGTCACTTTTTTTATATTATGAATGAACTAGTTTCGTAGCTTGTTAGACAATCGAATAATGGTGAATATGAAGCATATTTTTGAATGTTATGCAAGCTAGAGGAAAATGTGCTCTAAAAAAATGGTATAAAAACAGTCTTGGAGAGTCACACAATACAAACCAGTCTGAACCTTCATAGTTGTTTGCAGTTGTTGGTGCGTTTTATTGGTTATATGTAGTATATGTATTGATTTGACGAGGACAGCCTACACTTTGAATCTTGGTATCGTTGGTGGACACTAATAATCTGTGTGATATATATATATATATATATGGCATACGCAGTACCGCCTACATGCAGTAGAATATTCTTGTTAACGTGCTGTTCTTCTATCGTAGCTACGCTGTGCTTTCTTCTTCTATGCCTCCTGTGTGTCAGTGTAAGTAACTCTCACCATCGCTTCACATTCAACACTCACATCTTTATGCTTTGTAAAAATTCTTTTGACTTGGCGACACAGAGTGAGAACTAAAAGAGGTAAGAACTAGAAAGTGAGGGATGTGCTGTGGTGAGTTGTTCCCAACCATGATTAAGAGATTGAACACTAACAGGCTGTTCCATCACAGCACTAATCAGACTCAGGTTATGGTACAGGTTATGCCACCTCTAGGATGGGCTGCATCACCGCAGTCCGAGTGTGGGAGCTCCCCAACAGGTACTGTATGACTGGGTAAGATCAAGATCATGACACCAACCAACTTTCCTTTCCTTTCCTTTCCTTTCCTTTCCTTTCCTTTCCTTCCAGTTGTGCTTCACCACCAACAGAGGGTGCTCTCTGACCAACCCAATGGCAGATCGTTCAACCACTACCCCACCCACCCCGACAGCGAGCTCTGGCTGCTCAGCGGTGGCATCAATAGCAGTGGGGTGACCGCCCTGGCTGCTCACTGGGGCCTACTGGATTTAGATTGGTTTTAGCTCAGGGTGAGAGAATGTTACACACTCTGCTATCATTTCATGCACTGCAAGGAAAAGCAGCATTTTGAGACTTGAGTCTTTGTGAGTGAATTAAATTTGTTTGAATTTGCACATGTGCATTTACTTTGGTTGTTAAATATTAAATAATTGTAAACATCAAATTTATTCTAGCAAGAGTTTTTATTCATTGAGAGATTGGTGACCATTTGGACCATTTCATGACAAAAAATTACCAAAGGGAAAAGTTTAATTTCAGAAAATAAATAGTACATCAGTCTAATTTTAGCAGCGCTTATCACGAGCGATCAGAGAAAACGCCTATCAGAGAAAGATGCCTGGCATGTCTAAGTTGTGTGTTTCCTGGTCAGATTCCTTTATCCTTTATCATCCACTGGATGTATCCAAAGTGAAAGAATGAAGAAGAATATGTCATGTATTGTAATATACATCTCACCAGACATATAATAATGACGTGAACAGGTTTGATGTGCAAAATAGGCAGCTTTTATTAAACAGCTTACTTCATACACATTTCAGCTGAAGAAAATGATTGTTTGTCAATGCTTCATTCATGAAACCATTACAGTCAAATGAAGTATACAGGGACATTTCCATACATTGTCAATAGAAATATTGACGCATCCAAAATCACGAAGTGAAGATAGAAATGAAAAAGGTACGGTTAGGACAGCCAATGAAGTAACGTAACCCCTCTGTTATTCAATATGATTTCAATGTGATTTAAAATGGTAACATGCCACAGAAGGCGAATCCTGCTGTTTTCAATTGGGAAAATAAATTGAAAGTTTTTAAAAAGAATGGTGATTCCAGTAAAGTGCATTTCTGTGTCTCAGCAGGACTATTATAAAGTTCAGAGTTGACATAGAGGCCATACCAGAAAGACCAAAGCTTCAGTAACTTTGAAATAGAAGAGCAATCTGTATTTTTGTACCATACCAATCTTAGTAGCACCAGAGAATAACATAATTATTGAAACATGATTTTTAAAAATGTACTACAGAACAAAAATCACATACCATCATCACTAAGAGTGAGCTTTTATGTTTAGAAAGCCTTTGATCGCCAGATTTGCTCTTTCTAGTATGGCCAAAGAGTCGTAACTAGTCTCCTCTCCTCTCCTTGTTCATCTCCTCCTCTCCTCTCCTCGTCTCCTTAGGCCACGGCGGTGCTGTTGGAGGCAGATTGAAGCACTGCCCAGTGGGCTCCGATGGAGGTGATGGCTCCGTGGACCCTGCCGCTGATGAAGCGCAGCTCGGCCTGGCTGTGGCTGGGGTACATGTTGAAGGAGTGGCCGCTGGGCTGACCCGCAGACAGAGTACGGCCCCTGCTGGTGGTGAACACCACTGACTGGATGTAGTGAGCGTACTTCCCAGAAATCTGGACGACGGCCTCATCCTCAAACAACGTGATCTCCTTGACCTCGCCGTTCTTGACGCCAGCAATAGGGGACCAAATGTTGTTGTAGCTGAACTGGAAGCTGGTGAAGGATAAATGGACAATTGTAAGTGGGAATTGAAGTTGCTTTAAATGTCAAACTAATTCATGAACACTGTCAAGAATTGGCAAAGGTACTGTACAGCTAAGACAATTTTCCAAAATGCTTTCCAATGTGCCACCATATTGGACTCACTAGGATACTTCTCACAGTATCAAAGCCAGATTAACGTTTTGTATCCACAGCTGCAGCCCAACTATGATCAATAAATCAAACCAAAATATAACTATCTTACCATTTCATTTACCAGAGTGTACATTAACAAATCATGTGATCAAGATTAAACATGTGTAGTATTCACCCTCTTATGTAGTTGTTGTACTGCTCCCACACCCGTACGGCTGTGATCCTGCCATTCCCGGTCAGGGTGTAGGAAGAGCCACTTCCTGACCCCACTGGTGGGGAGAAGGAGTAGTACTCGGGCTGGTCTGGAGAGACAAGAGATACCAAACACGAGTGAACCAGACAGCGCTGAACTAACAGGGGGGTGACTTCTGAGACTAGTTTTATTAGTATTTCGCGACACCACTTTGCTTATTTTTGATATTATTATGACAGTCTGTAATGGTTGTTTGATAAAGCATTGTTCCTATGGGCGGCAATGCTACATAACAAAGCTGAGGATCTGAAAACATATAATTTCAAACTTTACACATTTATAGATCACACATTAAGTGTATTTTCTGAAGGATTTAGACACTTACAGTCACCCACAGCAGAGGCCACAAACAGGGCAAAGAGAGACAGGTACAGCATTCTGTTAAATAAAGAGATAGGTTTTTGATCCACACATATGTACACTATGTAATCTGAAATTTACTAAATGTTGGTACTAAGTCAGTGATTACACAATTAGATCAATTATTTTGTATTATTATTATTATTATTATTATTATTAACAATCAAATATAATATATCTATATAATAATACAATATAATATATATATAATATAAAATATATATTAATAAAATATAAGAAGAAATATACACATTTTCTGAATTATTATTATAGACAGCATAAGAAAAAGATGAATTCTCACCTGTCAGATCAATTGCTTGCACTGTAGTAAAGAGGTACCTATAGCAGATTAAATAAAAACATTAAACAAAATGGTGTGCTTGTTTTAAAATTCAGCATTTCAGAATTTGCCAATAACCATCTATCTAACGATAAACAGAACCGGTACACTCAAATTCAACAAATGATTACAATGACAATCGTAGAAATCACGGCATCAAACTGGTCAAATACTCACAGATCAAGTGTGCATCAAACGTCAAGGCGGTGAAACATGTGGGAAGTCAAAGCATCGGCGCCTGCAGCTTCACTCTCGTCAGTTTGCAGCAGCAGATATATTTATACCGCTCACCTCCTTCCTGATAAACATTCCAGAGCATTTCGAGCATGAATGTTCCTTCCACTAAGTATGTAAGTTCCAGTAAAGAAAGCAAAGGGAGGGGTGGTGCTTTCTGCACATCACTTATCTTCTGGTGAGTGAATGGCAGGACCAGTCTGACATGGTAAAGACGATCACATTAAACACTGACTGGATCTCAGTCTACACCTTTCAATTGGTGAAGTAAAGAAAAGCAGTTATTTTGAGTTGTTTCACTGTCTGTCTGTCTGTCTGTCTGTGTCTGTCTGTGTCTGTGTCTGTGTCTGTGTCTGTGTCTTGACGTACCTAAAACATAATCTCGACCCAATGACCTCTAAAGATGCTCCTTATGTACCTCTTAAAAAAATCCTTTAAAATCCTATTAGACTCATGTAGCTTGCTCATCTCTGCTTGCCCCTTTCATGCTTAAAACTTGGAACCACATAATCTGAACTCATGGCTGTTCTGGTGTTAATCTGGTGCTATCCCCCCAAAAATGTAATCCATTAGAAGTAAATTTAAGTGTCATCTTTTGGTGTATGGTCTAAAATAGTGCACCTATTTATTGTATCCATGACTGAAGAGCATTATGGTGTGTCATAGTAACATTTCAAAATAATCCCTGATGCTTTGTTTTGTGCTATCCGCGGTCCCCTAATGTCTCCTCTTCACAGTGACTGATATGACTCCCTATCAATCGAGTTACTCCATTCAGTGTCTTCTTCGGGAGCATAATTTGCTATTTCTACTGATCATGTTTGAAAGGCCAATCATTTTTCCATAATAAACAAATCCCCAATAACTTGTTCCATCATAACTCCCTCTACACAGAGTTTGAGTAGCGGGTGAGATTTCTTTGTCATGTTAAGTACCAGTTTATGTTTATGTAGAAAATAAATAAAAGCTCATGCTCATTACTCATGCCAAAGCACTGCATCTCTTTCTATACTGCATTCTGACCACCTGCAGGTACAATATGCTCATTTCTACAGTTTTGTTGATCAAACTCCATGACTACTCTGTGACATACAGTCAATGTCCATGACCAACAATTTAACACTGCCATTAGAGATAGCTAGATACTTTATTGATCCTCTATTTGATGAATATGTGACTTAATTGTCCCAATTCTTATTCCAACTATCATGTAATTAGGATTAAATGTATTATTCTCTCAAAGGCAGTCACTTTCGGTGTCACAGCAGCCACGCTTGACCAGTTCAACAGCATAGCACAAACACATTTCCTCGACTTTTGAAACTTTTTAGGTGTTTTTTCCGTAACGTTTTAAGGATTTCCCTGACTGAGGAATCTGCCAGAGCTTGAAAAAGAAACCACACTACACTAAAACACACAAGGAAGCATCGTTTGTCACGGCATAGCAAATCATCTTATTGTCTGGCCAAGCGAACTGTAATTATCTATTTTGGTGAACGGTGGCACGCCCTATCATGGTAACCCGTCCTGGGAGGGAAATTAATTCACTGAATTCTTCCTGTTACTTTTTAAATCAAGTCACATAATAATTATGAAATAAAGTATTTATTAAGAAATTATTATTGTTTAAATAATCTATCATTATTATTATTATTATTATTATTATTATTATTATTATTATTATTATTTACAGACGAAGAGATTAAGACAAATATGATGTCTTTGCTAACATCTTTCTACTCTACGTCATTCATCCACATCTGAACAAACTAAAGTCTTGACTAGAGAGGTAGTATGTCTTTCTGACGTCCACCATTTGAAAAAAACAGTGACACCTACTCTTACTAAAGAACGCAAAATCAAAACAAATTATGATCATCTTTATAGGATTGTAGGCAACTTCAGTGTGTTGTTGATAAAATTCTGACACACACACACACACACACACACACACACACACACACACACTGGATCCTCTAGAAATCAGATGAACCTAATTCATTATAATTTAATGCTTGTAAGCAACAACCACAATCCTCCGGCTCTGCCAATAGGCAACACCGTGGCTATTATTACACTCACTAATGCATTGGAGTGTATAGTATTTCTTCTCACTCTGACTCTCAGCAGTCAAATATAGTCAATAGCCTTGGTTGACACTGTACATAAAGGTGAGTTTTACTGCAAGTGAATCAGAGTTCTGGCACCAGGAACCATACTGGTATGTCCAAGGGTTTTATGTCCTCTGCTGCAGTGGTTTCACCTGTCAGAGAAAAATCTTTCACCAAACCATGCCATACTTTTGAAGACATCGTCCGTGTTCTGTACACGCTTTACAACTCTAAAAACAACTATTAAACAATCTAAAAACATGAATGTGGAATGCAGAGTCGCTTTCAGTCTCAATTATCACAGCCTCAGTTTAATGAGCCCCAGTTATGAGAAGGCATGGTGTTGGACCTGTTCCTCTGCATGTTACGATGTGGTGACGAAACCTGAGTTACTGTCATTGCAGGGAAATGAAACCCTTCCCGTGTTTGAATTACAGAAAATGTTGTCAAGACAACAACGTATATTTTATCATGGATCATGAAGAAAATACTAAAGATAACAGAGACCCAGGTGAAAAAGTGTAAGCTAGTCTGAATACAAGCTGAAGCAAGCTAAAGTTATCTCTCTGATCCTCACACATTAAAACAACAAAAACATTTAAGTTTTCTGTCTTCATGTATCTACAGAAATAGCAGCATCAAGCTATAAGGTGTATAAAAAATAAAATAAATCCTCAATGTCTCCTCACCACTTTGTGCTTGTTCAGTACCTGAGTAGCATCCAGGTCAAATTATGTTTGAAATCATTTAGGTAGACTTGCCTGAAGAGTCACGGCCAGATAAAGACTGATCCATAAGTTCCACTGAGCCAGGAAACTTTATTCAATCACATGAAAGCAGTTTTAAGAGGATTTCCAGTCCAGACCCAGGTAATAACATCACACCAACAGGGTGATGATCACCTCATCATCCTGGCCTTGCCACAGCATCTCCCCTTCGAACGCCACCCTCCCGTGTTTCCTGGCCCTCATCAGGATCCCCACCACCTTGTCGGAGATTCGCACATATCTGTCAAACAGCTGCCCAAACGTGACGCGGGTTTTCCCGTCCGGGTCCGGATCGGCCATAGTCCTGATCACGTAGCACATGTCGTCTATCTCGCGGTGGATGTGCTGCTCGGCGCGCTTGGCCCGCTCGGCTGTTTTGCTGCCCTCCTTGGGCCGTCCGTAACCGTCCTGGCCCTTGTGGAGGCGGGTGGACATGGAGTACTCATAGTCAAACTCTTCGCTGAAGGGGTTCAGTTTCTGGTTGACGGTGTGCTCCGAGGCCCAGTTCTGCCAGCGGCTCTTGAGGCTGCCCACGGCGCTGTACTTCTTGGAGAGGACATTGATCTTGTTGGCGTCCTCAGACTCCTTTTTGTACCTGGCAGGAACGTCACAAGAACATTAGAAATAAATGAAACGTATAATGCCAGAAACTATTTGACCGCTCAGTCTTTAGTAGGAGATTAACCACATATGAACGATAAAACACATTGCATTGGTCTGAGCATACTTACTTTGGGACAGACGGTCTTTTTATCTTTGCTGACTCTCCTTCAGATGAGACTTCGTGCTCTGCTTCTTTTGAAGAGCCTGTCCTGTCTGTCTGTCCACCCTCGGCCTCAGGGTACCAACTGTCCTCTCCGTCAACACCACAGGAGCGTCCCTCCCCTAACCCTCCTCCCTCTGTCGCAGGTTTTTTCTCCTTTTCCACCTCCTTCCAGCTTTTGGTCAGCGATGACACCATGTTGGAGCACTTTCTGCGGCGTGTGGGCGAGCTTCGCTTGCTCAGCATCTTGTCAATCTCCTCGCCTGATGGCAGGGCCTCCTTGGTGATCCTCTCAGTCAGGAAGCCAATGCCAGCACTTTTCTCCTGAGCCCCGCTGGTCACGGTCTTCACCACCTGCTTGGTCTTGATATGAGACTCAACTAAGGGCAGAACCGAGGTCTCGATCTCAACCTCTGATTGAGAAGTATCTTGGGTCTCCTCGGGCTGAATTGATGACTTTTGAGTCTCTCCAGAACAAACTATGTCACCTGTTGGCTGGTTCTGATTGGGAAGGGCCTCCTTTGTGGACACTGCTGTTTTGGGGACCCATGGTTTCTTGGGTTCCTCTGGTGGTCCTCTCATCCAAGATGGCGCCCAGCCAGTGGGTTCACTGGCCTGCTTGTCTTCGTTCTCTGTGACCCACTGCTGCCAGCTGCGCGTCAGGCTGCACACCATGCTGATGGTACGAAGCTTCCTGATGTTCTTGTTGGTGGATGGTTTCCTTTGGGTCGTATGTGTCTCGGACATAATTATGTGTCTTGACGTTTCAATTTAGACCCCTAAAATAACCCCTCCTTAGAAGCTGTCACCTTGTTTGTTACCCCAAATTCTTGACGCTCCTCTCTTCCTAACTCTTCTTTTTATGCAGCTCCCTCTGTATTTGCCTGTTGCCTGCTACCTTCACTCCAGCAGCAATCGCTCTAAAACAGAGAGCGCAAACCCCAACATGACGGTGGAAAGTATTTGAGTCATCCTAGGCTACCGTGCCGATCGTCTTTCCCTGACACTTGTGGCCCCTGAGGGCTCATGTTTCATCGCAGATCGTAGAGCTATATCTAGAGGTAAACAGGGCAACAGGACCAGGCCAATTGTGCAGGCAAGTGCACAGATACTTGTGCCCTTGTCTCCTACTTAGCACTGTCATGCCAGTTGTCTGGTCTGACTGCAGCATTTGGGACAGCAATGTTTCTGTAGGGAGAGGAGGGAGGGAGGGAGTGAAATGCACAGTGTTTGCCTTCAACTGTTCAGGGCCATGAACTAGAATGAAGAGGTAAGTAAGACCGGAGCAGGTATCGCTCATCTGATAATATCTTTTCCCTGCAGGCTATAAATAGTAAGGTGGTTTAACCAATCAGAAAAAAACAACTTTGCCACTCCAGCTCTTCATCAGTGAGTACATAGCAGGAGGATTTTCACTGTCATACATAATTTCTCTCAAACAAAAGACACAAATGAGCACACACAGTGTCCCACACAAATACACAACCTGAGCAGCTGAAAACAAAACTCAAGTCGCTCATCAAGTCACAGTCGAGAGGTATCACAGGCGCAAAGGAGACACTTAATCTGCGTTGAAGAAAAGGCACAAGGGCTTTTCACCGGGGCAGAATGTGACACCTGGGGAAGATGAGGAACTCAGGGGGGTTTAGTCTTGCAATGCACCTGGCAGTAAGATCACTCACTCACCCACTTAAAATGGAGGGCAAGCAGAGAGCAGCACGCCGTCTGGCACTGCACCCCAAACCCAAAGACTTTATGGTGTGCATGCTGGGTAATGGCATACTAGAGTCATATTGTCTTGCTTGTCTGTAGCTTGTAAAATTGGGGTGTTTGTTTAAGAGGTGCTGGTTTAAGATCTGTTTAGGAGTGGTTTATGTGTATTTATGTGTGCTGAATTTTGATATGTCCAGGTTTGCAGAGTGGGGTTGTAAATAGAATTCGGCACGCACACATACACACACACACACACACACACACACACACACACACACACACACGCACACGCACCCACACACAGAGTTACAGCTGTTGGCAGTCTGTCACGCAGAGTGGAGGTGAGTCATTGAACATGAGCAGAGGACTTGGTTGGCCATGTCAGTGTCATATATACGGTCTGGGAGGAAGGTTAGTGCTCCCCCACATGGACAAACATGTTCATTACTTTTTTGTCAATCAGTTTTGGATCCAGACCCTAATGGATGGGTGAAGATGCTTTCGTAATTGACACTGTACTTACAAATTTTCAAAAAGAATCAGTGCAACAATATATTGTGATAACATTTCCAGATGAAATGTTACAGGACAACACACCACTGACACCTCGACATAGTATGACAAATTAAATATATGATAACATTTCTATTGCTTGTTCATATGTTTAAGGTGTAAATTATATGTGTTTGATTTGCTCACCTAGTTTGAAAGGCCTTATTTTCCTTAATTCTTCTCTCGTTACTCAATAAAAGGATTCCCATTTACTGGCCTGCCGTATTGATTTCAACAATTTAAAGAAAAAATTATGAGTTCTAATATCCATATTGGAATTGGAATAATTGGAATATTGGAATAATATCCATATATAAGGACAATTTTAAGATATATATCAAAGACATTGTGCTTCCTAGTTGCATCTTCATTAAAATACTGAATGGATGGGAAAACGTGAGGGTTGCAATCTACCAGTAGAGGTCGCCACAAGGTCAGTGTTGAAACTCCACAAGGGTCCAAGTACACACATGTAGTCTTGGTCCTGCTGCAGTAGGCAACCAGTCTATGTGCTGATTCCAAACATACGCAGTTCACCGTAGTGTTTTGCTCTGTATATCAGTCTATTATAGTAATGTTACAGGACTCGCACATATCTTAACAACTGGAGGACCTTGAGAGATTGTGTTGTTGTTTAGGGGCTTTTAAGATGCATCAGATACACTGAAACAGTGATGAATCAGCATAAAAACCACTCAGGTCCCAAAGATGAAGGTTATATTATACATTACATTATATATTATACATATTGTTTACACAGCAGCAAGCAAGCCACATACCAGAACAATGAAATCAGATGGTTTTGGATGGTCTCAGCTCATAAAGTGATGCTTCACTGTAAGTTGCAGGTGTACTTTTCCTATATGAAAAGCCACTCTGGTATTATGGGCCACCTGGACCCGGTGGTCCATAATACCAGAGGTCCAGATGTGGAGTGAGTGCACCTGTGTTTCCTGGTGCGTATCAACATCTCCGCTGTTACTCTGTGTTTTGTTTACCTTTACATTCTGCAGCGAGTTGTGGGATTTGTTTTATTTGGCCGTCCAGATTAATGTTGAGGAGCCGGATCTGTGACGGCCTCGCATGCTCTGTCTCGGTGACCCCCGTGTTAAAAAGGGACGCTGATTTGTGTTGTGCTTGGCGCGACACGCCTGCAGATAATTGGATTTCTGTTGTTGCAATCAGTCAACAATGAACATGATCGTTAACGTCCGAGCTCGTGATAGATGTTTACGATTATCATTTCTTAATTGCCGCAGTATCTCAAAACGCTATCTCTCAAGTTCATTTGTAGGAGCATATGCACTGACACTACAGCACATGGATCAAATGTAGCAGCTGTAACCAGGATTCAGAGGATGTTTGTTTTACCATTAGTCAGTAGAATTTGATGAATTTGGTGTCATTTCCTATCTAATCAACAATAGCATCCACAAGTGTCAAACATCATGCTTTTGACAAATCATCTGTATGAGGAAACTTGAGAAGCTACATTTTTAGACTAACCACGCGTGTCTCTCACACACAACTGTATCGGATTCCTGTCCGTCCACAATGTCGACCCCAACGCGAAAATCTGTGCTGGCCCAGGAAAAGTAAACCATGTCAGCAAATGCATTTTTAAAAAAATCACTATTTAATTTTAATTATTAAATTTAATTTAATCCACTATTACTCCCGAAGAGCCTGTATATGTTATGGGTTGGGTTTGGCTGTACCATTTGACCCTCATAAATAAAGATGGAGGGACAGTAAATTAGGTTGAGCTACAGACAGGGGTCAGCGAGGGCCTGTCCGGGAAGCTGAGGTAAACCCCATCCCTGCAGGGAGACCGACAGGATGACTGAGAGCACCTCTGGACCCAGATGAGCTCATTAGGGTCTGAAGGAGCGCT
Source organism: Hoplostethus mediterraneus (assembly GCA_034670385.1). Classification (NCBI taxonomy): domain Eukaryota; kingdom Metazoa; phylum Chordata; class Actinopteri; order Trachichthyiformes; family Trachichthyidae; genus Hoplostethus; species Hoplostethus mediterraneus. Next base: position 2,262,730 of record JAXDDW010000009.1, read on the forward strand.
GGAGCTACCTAACCTGGATTTATAGGACATGTTTTGTGACTGCAGGAGAACTGCAGGCGCAGACTGCATGAACTGTGGCATCACGATACGTGTTGTATCATGCATGCAAACCATTGTCTGAATGGAAGTCAACTCTCTACATTTTGTCCACTTTAGAGTTACCAGGTTGATCAAGGATATAAGGACATATGAAATGCATTACATCTTGTTTAGGATATTTGTTTTCACAGTGTAGCTGTTGGACTCTCCGTCAGATCCTTGTTAGCTACGTGATATTTCAGCACACCAGCAGAGCAGATAGCTTATGAACCTACTCTGTGATTTTATGTGATTTTATTGTATTTTATTTTGTTTTAAATCTCTTTTTAAATCTCATGTAAAGCACTTTGAATTACCTCTGTGTATGAAATGTGCTATACAATTAAACTTGATTGATTAACTGATTGAAGAGTAGCTAGCTGACCATAAACAGCTAACATTCGTTTTGCAATTGGTGTTGAAAACACCAAATTAAGAGAAACTATGTTTCAAAGCGTAGTGGATAATTTGTATCTTTGGTTGACAGATGATATGACTTTTAAAGATATTGAATAATTAACCTTTTTTTCAAAATAAAATGGATGTATAATGTTTTGAAATAGAACGCCTCATTTGGTCTTGTAACCAAAGATCTTGTGAAAACATGTTGCTTTTGGCTTGCGTGGCTTAAGTCAGCAATCACACCTCATCATCTCCGACCACTGCAGGGTCTGTAACTATTCATAATTAGCCACACACTTCTCACTCGTCATAACAAAGTGCATAAAATGTTATGAGCGCTGAAATGAAAACCCTGTAGCAGGGCCCGCTCGTCCACCCTTCCACTGCATTTACATTTTAATCCAACCTATCAAATGTACTAAAGAAATGTGGAGGCATTAGAGTTAGAGACATATTTATTAAGAAGACTACATTCTGAGAATTAAAACAACAAACTAATGCTCCCCTGCTTTAACTTTGCAGGATGTCTTAAACATGATTTAAGGTCTCCCCGGGCTCCCTGGGGTCTGATTCAGACTTTACATTCAAAAGAGACATGAAAATAACGGCTGATGCTTTTAAGCTGCTTGGTAATTCATCCAACTAAGAGCCCTTTATATTACCATTAGTCTGGCTAGTCCGGCTACTGCCCGGGCCTACAGGCTTCCTTTGCCTCACACACTCTCTCTAAACCAACTGTCATTCTCACTACCACAAACCATCGATCATATTGAGCTCCTATTGAGTTTTTCTCAAGGAGGGAGTCCCTCACCTCAACTCACGTTTATGCTCTTTTTCTTTCCCATTTATTTTGCTAAACGACAGGAGTTTTTACTCTAAGACCGCCTTATAACTGCTGGTACACTCACGGTGTTTCTCTCCTCACAGTTGGACACAATATCTATTACTCTGACAACCAATACGGTGTGCCAATAGCAACCATTCTTATTACAAAAGTCAAGAAGTTAGTTCAGAGAATAACTGACCTTTGGTTGTCTTGAGAGATCTGTTAACTTGCAGACGTTGGTGTTGCAATCGTACCTTGGATTTAAGAAAATATCGTGCACTTCATGAGAAGCACAGATTTATTTCCCCCATGGTCCAGATCCAACATGTTACTGTAGATTTAGAAATCTCCCAAATACATTAGCTTGATATGGATAATGTCTCAAACGCCAAAAAAGGTTCTGCATTGGTTGTGCGTTTGGAGAAATACAATGATTCTTTCATTTTTTTTTGCTCAGAACACAGCATATGACCTAACACCTAATGTTAACGATTCTGCAGAGACCACACGGTTGGTTTTGGATTTCAGTGTAGTGCAGCGAACAAGGGAATGCCTTGGAGTTGCATGCATTGATGTCAGTATTAAATCTAACAATTTCAGGTTGACTTGCATGTGATGAATTTATGAGTTCCCCAGTTGCCTTTTAACACCGCTCTGTCTTGTGGCAGCTTTTTAAAATGTTTTGCTTAACCAGTGGTTGACTCGGTGCCAGTTATGTTGAACAGCTAACTTTAGTGGCAGGTCTTGGTTATGACCCTGCAAAATCAAAACATTAAAGATCCCGTCATTAATTCAAACACATGAACAATTCTGGCCCTCTCACTGAAAGACGAAATATTGAGTTGGACGTTTTTTGCGACATATGCATTCACAATGTTTGTAGTCTTTGGGGAATAAGCTACTACATCCTATGGGATCCCAAATTGGGTTTGGGATCCAGCGGTTCACACAGCATTCAGAGGATATTTCAAATTGAAACATACAAAGTTATGATTTGAGGTATCAGTCAGATTCAGATATAGTAATTTATTTTGACGTTTTCCTGTTTTTAAACCCTGACCAGGGCCCAATCCCGGACAGTGTCACACGTCGAATTTGACAATCTGTTCTCACACGAAGCTGGACAAGCTCCTTCCTCGTTCTGTGGTGTTGATAGGATCTATTTTTACTCATGTTTATAACAGGCTAATATTTCACATATGAGCATTTCCCCCATTTTCATGTCCAGTGGTGAACAGCTGCTTCTGGTTAAGTGAATTTCATCTACTGAATTAGCGTACATTGGCAAAAATCAGATAAGGCAGCAGCAACACAGCTGCCTCTGGATGTTCGTGTGTAATTGAACAGATTGTTTTACTCACACCTTTAATGTATATGATCCTGAAGGCAGTCCATCTGGTAGCATGTGAGCTTCAGCTTGAAGTATAACAGGATTATTTAGTCTGATGCTGATGGACGTCTGATCACTCTCATTGATATTCTCACACAACGATCCTCATTAGGATTAGGGAAGAGGATTAGGGAAACATGTGAAAAATGTATTTGAGTTCTGAGTTTAAAGTCAGAAGTCTGATTGAAATCTCAGAATTCTGACTTTAGAATTCTGACTTTAGAATTCTGACTTTAATCTCCTAATTATGACTTTAAAATCAGAACTCACATGTGGCCCTAATCCTCTTCTGTACAATTCAATGGCTGTTGAAGTTAAGCTCTTGTTTTGAGGCTGGCAAGGCTGACCCTGTCTGTCTGACTGTTAACCTCCTTGTCCCTCTTCTCTCCTCTCTCTCGGCTCAGGTGCTTGATGGAGGACTCCGGTTGCCACAAGGACGCTTTAATTGTCTCTGGCAGTGACAGGTAGGAGAAGGAGCTGTAAAGTACCTGGGGAATTGCCTTCCAATGCCAGCCTGAGGTTCAGCACTGTCAGGTGTAAGTTACTGATGGTTATGCTGGTGCAGATCCGTCTACTCACTCATTCTTTGTATTCGAAACACGGTTTCCCTTTTTTCGCCTCAAGGACTTTTCTATTCTAATCACTTTTTTATGTCTCAACCAGATGCGAGGACGAATTTTGGCGTTTAAAAAGCACGTTCTAGCTTTAGAAACAAAGCCTTCTTTTTCTTTATTTCCCCTCCATGTTTTTCATATTCTCTGTGCGACTAGGTGGTCTCATGGGGGGATAAGATGGCCCTGGACGTTCACACTGCAGGTACTGTATTCTGTCATATCTGATCTGGCCAGGGTCCAACACTGTCCGTCTGCAGCCCGGGCCCCACCTCCCTCTGGGAGTCCCATCACCCCACCACTGTCCGCCCCCCAACCCGCCCTCAGCAAGCAGGAAATGATCCGTCTTGAGTACAGCCACCCGGGCTGTGGAGGTAAAGGGCTTGTGGTGGTCATGTTGGTGCTGTGTGAGTGTGTGTGTGTGCACATGTGTGTGCGTTTTCCAAGAGGTTCCAAGTCAGACTTCCCTTCGCCTAACATCCTGAACAGCCAATGTGATGTTGGAGACTAAACTCTCTCTCTTGTTCAAAGTGCTGCTCCATTCCTGTCGTCCACATCCAGACAGGATGACAGCACAAGACCCACATGGGTGTAAAGTTCGCCACTGTTGCTAACTAACCCCGACGCACTTCTTCATTGTGTGTGAGTGTATGAGACCCTCTTCACTCTCCGCCACCCCAGACTCTGTATAGAAGACATTCCAACGAGGGTGTCGGGTCAGCGCAGACGAGGAAGGATAAGCAGCGGTTTGTGGGCTGCAGTAATTTGTTTAACCTCTGATTAGGCCCAGGAATGTCAACTATGAAGAGACACTGCAGGTCCCAACAGCAACGTTTGACACTTTGGCAATCTGTCATTGCCACTAGCAAGCAAGCGAGTCGCCACCCAGACAATAGCCACTAAACTGCCCGGGCAGAAAGGGAGACTAATCTTTGCACCATCTGGTTTGGTCCTGAAAGAGAGAGGGAAAGCACGTCCCTATCTCCTTGATTTATCTCATGTCTTTCTATGCCAATAGGCTTGCCTCGCATGACATATACCATTTGTATGGAAGGATTTGACCTGATGTTGAAGATATTATCATGAAAGGGCTTTGCTGAGTTAAGTACGTCCGCACAGAGAAAGATGTAACAAGGGCCAAATTGTGGAATCTTGACTCAATAACCATCTATCATCACATCAATTTGGAAAAAAAAGGTCCAGTCTAAACCCAGATTGAAAACATTAGTGCATCACATGCTCTTTTATTTAATCTAACAACACAATACTGACCATATGTTACAAAAAAATGTTTAAATAAATCTGCAAATCTAAAATTTAATGAGGTAAAAGCAAAGTTATCAAAGGCACATTTCTTCAGGGTTATTATCTTTACTTCTATGTTTTATGATCAGCTTCAAAACACCGTTGTAGTTCTGGAGGGATAAAAAACAGAAAATGAATCGTTTTCCTCGGGAAAGCTCTTTTACATATACACACATTAAATGATACCATGTTAGTGTGCTACTAAACATGTCACTTTGCACTTGCACAAGTTCCAGATACGCTTCGTCTTCCCACCACGTGCACCTTTAGCAAATACTCCACAGTACATTCTTTGATGTTGTTATAAGCTGGAAGTTACGCAATACTCGTACAAATGGATTGCTGGGAGGAATCATCCATTTCGTGCTTCATCTCCAGCTTCTTTTCTTCTAAGCTGCACTGATGAAAAACAGAAACGGGGCCGGGGTTTGATCGATGTGGTTGAAAAGTGTGTTGGACGTACGTTGTCTTAATGATCTACTGCAAAGGTGTCGAACCGTGAGCCGCCGAGGGGCCGAGAGGATGCGGGATTTTCCGTTCCAACCGAAACACACAAGCAGGTGATTTCACTGGTTAGTTTCCTCCTCTGTGGTTGAAGGTGTGATGATGAGTGAAATCACCTGGCGTAGTGTTCGGTTGGCGTGGAAAAGCTGCATACTCTCCCGGCCCCTCCGTGGCTCACGGTTCGACACCTCTGAATTGAATGGGTTGTCTTTTGGTCGGAGCATTAGAGGATCATGAAATTGTGTTGTACCAACTTAAAAGTGGAGAACCAACTTAAAAGAAAGATGGATGGATGAACTGTCACAACATGCATCATTACACTCACTCCTACTACTACTCCCTCCCATGGTGCTGTGCGTTTTTGATAATTCCCATTACTTGCAGCTGGTATTGAATATCTATCTTACACACACACGGCTTTAAAAGTTACGACAATGATTACATGCATGTGTATTAATGTTCTCGTTTTTCATATTACAAGGTAAGGTGATCGTTCAAAAGCTGAACCTTGGCGGGTATATAGTTGTTTGTCAGCCAATAGCAAATGCAGATAAATCTCTGTCCAGGGCCTCATCCAATAATAACATTGCGTCTTGAACTTTGAACACAATCGTGCTCTGGCAGGACAGCAAATATGTAAGTGCCAGCGAAAAATACCTCACGTGACCCTCAAAACTACTAAACTGCACATCCCATATCAACACTTAATATTGAAGGTCATATTGAAGGTCACCTTATATGAGCATGTGTCTTATACGTTATGCAGACAGAAATATATACAAAAGACACAGATTATTTCATTCACTTTGAATATTGTGTACAGTAGGGATAACAAAAATAATTATTAAAAACCCCCCAAAATATAATACAAATAAAAGGTTTATGGTCTGCATTCAGTAAACAACATTTCAATACAAAAAGCCATATCTCCCGTTCCTCTTCTAAGACCATTACCGATAAGTTCATATGGAGTCCTACAGTTTAACAGAGTCTTGAGAGGCTCTCCATTCAGGATGCAGAAGGGTTCGGGTCATCCGCACCGATACAACAAAGGAAAAAATGTGGCTTGAATTCATGCCTGAAGCTGATATAAGATTTCCCTCTGACATTATAGACTGCTTGATGCACACATTTCAAGAGACTTCAAGTCCAAACGCCCTTAAATGCATCAAGTTTAGGATTTTTGGTTTGATACGGAAATCAGGTCTTGCTCTGTCTTGAATCCCCCAAAGCTGCTTTTCAGTGCAGTCAGGGTAGAAGTTTCACGAGGCAGCAGCAGCAGCATGTTAGAGCCACAGCTTCAGATCTGTGGGCAATTATAGCGGAGGCTCGGGGTGAAGAGCCGGGTTGACTAAAAGATTCATCAGACGACTCCCGTGGTCGGCAAAAAATGAGATGAGATGAACAGGAAAAAGCAGGAAGCGCCCCTCCGAAGTGTTACATAGCCTTTTTGGAAGTTACAAGTTCAGAGGGTTCAAGGGTCTAGGAGAAGTCCAGCGGGCGGATCATCATGCCGGTGGCTCGTAGCGAGTAGCTGGGACCCTTGAAGTAGTGCCACTTGATACCGTTCAGCTTCCCCACGTGTTGCCCTTGGGTGAAGTACATGCCGTTGAGGTTGGATGGGCCACAGGCATCAAACCACCAACCTGGATACGGAATAAAGGAGAGTGTGCTTTTAACACAAAGTACAGTATGAGGATGTAAACAGCCAAAATATATCAATGCATGCCACCAAATATACAGTACCAGTCAAAGGTTTGGACACACTTACTCATAGAAAGGGTTTTTCTTTATTTTTACAATTTTCCACTATTTTAGAATAATAGTAAAGTCATCAAAACTGTGAAATAACACAAAAGGAATTATGCAGTGACCAAAAAAAAACCCCCCAAAAAACGATCTTATATTTTGATTCTTCAAAGTAGAAACCCTTTGGCATTAACAAGCAAAGAAATTCCACAAATGAACTTTTAAAGGCCACAATCACTATGTGAGTGTTTAAAATGATGATTTAATCATTGTGGTTCAACATTCTCCACCTCTAAAGTCTAAATGAAAACTACTTGTTGGGGGTGCATTTCAATTTAATTAAAATGTAAGTTTTGAAAAGAAATTCATACACAGGCATCAACTTCTCTATTTGTCTAAGAAAATTTCAAGCATTTAAGCATCAAAGCCTTTATATCAAAATGTATTTAAGATCATGAGAAACAGAAACAGGTGTGTCCAAACTTTTGACTGGTACTGTAAATGTTAAAAACCAAATCCTATGCCTTTTAAACCAGAAATACACGTGTTGCTGTTCTTTCACAGCACTGGAAAAGAATTGAGAGGACGTGCCACCTCCCTCATAAGCTTCTTCTCTAATGCGGGTAAAGGTTGAGCGTGTCCCATGAACCCACTGGACACCATTTCAACACTATCTGCTGACTGTGTTACTGTGACCGGGGTCACCGGCCGGCCAGTACCTGTTGCTAACCATTTTAAAACCTCGCCCTATTTAAAGAAAGGGTCATTAGAGTCGTGAAGGGCATGGAGGACTTTGATTTTACTCCCAAGCTGACACCTTTCCTAGTCTCCCTAACCCACATCCGTTATTTAGAGAAAGAGTAGATCCACATGGGACCATATATATATATATTTGTACCGCAAAGTGACAGAATTCACTTCCTGCGTGTCAATGTCAGCATTACACTGCATTGAGCTCTTCCATTTCCACTGGTACACACACACGTAAACACATTTAGAGATAGCACATATGCCAGGTATGGCTTTAGTCAATCACACAGTGACAGATGGCAGTGCCATAGCCTCTCCTCTATCAGACCTGAATACCACTGCGGCCAGTGACATTTCCATTGGACCTCTCAGCGGTCAGGACCGACGTTCTGTCCTTGTCTTTGGCAGGCATAGGTAGTATACTGCCTCATCATCACACAAGACTGTACACGTGCACCCTCACACCCTCACATAACACATGTCCAGTTAGTCATGAAAGCTCCTTACGTTACCAGGAGTGCGTATACTTTTAGCGTGATGGCACCAGGGAGAATCAAACTCCTAATCTTTCCTAAACAGAAACTTTTAAAGGAGCACACATGACGTGGACTTGTTGTTTGTGAGCCAACTAATCCCAAAGAAGATGAGGTAGGGTTTCACGGTGCATAGTCAGCTGGCAGTTTACAACAACAGCCACAACCAGAATGAAAATGGATCAGGTGTCAGCAGGTTTTACTCTGATAGGATCACATTGCCTGTAGCTAGGTTCTGCTTGTTGGTAGTGGCAGCTACAGCAGGTGGCCATCACAGAAAAAAAGTGTGTTGTTTGACTCTCTTTCAGCTCAACGCGCATTGAGACAACACTTTCTCTTTTCTACAAAAAAGCAGAATAGCGTGTAATGTAACCTTAATGCCATTCTTTACATGTTGAACTACGACAGACTATAGATGACAGGACCACACACACACACACACACACACACACACACACACACACACACACATACTGTCAGATACACACATATACAACACACACAGCAACAATCCTCTGGGATTTATGATCAGTACTCTCTGTTTCCAGGCCAGAGATTTTACTGTCTTGTAAAAACAGCGGGGATGTCTTCCCTTGGTAAAGCCGAGCGTCTGGGCCACGGTGTCGCCATTATATTAGAACAACAACTCTACAATCCCCCATATCCTTAACACAACATGTTCCGGCTGTGCTCATAAATACAGCGGAGCAGTGTTTTCTTTTTCAAAACACTTACATCATTTGATGTCAACCCTGTTCTTTTAAATGCATGAAATAAATCAAATAGTATACATGCTATACTTAACACAGTGCTGGGCCTGGATCAGATGCTTGCTGGCCTAGACGAACAGGCCTTGACTCAGGGTGCATGTTGTCATGCCTCTCCTGTGCCTGACCATAGGCAGGCTATGAATCAAGCCTTCAGAGAAGGAGTGATGATCTATGATCAGATGCCAATTCCCTTTGACCCATTGCTTTCACAATGACCTAAGAGGTAACGCTGACCTTAAATCTGTACTTGCATTAAGAGATGCTTGATTAGTACCAGGTCGGGACTCGGCTGCCATGCGCTGACGGCCAGGGTCATTGGGCTCCACTTACACAGCGGGAGAATTAGAGTAATTTTAAATCTTTCTGACACTTGGTGCCTCGCCCAGGGACGTTTGTAATGTACTTGTTTCCAAGCACAATGTACCGCAACTGAGAGTGGATGCAGCATAAAGCCTAATGGATGCAGATAGGTCTGTAATTGGCTGTGTTAGTCTATTGCTTACAAAGAGCAGGTCGTTCTTATAATGACCTAAACTAATGATTGGGCAATGACCATTGAGGATTGGTCATGCAGCCAATCAGGGGGAATTGTTTCTGGACTGGTATTTATATCATGGCGTGGTCTCCCCATAAAAACAATTATATACTGTCTGGTGCCGTGCAGCAGTGTTGTACAGTCTGGACAGGCAAACGCTTTACAAGGAGATAATGATGCGAGGCATTACAAGCGCTTCCTGTTTGACCATGAATACACCATTATCATCATAACATCGCACTGTCTGGCTGCACCTACCCCCGGTGAGCATGAGGGCGCACTTGCACATGCAGTTGTCATTGTCCATGTCCTTGGTGCTGAAGTCTGCTCCGTGGATTACCAGGCTGCTTTGTCTGCCTGCAGTCCCACTGTGGCTCTTCAGGAACAGCCTGACAGAGAGGAGGAGGAAGACAGGGGAGGGGAGGGGGAGGAAGAGGACACGAAAACAGGAGAGGGGGAGGGAGAGACAAGTATGGCCAGCGTGAGCAATGTAAGCAATAAAGACAGAAAGAAGACATAACACTGTAAGAAAAGTCTCCTGAGAGAGATATATATATATATATATATTTGCTGTGATTGACTACATCTGCTCTGCAAACAGTCTCAACACCTGGAACAACATTAACAGAGGAGAGAGAGAGTATAAAATAAAGACTGGAAGAGAGAGAGAGTATATGAAGGAAATATAGACAGAAAGAGAGAGAAGAGGTAGTGTGAGGAATGTCTGGCACACGTTTCCATCACATAGACGAAGTAACCTGTAACAGTAATACAGTGAGGAGCAATATGCTACCCACCATGCAACCTGTATAACTTCATATCCACCCACAGCTGGATAGGCAATGCATACTCCCAGTGGGTCTTTAGTGCTCACACACACAATGCACCCCCTTGTCTTCACCTTTATATACATACTTCCTACTGTCCTCCCTCTGCTCTTAATATCACATTCCTTGCTGCCAGATTTCGTCCGTTACAAAAGGAGCTGGCTTTATTAAAGAACGCAGACGCTGGTTTCACTACCAAGACCAGGACTACCGTACGCCAGGCCTCAGGGAGTCGCAGAACCCATTCCAAAGGGTCTTATAGTTATTGGGGCTTGAGAAACTGGAGGACACACAGTAACCCATACAGCATGTACTGCACACGACACGTTAGTCCGCTCAGGATGAACATGTGGAAGGTATAAATCACTGAGCTCCAGCTGTACCGGGGAGAGACTCGGAGGATCCAGGTTTGCTGGGTAGAGAATGAGCTCCTGTCTGGGACACCATAGCTGGGGAGATGGAGGTAGAAGTATGGGGGTTGTGGGTTGTTCGCTGGAGTAAAGTAAAATGAAAGTATTTAATTTAATTCAAGTGATTCTTTTTTTCATTTTATTTTGGCGACAAGCCCATAAGCGATCATTTACTGTGGTGTTTTTGCACTGCTGCTGCCGGTCACGTAAAACCCATCACTTCAATCACACCACTGAATCACTTATATCGTCTTATATAACATCATTACTTATCATTTACTTTGCTATTAAAATAATCATGACACTTTGATTCTCTCTACAGGAGATCTGCAGACAGCCATGTTTAATATCGAGTCCCTGCAGGACTGCGATCGACCGTCGTCCCTCGACCCAGATGCGCATGCCTTCACACGCTCAACGCGCAACGAAGACGTCTCTCAAATTGAATAAAGTAATGTGCGTCCGATGTGTGTAAGCAGATTTCTCCAGGGTGTGTCCCGCGGTGAAATCACTCTTGGTTGAGAGCGAGAGCCGCTCCGCTGCGGGCCACATCACATCCTGCATTAATATCCTGCGGTGACCTCCATCATTAAGGGTAAGAATGCATTCTGCGGCGGCTCGCCCTCCGCTAACCTGCTGTATCGCACTTTTTTCTCTCTTTGTCTCTCTCTCTCACACACACACACACACACACACACACTCCCAGTTTCAGTCTCTCCCCAAAGAAGAAGCTAGCAGGGCCAAGTGAACAGTACTGCAGCGGCGTGCCAATGAGGTCTCCGCTACGAAGCAACGGTTCACTCTCAAACGGAAAGTCATTTCCTGAGTTGCATTCTCATCAACCGGGGGGGATTGGACTGGGGGGAGCGTAAAGGGCGGGTAGCGGACCTCGCCGCACCCTCGTCGGGCTTTTCCGATGAGAAAGTAACAAATGCAAAAAAAAAACAACGATATTTTCATGTTTTTTTTTTTACGTCGACTCGTCTGTACGAAGCTCCAACCGCCGCGAGGGGGGTTCGCGTACATGTCGGGATGACTCGTAGCTCGTGAGGTTTTCAAGTTGGATTCCTCAAAGAAAGAGAGAGAGAGAGAGCGGGCGAGACTCCTCAAGGGAAAGAAAGTCATTTAACGTTAAAGACTCCTGTATTTAGACAGCTGTGTAAATGCCCGGTTTGTACGGGCGGCGTAGAAAGTGTGACTATGAGGGGGGGAATTCGCTGTTCACAAGCCACTAAACCAGTAATGCTAAAATGTGAGGGGTGAGTCATGTGTGTAATCAGTGAGCGTAGGAACACGAAATGACCGTTGGACATCCAAAGTTTGGATAAGAACATGTGCGTGTATTATGTGTGTGTGTGTCTATGTGCATGCAAGTCACTTCATCCCGTGCCTACGCAGCAACACATGCCTTTGCAGATGCTGTAAACCCACACCAAAAAAAACCCCGTCTCACTAACGGGGTGAGCATGACTTGCATCAGCTCATTCCCGATTCCGAGGAACAGCAACAGGCAACGTCCGGGATGAGGTCTGCTACCGCGCTGATAAAGAACAGACTTTGCTGCACATTTACAAATCCATTTGCCAAAGCCCTTACGATCTCTCTCTTTGCACTGAGGCATCGCCAAGACACATCGTCAAGAGGGATTTTCAGCATGACACTTTTGACAGGCCCTTTTAGATATCCTGTGGCTGTGTTTACTGGGTGTGCTGCGTATTTACCAGACCCCCACCATTCCCCACCTCGGTTGACATCTGCAGTTTTTCCCTGTCCGGATCCATTATGCCTTCAAGTGATAAGTGGGGTAATCCAAAGATGGGCTGAGTAATAAACTCATGCTTTTCCTGAGGGTTTCTCAGCAGACACAGAGAGAGAGAGAGAGAGAGAGATCGGGTCTAGCAATTCAATGAAATGCCGTATTTCAGACATCTGCCGGGCCAGTTTGGGAACTCAACAGGCACCCAGCGCCAGTCTGATTGTCTCCATTAAAATAACTCAGCAAATGAGATTGGCCAAGGCTCATTAATAACCAAAACGTTGAGCTGTGAGGGGAACGCTGTGGGCTTTCTCAATGACACCTCTAGGGAGGGAGCTTGGTGTCCTGCCATCTCATTCCCCTTAGTATCCAGTGGGGGGGATGCCGGCTTTTTTTTTTTTTGTGTGTAATCTTTCAACTCCGGATGCGTGGTATTCAGAATCAAATCAAAATAGCGACTGTAGCGACGGCGCACGTCACCATTAAAGCTTTGTTTCAGATTCAATTTCAGTCGTAATGGGTCTATGCCCCGGAGCATTGCAGCCGCTTGGATGCTGTGGATGTGGGAAATAGCTCGAACCGGGGTCAGGTGAGGATGACTGTGATATGTTGAACTGTTTCTAACTAAAAATAGATTACAACAGTTCAGTTTTCTCAAAACATCTCTTTAAAACATCGCACAGCATTAAAACATTGCAGCAAAACTATGTTCTTACTAGTGTAGAAGATTATGAGGACTCAAGCTGTAATCATGGTTTTAAAGGAAAGTTTCAACGTGTTAGTGTGGATGAATTAGGACTTATGTGCTGTATGTGGCTCATGCTACTTTATCTGCAATGCTTTAAGATAATATAATATTAGTCCTACTACTTACTCTACATTCAGGACAGCTAATTTTAAGATAGTAATCTGAAATTTAGCTGTCCTGAATATAGAATTCTGAATCTAATACAGGCTGATTGAGTCCCTGAGTTTCTGGATGGATGCAACAAATATAAAACATGTTTTTAACCCCATGAGAGAAAAACTGAAATATTTTTAATACAATAACCAAGGCTGTGACACCAGCCATACTGAGCCACGCCTGCAGGAAAACTCACTCACACTGTATATACTATGCTGTCAGTAAAGCCTCAAAGTGCCACAGGTCACGCTTGTCATAGGGGGGTTAATTCATAAAGGATTCCTTGGAGCCTCAGAAAAAAAACACTTAAACACTGAAAAATAAAGACAATCATAAATGTGTCCCTTGTCCCCCACACGGATGTGTCACACTCCAGCTGCTGACATGTCCTCTCCAGTCATTCTGTTATCCGCCATGTCCTCTTTCACAACACCCCATAGTCTGAATTGGGGAAATTGCTCTTTATACAGTAACTTTATGAAGGAATCCCTGCAGAGGTGTTTGGGTCAAGTCCTAAAACAATGTGTGTCTGACAAACTGTTACCCCGAGCAGAGTTCAAGTGACTCCTTTGAGGAATATCATAATAAAGATGAAGATCAAAATAGTGAAATGATTGATTTAAGTATTTGTAATTAATAAACTTGCCATTCAGTTTTTTTTAATGGTGTTTAAAAGATAAGGGGCTGCAGCACTTTCTTTTCTGCTACCTCTGGTGTTTTGACTGCCTCAGCTCAGCTCTGTTTGCTTCCTTTCATCTTCAGCCTGCGACGGCGACGACCGAGCCGGCCGAGAGTCCAGCGCGTGCTGCTACACACCTGGCAGTCATTAGCCCGCTGAGCTGGAGTCTGATTGGCCAATAGCAGAAGTTAATCACCCTGCCCAATGGATCACTTCCTACTGCGGGGGCCACAGAGGTGTCCGTCTGGCCGGGGCCCTCTCGGTTGCTTCTCGAGCCACTGGGCGTCGTATAGCTCCATGGAGACACCCAGACATGTGGACTAACCCAGGACATATAGACATTTTCTCTCTTTCTTGCTCTCACATATACTTATAGCTGCGAGGTAGTCTTCGGGGCAACATCTTTGGAGAGGAGGAGTCATTGCCGTGCACTGCACTTCCCCAAGACCGAAGATCCCTTGTCAATCAAACAGTGTGTCCAGTACTGAGACTCATTTTCTGTGAATTTTCTGTTGAAGTTTGAGTTTTTGTAGGTGCCAGTCCCTTCTTTGGCTACCTCTGATCATACTAACTACCCAGCTCTTCTTCTATTTCTTCCAAACAAACTGCTGCTGCTGGAAAGGTAAAAACGCATCATTTCCTGTGTGTTAGAGAGATCTTTCCCACACAAAATGAAAAATGAACTTGGTAGCTTGGTAGCAAAATGGTCATGTATTCCTATGAAAATGCTGCAGATTATTCCTTTAATTCTAGTTAAATACACAAGATGCTTTTCTTGATTACACAACTCCTGCTACTGATCCTTCTGTGTGACCTACAACAGTCTTCGGCCTTGTAGCCCTGATGCCTCATCTTCGTAGTGATCAGACGTCGAGGATGCCTGAAGCCTGAAGGGATGGGGTTAAAACGTCGTCTTAAACTGAGACATCTAAGCCCATCTCAGCGGGAGCCCAGGAAAAAGACAAGGGTCACGGCGTTGTGGAACCCGACTCCCTGCCAATTTCTTCCCCAAATCCCTACATGAAAAACATCCAAAGGAGATCTATCTGATTCCACGGGGAGATCTGGCCATTACCATATGGAGAAATCCCTGGCTTTGAGAACTTGGCTGTCTGAACGAGGGAACGATATTGAATAAAGATGTAATGGTCAAAAAAATAAACATATAGGTCTTTTCTTCCAGCAGCTGGGAGGCTTTGAACACACATCCGAAACATTTTCCTCTGTAAACCATGACTCGTGTCAGTGCATATATATTTACCCCCCCCCACCTCCACAGGTCCGTCCATGTTTTTATCTCAAAAGACTTTGGAAAGGATGGCTCTATACCGTGCCATGATACACTGAATCACATTAGAGTCTTAAGGTGCATTAAAACACAGACTCACATACCACTCCTCTGAACTAACTGCATGAAACATGAAATTCTTCATCTACAGACATGTCCAGGCTCTGGGTACATTTTGAGACTTTTATGTGAGGATATCTTATAAATCTGATAACAGCTCATTGTAGTTTGTATGCTTTTTTTTGTGACAAAAACGTGTTTGACACTATCTGCATTGTCCTGATGGGATAAATACCATCTGATACTCCATACTGGGTGAAAATAAACCCAATAATTATTTGTAAACAGATATCTTATTTTACAACAATAGATCGATACATATCTGTGTGATTCTTTCCTGAGGGAGTACACGACCACATCGATGAGGTCGGTCGAAGCGGTTCACGGCTCCTCTGTGGGGTGTCACGTGACGAAACGCGACCCCGAACCGACGACTGAGTACTTGACCCCGACCGCGAGGAATAACATGGATGTGGTGCTTTTCTTGTGCCCAAGTGACGCATACACAGCATGCATGACCGCACATGGAACATGGGCGCGGGCGTACACACACACACACACAAATTGAGCACAAATAAAGTTCACACACACACACACACACACACACACACACACACAGGGTACTTAAAACAAACAACACATTCTCTCTTCTCTCTCTCTCATACCTTCCTACTCTCTCTGGGAACACTAACCCTAAATGTGAGCCCCTTGGGTTTTGCTATCCTTATATTGCAACAACACTGACGTTTTAGTGGCAAACTCTCTAAACAACTATAAGCATGATTCTTTATTCTTTACTACAATCATACTAAAAGTCACTATAGTTTTCTTACCTCTCTTTGACCCTGTAAAGTCCACTATTAAATATTATTATGCACATTTATTGGGTAAAAAAAAGATCCCTTCTACATAAGCTGGCAGATTTAGTGAGTCCGGTCACAGTAAGTGATACACATGAGGCCAGCCAGCCTGTCATTACGACCGTATTGATCATTTGAAACGATGATCACTTCAACTGAAACCAATCGAGCTGTTTTTATTTTAAATTCTTGAGAATCAGAGACTCCATATGAACAGATGTGTAGCTATATTTTGTTTCGCAGGTGTCTAATTTGAATCGTGAGCTCCACAATGTTCAGCTATAGGAATAAAACATGATACGGGGCCGGTGTGATGTGCAATTTTCTTCACTCTGTAATTTAATTTCCCCTCTGCCCCTCCAATATTTAACTTTCTTTCATTCTATCTGTATTTCCTCTAATTAGCTCCTTTTCTTTCCATTTTTCTCTCTATATGTCATTTGGCTATATGTATTTTTTCCCTTCCTTCCTATTTTATACTGATATTCCACAAGAAGCCTCATTTTGCCACAAAAAAACCTTGATAAATGAGGGTGATTAAGTAAATGTGTTGATCTGATGGTTATCGTTACAACAATATTTGTAGGTCATGGAATTACATTTTATTTTATTATCATTTTTTTGCAACCCACGCTCTATGAAAGCAGCCCACTTAGCCGTGATGACAGGGTGCTATTTTCTATTGTTTATAAAAATAGTAACCTCAGCAATTACGGTAACCTGAATCACAATGGAGCAAAAACAGAAAAAAACCCAAAAAAAAACCAATCTCATTTCACAACATCATGTGGTTGTGGTTCAGTGGGAACTTTGTAGTGCTGGTTGACCCAGATATAACTCTCAAAGCACTGTCAACAAGATTAAGCATTAAAACAACACAGCGGATGTCAGCTGACAATGTACAGATGGAGCAATTGTACGATTGTTCATTTTATTTGTCCTCCTGACTCAGACTCCTCTCCCTAAAAGAGTCCCACAGTACCGAAGCATGATAGATAATGTAATGACATCCAATGTAAACTGGCTGCTGCTCCGGGCATATTACTGTAGTTTACTCAAGGATAAGAGCGAGTGAAAGAAAAACAAAAACATCATCATGAACTACTGTATTTTACTGTATTTTACATTGTTTTTTTGTATTAAGAAAAATAGGTTTTGCTTGAAAAAATGATGACATACTCTTGCTAAATGATTGATAGCACAAAAATAAAACAAATTACAGCATTTTTAAAGTATAGCAGGTAACTTAAATCCTCACGTGACAGAATGACAACACCTTTATATACCAGATCATCTAGAGAGATACTGAATGATCATTTTATTTTCCCCCACAATAAATATATTGTGTTTTGGACTCTTCAAATAGTTTTGCATTGGATTCGGTGCAGCAAGCGCTAACACACCATAATGAGTTGTCAGCTTATCAGTTTGATTTATGGGGGCGGGCTGTCTCAGGATGGACTGGGTGACTGAAAATGACCTTACGCCCAGGAGACTCAAGCCACTATTTGCACAGGACCGGTGTTATGCTGGGGCCTCAATGTAATTAATTGATTACTGCTCAACCTGCATTTTGTGAAACACATTTAACGTGGGATTGTGAAACTCGCTGAAATTACCGGCGTGTCCTGGTTACGATTGTAGAAGGTCAGGATTTTACATTCGTTTTACTAAGTGAATGGATTGTAAAACTCCCCAGGCAGAAGTAACGAATAGGTACTAACTCCTAGGATTTTGTCACTTTTACTTTTACTCTTCTCTCATAGAAAAGTTGGCAAAAATATTAAATAATTGTATACTGATGCTTTTGGGTGCACACAGGGATACAGATTGCCCCCACCTCTTTTCCTGTGGTAGTTAGTGCACACCCACCTAACATTACCACTGAAACATAGGATGGTGGAGGTCACAGTGTATCTACCACCCTCCAACTCCTCAAATACCACTACACTAAAAGCCAGGGTACTAACGTCACCAAAACCCTACTGATCATATTCCCACAGCCCCCTGTTTTCCCTTGTCTTTCCAATTGCGGGAAACGGGAAAAGTCAATCCAATGGAATGTGTGTGGGGATATTGATCTGCTGCCGTATTGAACAAACCCAGAAAGAATAAGAATATTGAAGGGATGAATTGGTAGGTTTGTAGAACATTTAGTGCAACAGTAATAAATGTGAAATATAGCCCACGTACATGATTTAATTTATAAGGGATTAGCGTTGTATATTTCTCCAAGCAGCTTTTGCACTGCAAGCTTAAGAGTCATTTCTGTCACGCTGTATATTTAGATGAAACCGAGGAGCTGGCAGTCACACAAACATCTCCTGGTTGGTAACGCTCCATGTTGTTCGTGATAAATGGCGAGGCCTCGTTGGACTTAGGCTATTAAATTATCCTCTGCGGTTTCCAACGGGTGCTTGTCAGTCTGTAAGGCTTGTTTGTGTGCTTTTTTCTGTGTGTGTGTGTGTGTGTGTGTGTGTGAGAGAGAGACAGACACAGATAGAGAGGCTGCGAGTGCGCAGACATGCCATATGAGGACTTTATAAATGTTTGTCTGACTCTGGCTGACGTCTCTATTCCAGGAAACCGCCCGCCAAAAGGCAGAAAATAATCCAAAAGCAAACCCAAAGACAAGGCGCTATCACTTCGCTACTATCTCTTGTTTCAGTACAATAAAGGCAAGCTGGAGAAACATGTCACAGATTATTTTACATTTAAAAAAAAAAAGCAGGGTGCCAGAGAGCAAAGAGAACATGGCAGCCGCTCTCTCTCCAGGTTGTTTCGGGGTTGTTCGGCCTCTCCGGTTTGTTTTGGCCGGCGTTTCTGAGAAGCAAATGCGTGATTATCATACCACGACTATTTTGCGAGAACAAAAATCTATTTATAGAGATCAGCACGTCGATTAGGCTCCCCAAACAGTCCCCGGGCCTTCAAAAAACCTTGTAAGACGGCCCAGGCGCTCGCTGCTCTGCCCGAACAGAGCAAAAACAACTACTGTTAACCTAATTGAAAAGGACAGACGGGCATTAAGTGTGTGTGGGACGGTAGAAATGTGTGTGAGAGACGAGACGAGACGAGTATGAATCGAAAAAGAATGTGTGTGTGTGTGATAGAGAGAGACTGAGAAAGAGAGAGAGAGAGAGAGAGAGAGAGAGGAAACTCCCTTCTCTTAGATACAGGGAATAAACCACCTAATATTTATGGCTCCGTGCACATAAATCCCGCCAAGTGCCAAGTTCTAAACATGCCATGAGAAAGCATGAAGTCAGCCCTCGTGCATCCAAAGCCAGAGCTGGACTGAGGTGAAGGGATGGAGTTACACCGGCTCCCCGGGATCGCGGACACATAAAACCGCAGCCTAAGCCTGTGTGAAATTCAAAAACAAAACAAAACGGGGACGATCTCTTCCGATAGATTTTAGCCGTGAAATCCACTTTCGCCCGGTCCGCAGAGGAAAAACCCCCGAAGAGCGCTCACCGGGTATGCGAGCTCTTTTGAGGCGGAAACCTCGTCAAAGCGAACGCCTGTCATCACGAGACAGCTCCGCAAATCAGATATGACGAAAGGCCTAAGAGCCTTCCCGCCGATACGAGGAAACACTTAACACCGGTATCTTTTCCAGAACCTGGATGCAGGGGATGAGAGGATTGAGGTAAAGGCTTTTAAAATCACAGCCTCCCTTCCCCTCACGCAAAGTTGAAAAGAGCACATTTGGAAAACTAAAGAGAGCCGTTATCGGAGCGGACTACATATCCAGTAAACGCTGCCAAATTGGAGTTGTCATGCCGTCTCCTCTGAAGTGATTTGCTTGGAGCGCTCTGGAATTTCCAGTAGTTTTCCACATCTGAGAGCCCAAAAGCATCTGCCATAGTTTGAGGTCTGTTATCATTAACCCCCCACCCTCAAAATAAAACAGAAAGACTTCAGCCCCCCCCTCCTCCTACATACAAGGACAAAGTGTCAGTCAGAGGAAAGTCAGCGGAAAGACGAGACGATGACGAGGGGATACGTTGAGGTTGGAAGGAATCTCGCCACAGATTTACAGAACAGAAGCAACGTGATTGAAGTGTCTGGGAAGCTGATAGTGACTCGGCATATTATAAATGTGGCTATTCTTGATTTATTGATTTATTTTCATTATTTACTTTCCGTTGACATATTCATCCCTTCACATTAAGAGTATCCCATCTATGTGGTCTCTCGGTTTTGAGGGAGAAAGCCTCAGATTTATTTTTTATTAATTCATTATTTCCTTCCTTCCATCCATCAAGGAAAACGCCCCAAAAAAGGAACAATTTTTCACCACCTTTCACTGCTGATATGTGATCAAGGAGAACGAAGGTCGAGAAATCATATTTTCATTCATCTATTCTTTTTTTCAGCATGAAATCGATTTCACATCAATGCAATGCCAACATATGGTGCAAATATGTGGTTGACTATATTCAAGCTCCTGATGAATTCTGCAAAAACGGATCCACTTTGATTTTTTTTACCACACAAAAGTTTCCCAGCCACTGTGCAAAGCTGTCACATAGAAAACATCAAGTTGATTTCATTGCTGTGTGTGTTCTTTGCAAGAAAGATTATCCTCGACGACAAAAAAAAGCAATATCTACTTCTCTGTCTATTCTCTGTCTGCTTGCAGTATTAGTACTAGTAACAGCAGTAACAGTGGTATTACCTGTAGTTGTGCTTCTCACTGCCGATGTGGAAGCGGTCGTAGAGCGAGAAGGCCTGGTGTCCGTCCCAGTCGGTCAGCTCCACCCGGAGGGCGTACTGCTTCTGGCTGGTCAACAGGTAGACGTACTCGTTCCCCAGCCAGTGCTCTGCAGACACGCTCCCAAAGCCCTGCAAGGGAAGGAGAAGAGAAACAACGAGGCCGGAGTAATCAGCACTCAAATACCGCAGAAAATCCCGTAAGTACGGCGGGATAGAAAACCATCCCTCACTATCGCCCCTGTTTACCCCCGGAAAGATGAAATCTCAAGGACAGAGGATTCTGGAAAGGATGAGGGATGAATTTTCTAGCAGAAGATGTTGTTGATAATAAAAAGCGATGATGAATTTTTTTTTTCTCTATTCATCCCCAGTTTCATTCCTCCAGACAGACATTAGTGAAATAGCACAATGTATATTACAGTATATTGTGCAGGTTTGACCTGGTGGCTTAATGCTGCCTTACCTATTTATGCAACATAAATTGGTACCAGCTGAAATAGAAACACACCTTTTCCATTCCTCTCTTCCACATGTTAAACTCATTATTATTATTTAAAGGTTCATTCCAGACAAAAAAAAAAAAGAGAGAGACTGCATGCAGGCGCCCTTACACAATAGCACACGCCCCCCCACTTGCATCATTCAAACAATCGCGGCGTTTACATTTGATCAGAGCAGGCTCCCGGTCACAGGCAAAGTGCTTCTGACAGCAGCAAGAGCAAGAGGATTGCAGAGAACCAGGATGACATTACAGCCCTGACAGGATAGTCTGGACAGGTCCATTAAAGATTGACGAGTTGGGAGGGAAGGAGGGAGGAGGGAGGAGGGAGGCAAAGTCAGGGAGAAAGTCTGTGTTTGTGCCGAGTGTGTGGTGATTAGGAGTTGGAAGGGGGGAAAGTAAATATGGGGCATTCCTCTGGCCTGAGGCATGTCCTGCTGTGTGGGTGGAAGAGAAAGTGACTGGGGCCCATTACTTTCTCTCGTTCTTGCTCTCTAAATCTCACTCCTGATGAGATGTTCCCTTTCAGGTCTCTCCAAAAGCCTCCTCCTGTGACTGGTTCAGCCCCGAGTCAAACTCCGTCAACGGGTTTCTCTTCGCATTGTTCTGTAACGCGGCGTTTCACACGCAAAAAAACCTGATCTACAGCTCTCAACTCAAGATGAGACGAGGAGACGGGTTTAGTCACGATGTTGGACGGAGCGCTCGGTTTGCATTTCAGCTGCACTTGCTCAGAGTTCACATGAAATTTAAACATTTTGTAAAAAGGTTGAACGTTGTGTATTGCATTGTAAATCACGAGCAGGCCCCCCTTGTGCATTCAAAGATAAACAGGAATTTACAGTGAGGGTTCAGTACCAGCGTTGATTTCAACATATACAGTGGGTTGTGCATATCAGTTGCATGGTAGTCCCCCCTGTGGCACATTTTCAGCTCTGGTAATGTGATTATGAACATTGGACGGACGTAAGATCACATTTAATACATGGAGGAGATCCCCGCTGCCAAAACGCTCTCCGTCCTCCCACAAAGCAAACCAGCGACTCCGGGCTTTGACTGAAAGATTTACCACCCCATCAAGTGCATTAAATCTATCCGCGCTGGTCCGCGGAGGCCAACCAGCATGGAAACGAACAATAACGCAACGAAACACTATCGATCACCTCCCGGTCTCTTCGGGGGAGAGGAGCAAAAACAATCCGATGCTGTTATTGCATCGGTGTCTGCCAGGGTCCGGGAGGGTACCGCATCCCCATCTGTTCCACTGCACGCTCTCTCTCCGTCCACCTGTCTCACTCTCTCTTTATCCTCTTTTCTTTCGTTCTTCTCTATCCGTCAGTCTTTTTCTCTTCTCTGTTTTTCTATCTTTTTTCCCCCTCTGTCTGTTCATTTTTACCCCGCTAGTCTCTACCCTTTCCCCTTGTCGATCCCGTTACCCTAATATACTGAGACGCTAACCAACTGGAGATTTCGATAGCATCCAATTAAAGCAGGTACGTGAAGGATTATCTCACTAAACTATTCATTCAAATTCATTCTGGTGACGTGTTTTAATGTCAGCAAAAACAAAAGTGACCGCCACAAAATGTCGTCCCGTTTGATCCGACTTCCCTGCCTCAGCGTGGCACAATTGAAACCTCCTTTTCCCATAGACTGGTGAGCTGTGCATCAGAAGCAGCGGAGAGGCGGGAAATAGAAAGCAGATTACAGGGGCTCGAATTTACACAGTTTCATTTGACGATAACACGTTTAGCTGAAAATTGCACGCGGGTTGCTCCCGCGCGGTAAACACCGGTGATGCGAGCGCCAGCACTAATAAATCCAATTCGCTGTCTAAACAGAGCTTAGGTGGAATATGTTAACACCCCGCCGTGTAAACATGCACATATCTCTCCTCTCGACGACAAACAGATGATGCTCTGCTCCGGCACACCTGGCGCTAAAGTGCTAAAGACTAAACAAATGTGTCGGGTTCAGATTTATGAAACGATCGGGGGGGAAAAAAACAGGAAGAGCGACATCCTGCGCTCCGGCTGAGGATGGGGTGCCAGTCTGGGACACCCTAAGCGTTGGTAACACAAAACGACGGGGGGGGGGGGTGCTGTATGACATCTGGTCCAAGTCTTCCAAACGGTCTTGGATGAGCGAACCCCTGCCTCTCATCCTGTTCTCAACATGTTCGATGTAGGCCAGAGCGCACGGCCTATTTGTCGCAATCCGACGGTGGAAGAGTATTTTTGAAACAGGATGTTTTTCTCATCGCGTGGTTTCGTAATTTTGGGATTTACTAGACAGGATTTGAGTGTTTCTCTCCAGCGTGTGTGTCTAGCCTCACTATCTCATGTTTAATAGATCATCATTATCCTCTTGGGTTTAATGGATATGGATGACTGTGTGTTTATGTGTGTGTGGGTGTGTGTCTTGTGTTACCGTCTTATACTCCTTCCACGTTCTCTGGAAGTCGACGCTGCCGTCTTCCCGGCGCTGGATGACTGTCCATCCACCGCCGGCTGTTTCCATGTTGCAGTACACCTAGAGAGAGAGAGAGAGAGAGAGAGAGAGAGAGAGAGAGAGTGGGACAAAGACACATAGTTCAGGGTAATGAAACAGTGGGAACACTCAATTTTTCCAAGTTTCCACATGTTTCAGGAGATATCCTTTACACTAGAGCACACTCACCGACACTCAGCATCGTCCTATTGACTCCCAGCTGCATTAACAAAACAATGAGCGGTTATTATTTTTCAGGAATCCTTTCGGTTTCAGAACACTCCTTTTTCCCAGCCCCTGGCCGATGAATCATCATCTCTGGGAATGTAAAGTATCCGCGTCCTCCTCAACCTTAATCAATGTCTCCTTATGCCTCAACCAAACCTCCCCGGAGACGCTGCTCATGAGAGGGCCTCGTTTCTCTGCACATCAAAGGGGAGGTTTCCCGACTGGACGCATACCAGCGGACACCTGGGTGTAATGTGGCCCTTAACCTTTGACCCCGGTGTGTGTAAGCTGATAACAGAGGGCCGCCGCTATATCTGCAGTGTTGCTCTTTGTTTTGAGGAGGGGGGCGGGGGGGGGGGTCTCGCACCTCAGCCGGGCCATGCAGCTGAACACACAGCGGCACAGCCTGGGTATAATTAAGGAAGGACTACTTCACCCGTCAACGTACACACACACACACACACACACACACACACACACACACAGCTAGCTTTTAAACCACCCTGTTGGGGTGGAAAACAGATGGACACACACACGTACACAGAAATGCACACGTACAGTAACACACACACACACACCCTCTGCCAACCTTCTTCCTTATTAAATCGTTACTCCCATAGTTGAAAAAGTGTGTAAGTATCCTCACACACACACACACACACACACACACACACACACACACACACACACACACACAAACCACCCCCTGCCACGATCAGTTTGAGGACCGACAGCTCCCCCACGGAGGTAGTGAGCACCTGTTTCACTCCTCCTCCTCCTCCTCCTCCTCCTCCTCACCCTTCCAAACTCATCAGGCTGGCCAAATCGTATTTTCAGCTTTCGATTATTCCCGAAGCAGCTCGTACCCGTCATGCACAACCTTCCCTGCTGGCTGATACCCAGTTAGTGGCTGACTAGTCTCTGGCTATGTTGGAGAGAGTTGAGTCTCGCTTCTCAAGCTCAAAAGAAAACAAGCTAATCCCCTGTAAACCTCAGTGTTACGGGGCCGCCTGGAAGTGATGAAAAAGGGGGATATTTTCACACTGCGGCGGACTGCTGGCTGTAAAAGCGTTGCGGCTGCCCACCTTCTTGGTCTCCTGAGGGTTGATGTGGATGGTGTAGACTCCGTTCTTGTGGACGCCGGCTTGGTAGAGGTCGGCGCAGTCGCGGAACTTCTTCTCCTCGTCCACCCTCTTCGTGCTGTTGGGCACCGCTGTGAAAAAAGCTGCTGGTTAGATAACGGGTTAAGCAGACGTTCGTGCGATCTAAGTAGATATGCTCGATGTAGAAATTGGCCGCTAACCACGATATGTCGAGTGACAAGTGCTAATGAGGTCTCGGCTGCTGTTCTGCCAGTACCAACAATATAATCTACGGCAGCTGTCGCTTTAGTTTTATCATCTGCACACGTCCTACCCATGCATTTTGTTGTGTGTGAGGAACATGCCTTGACCTCCATGGTGAAAGGGAGTCAAAGCTCAGGTGTCAATACTACAATATAAGTGATTTTTTCATGCACAATAATCATCTGCTCTACCTCAATCAGGTCAAATCGAGATGAACCCAGTGTGTAGAAACTGTCCCTCTTGATGCAACGTCTTGATAGCATCAGTTAGACAGATGGAAATCAATGTTCACAGTATCTCATGAACTTTAGAGAATGGTAGATGTTTTTCCCAGTATCAAACCCCCCCAACAGGTCCATTCATCATCATCCAGATCGTCACGTCTCAGAGGAGCAACCGGGAAGAAACGAGGAGGCAGAAGCTGACCGGCGAGGTCTCGGGTGGATATCTCGTAACCGCCAGATAACATCTCAGGGTGGACGGACTTCATCAGCAGGAGAATAGCAGTTCATCAGCGGGGATGATCTCTCACTCCGCCTCAGACTTGGACAGACCTTTTTTCAAAGAGGCAGCTGTGGCCATTTCCATCTGTAGATAATTATGGCGCCACTATTTTGAAACCAAGCAAGGGCTAAGGACAAAATACTACAAGCTATAAATTTCAAGTTCCTGTTATAACAAGTGGTTTATATTTACCTTCCAAGCCCCTCGTTATATCGATGGAAATTCCTTCCGATTTTAGTTTTTTTCCCCCAAATGAGGCTCTCATCTCAGTTTTCACACCATTATTTTTATTGTTGCGATAGTTGAGTCAAAGAAGACGTCAGTGAAAAGTGAAAAGTGTCAGCGATCCTTAGCCCTCGCTTTGATCCCCTCCCCCCCCACCCCCCACCCAACTCCTCAACCCAGCTACTCCACGGTGGAAGCAGGCCCGCTTATTTAGGTGTCCTATCTTGGTCCATTTTGACAAAGTATTGAGTGTCAGCGACAAGAACCTCCCGCTGTGACAGGTTGACAGAGTGCACCCTCGCGCCGCAGACTCTAACACAACAAAGAACAGCCCTGTCAGGCGGTAATTTACCCCAAGCCGGCAGACAGCGGGGCACATTACAGAGGCCAGAGAGATCAGCGTCAAAGGGGGGGAACTCTCTGGTACTTGATCTGTAACGGCGTGGACAATTATTTCACAATCACAATCACGAAGACTTGTCCGCCGATGGGATTGGGGATTGGACGCCCCCCCCCAGTATATAGGAGCGGCTCCCCCTTGAACAGCTTGCTGCCTGGCTCTGCAAATATTATTTATGTCCCAACATTTATTTGCAGACAAATATTTTGTGGTTCAGCGGGGACTCGTATTCAGTAGGGGGTTCATGTGAAAAGACCAGCAAGGGCCGAGGGTGTTTGCGTAAATCAGCATCCTTGCCAAATGAGCCCAAACACTCGACCTACGGAGAGTAAGGGGAACGCAGCTAAATGGACTGTCGTGGACCTCGCTGCTCCCATGTGAAGATATTCGGTCACGAAATACCGCTGAGGATTGACATGATTCCACACAGAGTCCAATGACTTGTGGTCTATTCATATCTGAAGAATGTAAAGCATTATGGTACGAAACAACGCCGATTCTGTGTGTTCCTGCAGACATGGCGGTACAAAAATATCGATTACATCTCTCCTGATTAAATTGTCCCGTGTGTTTAATGCTACACCTCTTGAAATAGTCTAGCTCCCTCTGTGAAAAGCGAGGGGAGACATATAACAACACCACCTATAGGGAAAAAAGTACTGCGTTGGCTGGCAGTAACAGTACACAGAAACACACTTACACGGTGTCTTTGCAACATCAGGTGTCAAGGCATCCTGCCAGTCAGCGAGGCATAAAAACTCAACCGTGAAATTCTTAAAAAGTTGAGTATATTTGGATCACAAAGTCATTTTTAATAGAGGCATTTACCACATAGTACCGTTGGGGCAGTACTGTAAATGCCATTTTTTTTAAGGCTTTGCGTGGACCTCTAAAATAATCCCGTTCCCTTCAGACTCTGCTGTAAAAATGATGGATGTCATTCATTTAGCGAGATAATAGAACACTGTAAAAGAAAATTCGGCGGGGAGAGGTTTTTAACGAGCGCTCCAAAGCTGAGGTCCATTACGTTAATAATGGTGCGTGGCTCATTGCACCCTAATAAGGTTTCGGCAATGATTACAAGCTAAACAAGAGCTCCACGGCTGCATCTGGCCACATCAAAAAATGGCAGCCTGGACCTCGGGTTTGCACCGCATGAGTGGACGTGACACTGGAAACCTTAATTAGAGGAAAAGACGTTTCTGCACAATTGTAAAACTCTGAATGTTGATGGAGATTTAGTATTTAAACTCCTCTTTCTAAGGATCGGTCTCCCCCCGCAGCAACATCCGCCATGATTTGAGTCCGGGCTTTTAAAGGAAATGCTCGGGACTCAGTCAAAACAGAGCCTAACACAAGCAGACGCCACTCGCTGGCATGACACGCTAACCCTTTCCTCAAATGAAAACACTAATCCATTGCTCAAACAAACAAAAAGTTCTCCCCCCCCAAACAGTGAAAGAAAGTAAACCGATGCTCCGATGCGTCTCCGTTTTGAGAACGGAGGCGGCGGCGCGTCAGACGATCGGCGAGATCTACCTACTCTTTCACCTCCTTGCGACAGGAGCATCCCCCCAGGAGCTATTACAGTTTGACTTATTTAGGCTGGGGTGAAGAAAGTGACGACCTCTGACCCCCACACTCCCGGCTCAGCTCCTCAGCACCACCCTTGGAGGAGGAAGGGACCAACCACAGAGAAGCGGCGGCCGCATTGCTTTTCAATCGCCTCTCGTTAAGGCGGCCACCAATCACAGCCAGGCTGCTGACCTCACTGACACTGGAAATGGCGGGGAGATAATATGGCTGACAAGGTGACAAAATGAAAGACGGGTAAATGGGTCTAAAAGCATCATTTGCAGTGAAGCAAACCAAACATGACAGACTACAAATCCAGTGAAATAAAAAAAAGCAAAAAAACATTTAACATTTAGGTTAGGTATGCCAAAATGGCCTCGAAGGACCTCTGGTTATTAAACGCAACATACACTCGCAAAAAAACTGTCTGCTCTGAAAACAGACAGCGCACTAAAACAAGACCGCCTGCGACCTTTACTGCACGGAGCATTAAAACTACGATGGGGAAGAAAATGATTAATCCAAAGCATGTGTTAATCATGTAGCAGCAGTTATCCACTCAGGTCTCCCACATCCATTTCATGCCCTTGTCCTTTCTTGTCTGAACGGAGGAACCGCGGGGGGGTGACTTGGGGCCTCGAGGCGTCGCTGCAGGAAATCTGCAAATGGAAACGGGGGGAACCGAGATTCCTCCAACCAATCCCCACCGCAGACATTCATGTGAAATCTCCTGTGACCGATGGGATTTGAGAGGCAATGTCGGGATCAAGCGAGCGTTTGGGGGGTTATGGGGTTGAAACCGCCGAGATGGGGGTTGTGAGTTCACTACATTCGACTGAACTGCAGGGTCGCGTTGCTGCCTGGGTCAAACAGAGGGCCAACAGGGAAATGTCTCATTATCATGATGGGGAGAGAGAGAGAGAGAGGAATAAAAACACAGAAATCAGAAGCTGACATTTCAGTGAAGTGGTGAGCAGAGACTTTATGGGTTGAGGCGTGATACGGCATCGCTATAAAAAGAGCACCATGGTGGGTTATGAGACAGACCAAACCTCTTACGATGAAAACCACGTTGCTTTCTCCATGCTGCTCTCACTGAAGCAGAAGTCAAGAGCCAGAGCATGGTTTATAGAACAAGGATGGTTAAACAGAAGAGGACTTTAATGTCTGATCAGCTTCCTTGTAAAATAATCTCTGGAGGCTCCAACCCTTTTAGAGTTTGAGCAGGTTAAGACTTTGGCATCACGTTCCTCTAGAGCCAACATACCTCCATCTTTGGAGCAGAGGTTGAGCAGGTTGTGGACGGTATCCATCATCTCCTGCTGCTGTCTCTGCATGGCCGTGCTGTTCCCCGTGGCCCGGCTCAGCTGGGCCTCCAGCTCCTTGATGACCCCGCTCTGCCGGCCCACCAGGACCTGGAGGCTGCCCTTCTCCTGCCTCAGCGTCTCCAGCTCCTCGTGGTGTCGCGTCTCCATCTCCAACATCTTCTGCTCCATGAGGCTAAGGAGGGGGAGGGGGGAAAAAGGGTCAGGAAAAGTTGTTTATGGAGGATGGTGAAGCTATGATTGAGTGATTATTATTATTATCCTTCAGGGCCTCTGAAGCCTCTGGATTGCCTGGGTGAGACTGCAGACTTGTTTTCACAGGATTTAAATGGATCAAATATTGTTTTGCAATAATGGTAGCAATGATTGTGTGATTATTTAACTGTATCAGTTTCTAAATCCATAGAATTGAAGTCAGTGGATAAAAGAAGAATTACTCAACGTCCCCCACCTTTGACACTACCCTCCTGGTACTGTGTGGTGGATAATAAAGTCATTACAATCAAACTGCTCTGATGCGTCCTTCACTATGTCAGTGGATAGTATGAGAACACAGGAACATAAATCTATAGTATAGCAATGCAAATAATGACGTCAGCGGGGTTGGTGGGTTGGTTGCCATGTATCCCACACACAAAATAAACACACGCTTGATCACATGCTCTGCAGATTCATCGAAGGTAAAAAAGTAATCCCTCACCGTATCCATGCTTCAACTGTACAATCTAATATCTGAAAGATGATACAGACTGACATCAAATTCATTAACTAATCAAACCTTCCCTTCTATCATAGACCTGGTGAAGGAAAAAGGAAAGACAACACGTACAACACTGGATAGGACTAATTTCATAATTGCTCCATCTTAAGGAAATTGCCCTTAGCAATCTATCTCCATGAGCCTCAAGAACAAATCAAAAGTCAGAATCACCAGAGACCGCTTTCTCAAACACTGTTCACTTTTTCCAAGTGATTGCAAGCAGTCTCTATGGATGCATTGGTCTGCAGTGAGCAATGGAGACCAAGCCCTTTTTAAACACAACATAATCTGAGACAATCCCATCGGACCAATCACTCCAAAGCACAAGATTAGGAGACATGAGAATGTATCCAAAAGCCACATTATAATTGCATGTTTTGCAACAGCTTTTTAAAGTGCGACGGCCCAACATGGAAAACATGGCCTCATGCGCTCGACCGTTTTTTACATCATGGAGAATATGATGTGCTTCGTATCATGCTGTTGTATACACAACGGAGTGGTTTCTGGACAATGGACAAACTATTTGGACATCAATGAGTGCTAGTAGCAACGTCGTGATTTTGTTTACCCACTCCTGCAAAGAAGTAGCTAGGGTGAAAAACTCTTTTGCATAAACTGACCCTTCACTACAAAAACTGTAATACTTCCTCTAGTAAATTGTGTCCATTTTGTTGCAGTGTTGACGCTAGCTAGCTTGCACTGTTTTGTTTGGTTGCACTCTTGTTTACCTGTTCTTGTCATGGAGTTTGCTGATCTCATTGGTCTGGACGAGCAGCTCCTTCTCCAACTTGTTGGTGGAAAGAGAGTTTTCCAGTAGCTGTATCTCAAGTCTGGACGTCTGATTCAGAACCTGAACCCGAGGAAGAAGAGACGCACAGATTTACAGTTACAAAATACATATACAACATCCTCGTTCAGGCCCGTTTTCACACAGCAGGGGGGCCGATGTGCCTCCATGCATATACTGTGCTGGCTGTGAAAACTCTGTCTGACATCGTGCACATCAAAACCTGTCCCGAAACCAAAATACAGTCTTAGGGATTTCTTAAAGGTTTCCTCTGTGTATAAACGCGCTATAGCAAAACACAGCAGGTCAGGGGTAAGGGGTATAAATCATCAGCTTCTTCCTCAGAAAACGATGTGTTCGACCCGACACATGGTAATACTTAGAAGATATTCAGCTGTGTTATGATAGAGAATCGTTTTAGCTTCGCAAACAGTTCTCGTTTTGGTGCATGAGCAAAAATGACCCCCCCAATAACTTCACGTCCGTCACTTCCTCCTCAAACTCCTCCATAAACAAAAGAGGGAACCGCAGCAACATTACTTCAACAGAGGATAGGTATTCATATAGCATCCATATTGTCTTTGGCCAATTCCCCGTAACCTTTTTGGGGGCAGTTGAAAGTGGAATAGGAAAGGGAAATGGAGCTTGAGATGTGTGTGTGTGTGTGTGCGTGTGTGTGTTGAGGTGTTGTTACCTGTGTCTCAACGTCAGTCAGCTTGCGTGTCTGTTCAGCTGTCTGAGAGAGGAGGTTGGTGCCCATCTCCAACATGGCTGCCGTGTGGTTGTGAACGGCACTCTGCTGCAGCTGCACCATCTCTGTCTTCATGCTCTCTTTGATGTAGTTTTCAATCTGCACAAAACAAAGAGAAAGGATGAGACTCAAAAGGAAATGGAAAAGAAAGACGAGGGTAAATAGGGTACAGAAGACAGACATTCGACAGACATTTGCCATGTTAGGGTCCATAAACTCATCATACTTTCCACTTGATGGACATCTGTAATCATCATGTCTTGATCTGATGACTCACTCTTATGAAATACCAGTGGACTGAGGAGGCTGATGATGATAGCATGCACATCTAGCAGACCTCTCTTTCGTTCCCACTAGGTTTCCCAGAGGTCTTGTCCCTTACCATCATGGGGTGTAGTCAACATGTGGAAATGGATGGATTCACCGATGTTGCAAAGTTTAAAGACACGGTAAAGAGAACACACATGTACTGTAAGGTGGATGAGATTTGTTTGAAATTCTGACGAACCAGATTATGTTCACATTCAAAGATGAAATGAATGAAAATTCAAAGAAATAAAGCCGTGTCAGCACTTCAGTTAATTTCAGGTGACGCATTGACTCTGCAGGCTCAATGGGTACCACACACCCCGATCAAGATACCACCTTCTTCATTCAGTTTCTTCAATCAGCATTCCCTCGGTCACACATTTCAAAGGGTTTCTTATCCACATATAAAAAAATATAAATATGCAAACATCCGTCACATAAGTGAAGAATCAGTTTAGTCAATATAGGCCGAGCCAGATGTAGGTGGTTAGCTATGGATGGACGAGGCAGAGATGATCAGATATTCACTAGGGCTTGTCTTGAAAGAAGTCTTTCATCCTTATCTCCAAACCCAAACAAAAGACGGAGGAGAAATTCGGGTTGGATTAGATTGTTCATATGGATTAACCATCCAACCCTGCAATAATTCACTATTTATTTCCACATCACACTGCACATAATCATAACATAGGGAGATTTCCTTTTGTAAAAGGAGACTGCACAGTCCACTCACCTTTGGTATCTTATTGATTTAGACAGGTGGAAAGTACCAAGGGAGGCACAATAGAGGAGAC
The DNA here is from genome assembly GCA_034670385.1 of Hoplostethus mediterraneus. Classification (NCBI taxonomy): domain Eukaryota; kingdom Metazoa; phylum Chordata; class Actinopteri; order Trachichthyiformes; family Trachichthyidae; genus Hoplostethus; species Hoplostethus mediterraneus. The sequence continues at coordinate 2,295,685 of JAXDDW010000009.1, forward strand.
AGATGAGAGAAGCTCTGATGGGATTTAATATGAGGCCAGAGGGGGACTTAAACACTTTTCTGTGATGCTTGCGCCATTTCGCTGTGGCTCACCAACACATTGTAATGGTCTATTGTCAGTAATGCATCAGCCCGAACAGGCCAATCACCACATCACCACATATGCTGATGTCCTTACTCAGCAACTATTCGATGTTCCCTGTTTTCTGGCTGTGGAACAAATCAAAGTCCTCACACGCTGCAGAGAGCCAAGCTCCATTGCAGTCACTGGTCTGTGAAGGAAAATATTTCACCCTGAGTCATAGACACTTTGAGTGAAAAGCGATTGCTGACACCACAAGTCTTTCACTCCATTTTTTTCGTCCTTCTGAAGGTACAGATTGTTCCCATTATCGCGTTAGGCCTAATGTCTGGCGATACCCCCCTTGACAGCGCAGGCAATGTGACCTATGTGTATTCCTATGGGAGCTGGCTTGAACTGTGACTGTTTGACTCGCGTACAGAGGACCTCGGGCCCCGTGAAGATAACCCACATCTATACAGACAAACATACAGACAACTCAGACATTTAAACAGACACACAACACACACAGGCCCTGAGGTTGGCTAGGGTTAGGGTTGTGTTGCGTTTACACAGGGGAGTAATGGGGTAGTAGGATCACCAGCAGTTTGAGGGCACCCCATTATGAAGTCAAAACGTTTCAGAGATTACACCCAGTTTTGCGAGTTGGGCCCACTGGTCATATTACCCAATATCTGACGAGAGGGTTAGCACCACAATCATCTCTGAGAGTCTGGTAGACAGATCTCTCTCCGATGTGCATGCTAACGCTTTAGCATACAGTATATTAGGTAATCCTTGGTGACTAGCAGTATCCCAAAAGTCAGAAAATGAGAATTTGGAGCAGTTTATTGGTAAAATAAACACACAATTTAACAAAAAGAAAGCACTTTCAAAAGCAGAAACGGAAACTTCAAGCGTAACTTGACGTGAGCGAAGTTAGCCAGAAAGCTAAAGTTAATTTGTTGATGGACGTTACTCATGATGAAGATTGAGATTTTGTGTCGGACGTTATGAAAGAATAAAAACCAATACCAATTTTGGATTACTAAAAGGTCTGTCTTCATACGTTGGATGATGCTTATCACCTACAATTACTTAACATACTGTATGCTAAAGCGTTAGCATGTGCACCAGACAGAGCTATCTACTGGAGACACAGAGATCATGTTGGTGCCAGTCATCAGATATTGGGTAAGGTGACCAATGGACCCAACTCCCCAAAAGTTGACCTTTAATGACTGTCCTTCTAACTCATGTTTTATAGGAATAGTCCAGAAAAAGGACACAATATTCTTGAGTAAAGATTAACCGCAAAGTGTAAATGCTATCCTGTCTCCAATCTACATACAACTACCATAACAGATGTAAATGGATCAAAGTAAAGAGTAACATAAGACTAACTTGATTACTTTTTCAACTTTTTCAACTTCTTGCAACTTTTTCAACTGCCAGTAGTTAGTTTCCTTTGAAGCGAGTTGGCAACATTGCTTTAGACTTTAGACGTGCACAGTATGCTAGCAGCTAGGTAACTTGCTAGCGCCTGAACGTGACAGGAGAACGTTGCAGATTTCCAACTCAAGTGAAAAAGGCCAAACTGCCTGCGATTTTAAAATCAGACTGTTATTTCTTATCTGATCACTGTCGATCGAAGTTCTATCAGTTGGCTATTAGTAAATGTTGGCGTTGATTATGCCGTAAGTTTTGGCCCGTGACGCATCCTTATGCCGCATCGCTAACTTTCAGTGTTTACTTTCCAAGTAATCGTTTCTGTGTATTTTGCGATGCCTGAGCAGACTTCTCACCACCTCTGTGAGGGCTGTGCTGTTCTAAGCCAACACATATCCGAGCTGGAACAGAGGATTTCCATTTTACATCGAATTAGGAAGGATGAGGATGAGTTGGACTCAATGCTAGCTATCACTCACCAAACTACCTTAACCGGTATGGAGTCTACTCTACCATGGAACGGGATTGTCGCTATGGACGTTCAGCCTATGTTTTTGGAACCATCGAGCTGTTCTACTCCCCTGCCTGCTGGAGCGGATACCTGGGCTGTAATATCTAAACCAGGCCGCGCTCGCAATGTTCCAAACGCAGTGTCCTGTCCCATCCTGGAGCTGAGGAATAAATATGAGGTGCTTACTGGGGAAATGGTTCATACTCCAGACGCCTGTGGTCCCTATTCTGACCTAGGGTCCACTTCTGCCCAACGCCGCAGACTACTGAGAGATGCGGTGATCGGCCGGAGAGGGGGAGGCCTCTCTTCTTCAGAGCGACTGGAGGCTCCATCTACCAGAGCCCGGACCGACACAGACGCCTTTGCTAAGGTAATTACTGACACTGTCGCTGCCTCTACTGCTATGGGGGCAGTCGATAGTGTTGGTGCTGCTGTTGGCAACGGTGGTACGGCTGGGGATGCTTTATCTGTCATCGCCATGACTGATCCTGGCACCCTTGCCGCTCCTGCTGAGGTCCCTACTGTTGGTGCTCTCCTTGCTGCTGATGCTGTCGCTGCTGCCCCTGTGTTGGATGCTGATGCTGTCCCTGCTGTCGTTGCTATCTCTGTGCCCATGGGGTGTGCTGACCTGAGTGGGGAGCACTCGGCTGTTGCTGAGGAGCGGATCAGAGCTGTTCCTGTTGTCTCTCCTGTAGTCTCTGACACACTTATCATTGGTGACTCGATTGTCCGCTATGTTTCTGTGAAGGGCTGTGAGACTAGGTGCTTCCCTGGTGCTACAGTGGATGACATGAATACCATGCTACCACGTCTGCCTGATACATCTCTGGACTCCCTGGTGGTTCATGTAGGAGCCAATGATGTTAAAGCTGGTGCATCAGAACTGTTAAAGGAGGATTTCTCCAAACTGTTTGACACTCTTTGGGAGACTGGTAAGAACGTTACTATCTCCGGTCCCTTACCCTGTCTCAATCGGGGGGATATGAAGTATAGCCGTCTTCGCCAGCTCCATCTTTGGCTGAAGGGATGCTGTTGGTACTGGGGCATTCCATACGTTGATAATTTTACTCTCTTTAGTGACAGGTATGATTTGTACAATAGGGATGGAGTGCACCTGAATAGTGCTGGAGCTAGGCTGCTCTCAAGGAACATTCTCGATACACTACAGTCCCTCTTGTTTAAGAAAAATCTCTGCATACCTGCAAACTGATACAATTTATGTCCAAGCCTTACACTTGCACAGTTATTTCACCCCACTCAATCCTCTCCCCAGCTCAGGCTTGGGCAGTTGACCAGTCAGAATTACAGTACTGTCCTACCATCATTACTTCTTGCACCTCCACTATTGCTACCATTGGTTATTCCCACCCGAATCACTGTTAGATACCCTAGTCACAATTCAAACCGTGCTGTTGTCAGCTCAAACCTAATCACAATACCCCTACAGCCTTCTGTTGCCACTTCTATTTATGCTCCAAATAATGTACTATATTCTACAGTTCACCTAAATAGTCCGCACATTATTGAACCTATAGTCTATTTGAATGATCCACATACCTTTAAAGAAAGAAAAGGCTTGGGGCTGATTCATTTAAATGTAAGGAGCATACTCCAACCTCAAAAATTAGATCACTTAAAAATTCTGATATCTCAGGCAGACCCAGATATTTTAGTGCTAACTGAGTCCTGGCTAAAAAAATCTGATAGTGACTCCTCCATAGCACTAGACCAGTATAATGTATTTAGAATAGATAGGATTGGAAGGGGGGGCGGAGTGGTTATGTATGTGAAATCGTGTTTTTCTGCCACTGTTCTGAATGCCATTACTGCTCCTATGTGTTTTGAACTTCTTGTTTTGAAGATAGATTTGGGTCCTAATAATTCACTAAATGTGATTGGGGTGTATAGACCCCCATCGGCTGATGCTAGCTCTATTGATAAATTAGCAGATTTAGCATCTCAGTACTCTGATGTTGAAATGATCATTTTGGGTGATTTTAATCTTGATTGGTTGGGTAACAATTCCAGTTATCTCAAGGAGGTTAGTGGTAACCTAAACCTAACTCAGCTGATTACTGAACCCACGAGGCCAAATCTGAAAAACAACTCTAGATCTACCTTAATTGACTTAATTTTTTCTAACAGAAAAGACAGAATTGTTGCTAGTGGTGTATTTGACTTAGGATTTAGTGATCACTGCCCAACAGCTTGTATCAGGAACACTAAACTAAAGAAAACTCAATCTCACACCATCATCAAAAGAAATCTAAGAAACTTTAGTGATCAAGCTTTCCTATTTGACCTTTTTCATAGTGACATTTGCTATACTTCGAACATCCCTGACGTAGAATTGGCCCTAGATTTCTTCATTAAAACCTTTCTTTCAATCCTTGACAAACATGCGTCGTTTAAGAAATTTAGAGTAAAAGATAAGGTAACCCCTTGGTTTACACCTGAATTATCATCCTTATTCAGAGAAAGGAACAGAGCCTGGGCTCTCGCCAGACGCTCTAGGGATTCATCCCATTGGTTGTCATTTAGACAGATTAGAAACAAATGTACATCAGCTGTCAGGAAAGCAAAATCAGATTATTATTTAAAATTAATTACAAGCTCGTATTCAGATCCAAAAAAGTTCTGGAAGGCAGTGAATTCTAACAAAACCAAGGCTACTATTTCCTTGCCTACAATGGTCAAATCTAATGACTGTTTGATAACTGAACAAATTGAGATCTGCCTGGCCTTTAATAGGCATTTCGCACATGCTGGTCATTTGTTTGTTAATGATGATTGTGAGGGGCCCCCTACTGGTGATTGTGGTCATGTGCGAGTCGAGAGACATGTCTCTCAGTTTTCTCTTGAGCCCTTTTCTAGTAGTGTTGTTCTTGAAGCATTGCAATCAATTGATACCGGGAAATCAACTGGGGAGGATAGTTTGGATCCCTTTTTTCTCAAATTAACTGCTCCATTAATTACAGAACAAATAACATATATATTTAATCTTTCTATATCTACAGGCATAGTTCCCAGCATCTGGAAAACAGCCCATGTTTTTCCATTGCATAAAGGTGGGGATAGAAGTGATCTTAATAATTATCGTCCAATCTCCAAGTTGTCCTGTTTAGCTAAAATACTGGAATCACTGGTGAATAACCAACTCAAAGCATTTCTCACAAATCATTCTGTATTAAGCCCACATCAATCTGGTTTTAGAGCTAAACATAGTACGATCTCAGCCAACACTTTAGTTAAAAATGATATACTATCCGCCCTAGATAAAAGAAAACATTGTGCTGCCCTTTTTATAGATCTATCAAAAGCATTTGATACAGTTGATCATTTTCTTCTTTTAAACAGACTACACAGCGTTGGTTTTGATGAAAATGCTTGCAGTTGGTTTCAGAGCTATTTATCTGGGAGACTTCAGTGTGTGAAAGCTGGAAGAACCCAATCAGAGTTTTTACCCATTACAAAAGGTGTTCCACAAGGTTCAATCCTGGGCCCTGTTTTATTCACTATTTATATTAATGACATTATTTTATCTCTGAGTGGTTGTCAATTTCATCTTTACGCTGATGACACTATTATTTATTGCATTGCAGACTCTGTACAATTAGCTATGGAGAATCTACAGCTTTCATTTAATGCTCTGCAAGATGCGCTTATTGGCCTCAAGCTGGTACTCAATGCAAGGAAAACAAAATTTATGGTCTTCTCTAGGGCCAGAGACATTGCTTACGATAATCTGCATATATCAACCAGGAATGGGTCCGACATCGAAAGGGTTACAGAGTATAAATATCTGGGAATCTGGCTCGATGACAAATTTACATTTAAATATCATATAGATAACCTTGCAATTAAATTGAGGCAAAAAATTGGCTTCCTATATAGGAACAGAACCAGCTTCCCAATGATTAGCAGAAAGAGGGTTGTTGAAACAGTTTTTCTATCTGTTTTGGATTATGGAGACGTGATCTATAGAAGTGCTGCTCCCTCCACTCTTAAACCTCTAGATTCTGTCTATCATTCTGCTCTCAGATTTATTACTGGTGATAAATATGATACTCACCACTGCATTTTATATGACAAAGTGGGTTGGCCTTCTCTGGCAGATAGGCGAAATACACATTGGTATATGTTTATTTTTAAGGCCATTATTGGAAAACTACCATCTTATATCACAATGTTGTTAGAGTGGAATTATGGACCCTATTTTACACGTTCAGGTGATTGGCTTAGGCTTAAGGTTCCCCGAGTACACACTGAACTCGGAAAGTCAGCCTTTTGTTTTAGCGCCCCAGCTGCATGGAATGATCTCCAGCTCACGCTGAAGATTGATTCTTTTATATCATATGGACGATTTAGAAATTTAATTGCAGACCTGCCGGCAACAGTATGCAATTGTTTTTAGCTTTGACGTGTTTTTATGATGTCTTAAATGTATATTTATGTAAATGTGAACTGATTTCTCTATTGTATTACTAGTGTTGTGTATATATACATATATATATTGAAATGTCTGTAAATCTCGGCGACATTGTAAATGAGGGTAACCTCAACTGTCCTTCGAGAATAAATAAATGTCAAATAAATAAATGGTTTACCCTCGCTCGGCAAAGCAAAATACCACAACAAAGTCTCTAAAATTAAATCAATATCTAATATCTATTGATCAAGATCATTGGAAGAGTTAAATGTTGATAATATTTATACACATTTTACATATTTGCCAGGAATTGCCATATTGCTTACCTACATAAAGAAAGGAATGGATTTCAACATTTCAATCAACCCAAGACAATAAAACAGAGCAGAGACCGACCCGTTTTCTCTTCAACTGAAACAGCCAGCCCTCAGCCGTTAGCAAACGCCTGCCAAGCTGAATTAGCTTTTCAATGTAATATCCTTTCTTGGCATTGATATTAAAGCGAAATGTAACATTTTTTTGGGCCCAATTTCAGATATAATACAACTTCCCCTAACTGTGAACTACATAAGGCTGATATAAGTGTCACTTTCCACAAAACCTCCAATGGTCCGGCCCAAGAAATTGGAAAGAAAACAGGTCTGGAATCCACAAAGCTCAAGCAATGATGGATTACCCTGGCTGATAATGAACCATAGAATATGAGTGTGTTTGGAAATGGTTTTCAGTCCATCTAGAAATGTAACGTCTCAGCACTCAGTTGATGCTTTAGGATTTTTTTTTTTAACATTTCACATCTTTTGGGCCTGGGTTCAAAACTTCACTTCAAACCTTAGGATTTACGATCACCGCTTTGTAGATCTTTGGACAGCTACAGTTTGCTCTACATGAGTTTCCACTGTTCCATCGCAGCTAGCAGACATATTGCTAATCTGCTAAGACTAACTAGCATACTGTACATGGACCGTGATACGCCTTGCACCCTGTAAGTCACCTTGAGATAAAAAGTATTGAAGTGACAGATGGCTGACAGAAACTTAAGCCCAGCGCTCAATTCATGGCTCGTCTCCCGGGGAATGTAGCTGACTCACGGCTGGATCTGGTGGGGGTCATAAACGCAAAGTACGAAGGAGAAACAAGATTACACAAACACGCCCAATGTAAAAACACCACTTGGGAAGCAGTAAAATAGGTCTATGTGGGTGTCAGGTTATTTAGATGGTTTCTAACCTCTACTCTGGGTAAGCGTTAGTGCTGCTTTTCCAGTCAGTGAGTCCCAACATGAAGTATCACAGGCAGTGAAAGCAAAATAGTCTTTCATTGCCAGTATTAAAATGCAAATGGTGAGGCATTTGTGTCAGTTGGGAATGGGATTGGGATGATGAAATAAATATGGGTGCATAATGTGCATGCAAAGGTTGTGGTGCTTTCTTTTCTCTTGAGGTACAAAGATTTGAGCTTCTTATGCCAGAAACTGATTTTCTCCGACATTTGACGAGAAGGCAGAATATAGAATAACCATTTTAGGTTAACCTGAAACTGGAACGAATGAATTGTAATAGGCGGTATTGATTTTTTTTTCGTCAAAAGACACAGGCGAAAAGCTGTAAGGCGTTCTGATAGACGTTCAGTTCTTCTCACGGGCAGGAATGTGGAGAGGCACAGGTTTCAGACCAGTACCGCCTGGCTTAGCAAGCAGCTGTGGGGTTTGGTTAGCTTCTACGTGGAGCCCACCGACCAGGGGTCAACCTAAATAAATGGAGGTCACCCTTAACTATAGAGTCAGGTACAACCTCCTACCTGTGTGGCATATCAGTCAAGTTACCACTGAGAATAAAGGGACATGTAGTTAGATTAATACATTATTTCAGACATAATCAGGTTATCTTTACTGCATAATCTTTAATGGTGTATGACAATTGGTAGGAAATAATTTGACAACAGCAGACTTTGTAATATCTTTTACTCTGCTTGTATGTTTACGCCCTTTGCCTTATATTTGTGTTTTGCTTATGTTGCATCTTCAAATAGCCCTCTGTGAATGCCTGTCAATGCCTGAGGAAAACATTTCACAGATTAAAAACGGAAAGGCATCGCTATGTAACACCACTTCCCATGATAAATAAAAATACACTGTGTATTAGCATTAGCCTCAGAGGTGACAGAGTAGATTCATAATAAGGGACCGTTCCAGGAGGTGCAGTAACACCAGGCTCCGCTTATAGAAGTGCTAAATCTCGCCTCTGGTTTTACCAAATCACCATTTGCTAAGTGAGAGTCACATAAACACAACTTTATGTTTCCCTAACTGCTACTTTACACCGAGACATAAAGGTTTAAGGTGCTGTCTTTGGCACTGTCTGGCTTCATGCAGACTGCCTGTGACTTTGCTAATGATGCTGATTGACATCCTGACCCCCCCCCCCCCCACTCCCCAGCATGGTGTGCAGAGGCTCCATCAGATCCAGATCCATGAGCGCACCCTGTGAGTGCTGGGTAGGGCTGGCCATTAATCGTAAAACAACCCACTCTGGGCTGTCTAGGACACAATTAACAAGCTGTAGGACATAAAGGATGTAGCGGGGTGCACCTTTAGGAGCTAAGGGGCTGTTTATCATTGGGAAGGACAAGTGTTTAGGTTTCTGAGCTGAGCGTTTTTGTATTTCTATGGAAAATATCACAAGCGAAAAAGGCATGAAATCCATCAGCGGAGATCCCCGACGCACATATTCCACACTCCGTCGAGGCGGAGCTGCTAAATTGCCGATGCTTGAAAGCCCAGAATAGGATAATCCCTCAAGATGATACTGCCTGCTATCATTGTTACAGATGACTACAAATGTTTACCGCTTTTCTGACATTTCCCATTCGGAGTAACTTCCATCCTTAAAAGGGGGTCTTGATCTTTTCTAAACAGCAGCGGCGGTGGTGCTGAGAGACAATGTGAGAGTTACAAAACGGTGGGCCTGGACTGTATAAAACACTTACTACTGGAGCGCTGTCACATCCCTGCTTATCTCTGGCTCTGTGTGTGTGTGTGTGTGTGTGTGGTTGGGGAGGTGATAGCGGGCGGTGGTGGTGGGGGCCGGTCTGGGCTCTGGGATGCTTCTCCTTGCGCTCATGGCCTGGAACCATTTCAGACCACTTTAATGGACAACAGCAGAGGGGCTATTACCCCCCCACCCCCCCCATCAGCACCTCCCAGTGTAATCACGAGCCACCTTGGGAGCGATGCCAGTGAACACACTTACGCCTCCTTATCGCCGACTGACAGCGAAGGGTGAATTTGATACACGGCTCCGAAACCCCGGGGCCTATAATTCACTCGCGCCGGGCTTTAAGAGGTGTCGCCCCTGCCTCCGGATCTCGCAAGGCCTTTTCCACTCGCTCGGTTGTGTTCAAATCCACCTTGAAACAGTTTTAAAGGCAGGCCCTGTTGAGATTAGGTGGGAAACAACTCACAGTTGACCTCCGCGACCTTTGCCCCGGTGGCCAACATCCAGGCATTTACTCAATTGCAGCCATATTTCTTTTTTTTCTCCCCCTCACAACGTCATCAGAGAGAGAGAGAGAGAGAGATTGGGTTTGACTGTGAAAAAAAAAGACAGACATCCCCCATGTCTTAGCGGCCAACAGCTTAGACTTGACTCTGTAATGCGGGTTGGATCAATAGGCCTAATAGGTGGTTGGACCGGGGGGGTCTGCTGTGAGCTGGGTGGTCCCGACCTGCCGCATCACTGCTAGTTGGGCCGAATGCTGTTGGCTGTTGATTCCTGGGCTCCACTCAGCCAGAGAGGCTGACTGCCATCCTCAAAAACAGCCCCTCTACTGCCAGGATCTCTTCCCGCCCTTTTCCCCCCCCTCCCCCCCCCCCCCCCCCCCCTTTTGTCTTTCTGTCAAGATGTTATTGTGTTGATTTCAATTAGGCTTTTGTTCGAGCATTTCCAAGGACATAATGAGGCTTGTGTACACAGCCTGAAACCAAACCAAACGTCTCTCTCCGTATAAATCACTGGGAAAATTGTGATGTTTTTGGTAGGAGGTGCCCAAAAATCGCCTGGCGGGGTCCAGAGGAACATCACTTTCTATCCATCAAAGGTTTCCTATCACAACATTTTGACAACAGTGAGGAGAGTGAAACAAAGTGGGATTATTACGGTAAACATTAGCTTAAGTTTTCCAAGACTGCTTAATTCTTTCTATGTCGAAGATAAACAGCAGCTCCAAGTCAAGTCAGATCCTATCAGTGTTTTAGGCCAAAGTGATTTTCCACATTTATTTTCTGAATGCAAAGAAACATCGTACCCAAATAAGTGACAAATTGTGAAAACAATGAGGAAAATGTGGTAAAACATTTGATTTGTGGCATTGTTCAAATGACTAATAACATTCCTACATGCTTCAGTTACTTCATGTTGAAAAAATAGAAAAACCCACAATAAAAACAGCGAGGCTTGATTTTTTCAAATAAGTCTGAGACGACAAAAAAATCATTTTCTAGTGAAATCGAAATGCCGCTAAGTCTTATTTTTGAAAGTTGGCAGAAATATAACTCCACTTGAGTCAAATTTGAGATTTACAAGATCAAGGTCAAAGATTCAGAAATATAAAAACCCTGAGAACAGAACAGAGACTATAATTGGATGCACCACTGCCAGAATGTTTTTAGTTTCTTTTGGGAAAATCAACCTCGTATCGTATCTCACATGAATTAATATGACAAAAACCTTTCTTTCTTTTTTTCGGACTCTTAATTTCACGTTTGTGACCTACCTTTCACTTTCTCTTTTATCTGCACTAATGTAGTATCGCTGACAAACTATCAGGCTATGTATAGCCGAAGAGGACTTTTTAAATCAAGGACTCTGACAGTGTTATGTCTACAAGACAAATCCTCCACAATTAACGAAGAGCCTCTATTTACAGCAGAGCAAGATGAATTGGACAAAGTCTTCTGGAAGTCTGTGATATGTAAGATGAAAGCCGATTCGTCATGAAAGTCAAACGTGGTTAACGAAGGCTGAGGGCAATTCATTTTTGACGTCCCGCTTTGAAAAACATGAACTCGCTTTCAACATTAAACCCCGTTTTTTTTTAATGTTTTGCCTTGAACTTCAGTTCTTCGGCGCTCTGAAGAGGGCATGAGCACATCCAACAGAAATGTTTGCTTTTCTTTTTTTGATATGGGTACAGCGATGTGGACGTTTGCTTGTTATTACAATCGGACTTTTCAGAGTTGGTGGAGATAAGGATCATCTGGATCATCTGGCTGTTAGAATGATTCAAATAATAGATTTTATTAAGTCAAACGCTTGATAACAAGTGGTTTTCCCTCTTTAGAGAAAGGTGACGGAAGTGATAATGAAGTGGAAAATGGTTCAGAAAAAGATTAAAAAAAAGAAAGAAAATCATCATTACCGTCCTCTTTCATTTCCTCCACTTGGCTCACGTCTCCACGTAGATGCACAGATCGCTATCGCTCATCGGCCGTGTGATTTCCATCCACGTTACGTGAAAGCAAATACGGCGCGGTAGAGATTGCGCACGGATGTATATTTTCACAAATCCTCCAGTTACGGAGGGAGCTCGCTAAAGTTAAAGTGGGGGGCTCCTAAAATTACTCCGATTAATTATCCGCATCTGGATGTATGGGACAGGAAGTACTTGCGCTCACCCAAGACATGGGAATGCGGAACGAAAAAACAAACAACCAACAAACAAACTCGGACCTGCTCATTCAGCCCGGACCTCCGAGGCCTTATTGTACTGCAGTCTGACGCAAGCCTTCCAACATGGCCGACCTGCCTCGGGGGTTACATCCAGGCAGGAATGGGTTACTTACATCACTGGCGCGGGCCCGTGTCAGCCTGCCCTACTGCTGGAGCACACAGGGATCTCACAAACCCGCCATCCCACGGAGTTTACATCCAAATATTTGAGATGGCATTCCTGTGTGTGCCGTCTGAGCCGGTGGGGGTTCCCCTGCCAGGATCTTACAGATAGAGATGGGAAAGGGATTCGTGTCAAGATGGATCACGACAGAAACACCGGTATGTGCGCTTCGTGTTGAAACCCCCTAGCCAGGCGAATTTTTTTTTTGGGATGAAATTGAACCCCGTTTGACACAAGCCTTATATCCAAGTATTCCACTGTGGGTGCCAGCACCGCTGTCTATCACACAGGGTGCCTCTCCTCATCACAACGAATGGGCATTTAATGACAGGGGTCGTTTCCTTCAACGTCAGGTTTCGTGTTTATCTTTCATCCTAACATCCCATTAGGCGAGGACTGCAGAGTTTATAAACCATCCCCGCAGTCGTCCAGGGTTACAATCACCACGGAGAAATCTCCTCAGTATAAACTCCAACCCCTTTCTCTCTCTCTCTCTCTCTCTCTCTCTCTCTCTCTCTCTCTACATCAGGTCCAGATTATGTTACTTCTCACCTCATCTCCTCCTGTCCCGGTGCTGGTAGCTGACCCACACTGGGCCATGCATCATCCGGGATAGTGGAGGCTTTGAAGTCATCGTGCAGAGTGTGCAGAGGGAGAGGTGGTGTTGGAGGAGGATGCTGACAGCAATGAGTTAGATTAAACAACAAACCTCCAGCTGAAGTCAATGCATGAACACATCTATCTGTGTGTGTGTGTGTGTGTGTGTGTGTATGTGTTTCCCCTCAGTGATGCCGTCCAATCTAAACAGCTGAGATCAGCAGGAAGAAGAGGTGCAGTAGCCCGACTGACTTCCCCACATGGAACTGCTTCAACCTGACCCAAGGTTCACCACTGCTGTTGGACAAGGAGGAGAATAGACGCTGCTGTGAGAATAGATGACGCCGCTATCGATGTGCATCTCATCCACGGCTGCTTTTGTCTCGCTGCCATATACTGCAACATTGGAAACGTTTTTGCTGCTGCTTGACCTTCACCCGATGATCGACGACGACGCTGATACTGCGCATCTTTCATTGTTTGTATTGTCCTTGTGCTCACTGTGTTACTGCTCCGTTTGGGAAAAAGCTGCACTGCAGATGCGTTCATGATTTACGCCTTTGTTTTTAATGTTTCAGTATGTTTCAGTTTATTTCCTAACAGCTGCAATATTACATCAATAAATTGCACTAAAAACTGATTAATCTGACAGCACAATGCATCCAGACCACACGTTATTTCATTTTGGATAAAGTACAGTAAGTCCTAGTGTAGCACAATAGAGACGTATTGGATCAACATCAAAATACGCTCTGTCTTTATCAGCCTTCATCACAACAACATCACAGCCATCACTCCTATTCCTAAAGTGACAGAAGGAGAGAGAGAGAGAGAGAGAGAGAGAGAGGGAGAAGAACAGTGTGTATACATAGAGGATACACAGTGCACAATGTGTACGACCCCCTGGCCTTTCCTGTGCCCGGATCTCAGTTTATTTTTGCTTTTCTCCGACTGAAGTGGACAACAAGTGTGTATACACACAGTGACAAGTGGAGGAGTGGACATCAAAACCACCGCAACCAGAGTCAACCAGAGTCAACCAGAGTCAACCAGAGTCGGAGCATTATGCCCAGAAGGAGGTTTTCCACAGAGCTACAATTATATATCATAATTCAATGCTCGTAAAAGCATTTTGGTAGTCTTGTCCAGTTGTTGTTCTTTTGTGGCTCAGTGGACACCGACACAGCAAATGTTAGGGGTTCAATTTCCACTGGGGGTTACTGAAAACGTGGACTGGTGCTGCAATCTGCCAACTGACATGTTGTAACCTGGAAACTGTGCAATATGGTATTAAAGCTAAAAAGATATTACTGTGCCCTTTCAGTGGAAAAATCCAGGAATCATGCCTTTTATATAATATAGTATATACTTTGGTAGAGTATACTATAATATTATAGTAATATCGTATATATCCAAGATCACTGAATGCCAAGAATTGAGACATAATAGCATTTATAACTAATATGCTCAAGCTGTATACATCATCCTTCACCGTGGGAGCGCCGTCTGACAGTTATTGAGAAAACGTTGAGCTTCTCTGGCAGCTTGCGAATGTCTGAGCTTCACCTTCTTGACTGTGTGGATCCAGAGAGGCACGTCGCACTGGATCCTCTACAGGCCACCAGTTAACCTGGAGGTCCTCTCGTCCAAACACAGGCAAACACAGACTCATGTAATGGACCCATGAACGTGCATACACATATGATACACACTTCCCTGTACATGCATGCACGTACACCATATGGACATATACAGACACGCACAGGCCTGCAGAGGATTACCCTCTCCATCTCATGTCCATTTAAACAAACATCAGGAGCCATTTGTGGCCATTTAAGTTTCGGTTGTACACTCAAAGCAAAAAGCACATCCATCCATCGGACAGATCTATGAGAGAGTTCCTGTTAGGTCTTTGCATGGCAGCGTGTTTTAGGATCAGTCTGACGGCTACTGTGATACACTACTGTGATACACTACTATGATACACTCGTTTGGGACGAGATAACTGTAAGAGCATCCTCTTGCTGTGGCATCCAGTTACATGCAACAGTCATCATACTAAAGGCCTCTGTTAAACTTTATTATCTTTCTAATTCTATCCAGAGGTGGACTTTATGGTTATATAATCAATCATGTGCAACAACGAACAAAATCTTGCTGAACCAATGAAGCACAGATGAAGGACGAGGCCGTTTTCTACATTGGCTACAATTTCACTTTTCAGAGAGTAAAGGTCACACATGGAAGAAAACTCAGATCTATGCAACTATCATATTGACTTGTTTTTCATCGTCAGGGCCACATTATTATATTAATGCATCAAATGGTGCCAAAGTTTTGTCTTGTCTTTAACAACTTTATCATAAATCCAGCACTTATTGAAGTTGGCTGGGTGAGTGTTAGCGATCCTTCAGACCGTGACAGTAAAAACTCTGTTACTGGTCCATAAATTGATTAATCTGTGTAAATACTGGCAAAAGCAACCTTCTACAGCACCATCATCTTAAAGGAGGATTCTGGGATTTTTCAACCTGGCCTCTATATCCACAAAATCGCCTATTATACCGCAAAATAGGTCCAAAAAGTTCCGGAATTGCTCCGGTAGATCGGCTCAGTCGGCAGTCACGAAACGGGCTCAGAAGTCCCACTCTGAAATGGACGGTGGACAAAGGTAGTCTACACAGGAGCAATTCCGTAACTGGAAGTACTTTGACCGCGCGCACATGCCCCAACAGATTACATTGCAGCCATTGAGCCTGTTTTGCGACTGCCGACTGAGCCGATCTACCGGAGCGATTCCGAAACTTTTTGGACCTATTTTGGGGTATAATAGGCGATTTTGTGGATATAGAGGCCAGGTTGAAAAATCCCGGAATTCTCCTTTAAAGGTCCCAAATCACACCTACTGCTTGAGGCTGTTGCTGAAAATAAGACTGTGCCCTTGGTCAAATAAAAAACAGAAATAAAACTCCCTCACGAACTGAGGCGAGGAGACACACTGTGTGTGGTAATAGATGAGTGATGTAGATAGGTGGACTTTTGACTTGGACTTTTTTGACGAGCAGAAGGTAAGACACGGCAGGCAGTCAGCCACTCTACTCTATCTACGTCTCCCGTTCCCATCTGCAGCCGGCTGTGCCAGCTCCAGCCCTGGTATTGTGTGTGGAATGTGAGAAGCCTGGCGTTGGTCCCAGACAAGGCAAACACAGCTCTGGACAGGGTTAAGATGTCCTACAGAGCAATGTGTGTGTATGAGAAACAGTGTGTGTGTGTGTCTGTGTGTTTTCAAAGCGTATGTGTGGTTTTTTGCGTGTTTGAGTCTATATCTGCCTGAGTGTGTGTGTGTGTGTGTGAGTGTGTGTGAGTGCATGAATGAGGTGTCCCACTAATCACAGCTCTAAACCACTAGACGAAGACCCATAACACATCACGCTCAAGAGCGCAAACCACCCACCGAACAGGGGAAAGGGCTGTAATCGACCTGTCACTCCGCATAGCTCCAGACTGTCTACCATAAAAACGTGTGGGTCTGAAATTGTAAGTTAATACTTCAAGAGATATGGACTCCGAAAAACACAGACGCGTCGCCCACCAATCTCCTTCTCTCGGCTCGCTCGCCCGAAAAAAAAGACTAAATAAATAAGTGAGGTAATTGCTGGATGTGACATGAAGGGCTTAAAGCGCAAGTGGCTCGTATCCCAACACCGGCACAAGAACCAAACAAAAGCAGTGGAGCTGACCATTAGTCATGTTAAGATCTGGGAGGGAGTGAAACGGTTTATCTTTCACCCAATATCTCTCTACCGTTCTCTCTCTTTACCTTTGCTTGCTTCCTCATTTTATGGTTCGTTACACTTTGATTCATCTCTTTCAGCCATCTGATTGTGATTCCTTTTTTAAAATTTTTTTATTTGTAATCATGGGAACAATCAATAAGCTTAAGAAGAAGAAGAGGCCGAGCTCCAGATAAGGTGAAACGTCCCCCTAGGAACCTCTGGAAAGCTCTCCGGCGTTGACAGACAAAGACGTCCACTCACAACGCAAACATCTGCTGGAGAGTTGGGAGAGACGCAGCGGGGAGAGAGAGGCATGAATGTGGGGATGCCTCAGGAATTTCTCTTCACCTCACGGAGTCGGGCCTTTACATCAGGATTAATACATGTCAGATGCAAGAGGATGCCGATAGAGTTTGAGGGGATCAAACAACATAAGAAAATTAGGAACATAAAATGAGGCACATGCAGAGGAAAACGTTGCACTGTGTTCCGCCTTTTTCTTCTTTCTCCCGCTGCTTGCCAGAATCAGCAATAGAAGACGTGCATGTTTTCTCAGCGCTATCTGTTCCTGGAAGGAAAACAGCTGTATAAGAGTGACAGACATTTATACAAATGCGCTCCGTGGAAGTCCTGTGGAATCCATTTGGAGGAGCTCAAGTTCTCTAATCCAGTTTATTTTTTAATAGAAAATTCAGTTTCAGCTCCTCTGACCTTCAACCAAGCCTTGATCTGCAGTACAGAGCTTAAATGAACCTAGAATACAGATAGCAGCAGATATGGGTGGCTGAAATTTATCGACTGTTCTTCTTATCAGGAGTCATTAGAAAACAAAAATAAAACAAAGATAACAACTGAAAATAATTTCGAACTCTGCGATAACACCACATATACCGGCTAACTGTGCGATCAGATGTTTCATGGTGTCTGAGGTATTACTATCTCATATTTGGGTCACAATCACTCACCCACAGCACCGAGAGGCAGAGATACAGCCCTGGACCTTGTGCTTTTGGCAACGCTGCAGGCCGTAACCTACACACACACAGTGCTAATGACTTCCACTCGCCTGCCCAAAACAATATTATTGATGTCCATTCCTCTGAAAAGGCATTGGTCTGGTTTCAGACAGTTTACAGGGAAATATGTGAATGCCACAGTCGAGTAAAATATCCAAATATCAGTTCCAGTGGTGTATGGTAAAGAGGCTGGCTGTACCTGAGTGACACGCTGCAGAACACTCACATTTATAAAACCTCCGCCAACCAAATGAAGAAAAATTAGAGCCATTACAGTGACTATACTCGGGGGCACATGGAAACACAAACCTAGAAATTCTCATTTTGTCCTGCAGGTACAACGGTGGGTGCCGAGCTGCAAGCGAGCAGCAACGTTTTCAAGAGGGACATAATAAATACGTTCAGCCAAACTCAAAAATAACCTCGCAATTAAAGCTAAATAAATCCCACACCAGGAACCCGCTGGAGGGTGATTCACTTAAGTGAGTGGAGGAAATGAAACCGCATGCATGCATGATGCTTCTCAATAAAGAAAACTACAGAGACTCAAAATTACACAGAGAAATTTACTCATTGAGTTGCAGCACAGAGCTAGGAGGGCCTTCCTGCCCAGCGTCAAAACCTCCAGCATGTCTGGGGCTTACGACTGCACTGAAATATGACTTCTGGGAGAGAAAAAAAAGGGGGGATCTCGAAACAAACTGACTTGCCATATTGACTGTGACAAAACTACTAAATGCCCCGTTTCCTGAAAAATCAGGAACATTAACAACGTCGGGCTCCATTTTCACATCCGCGTAGAAATACTGTGGCATTGCCGTAATGTTTTCCCCCTATTCCCCTGACGAGCTCAGCAGAAAGCTCTGTTTCCTTTTCACTTTTCGGGTGGTAGTGCAAAGCGAGGCAAAAAAGACAACTTTTTACTGCAAGCTGTTACTGCAGCATCCTACAGCAGTTTGCATGGTTCCTTGTGCAAGGTTTGGGGTCAGGAAGGAAGAGCGTTTTTATTCCACTAGCCTCCGTGCATCATCCGATTGTTAGTCTTGGCTCGCATTATCAGTGCAAATAAACTGTGATGGAGGAAGTCACCCTTAAAATAGATTGGTCTCTCCTTGGCTCCCCAGGCATGCTGTGTGGCCCTCTAATAGCATCAAGTAGAGCAATATAGTCACCCTTTACCGTATGAACTCTGCCGTATGAAACGAGTTGCTGCCCACGTGTCGGTGAGTCTTTTCCACCCGTGTTTATTCCGATCGGTGCTAGTCGTGTTCACTGACACGCAGGACAATGGGAATTTCACAGGGATAAGACGCCGCCGATAGCTATTCCCCCTTCCCTTGTTCAACAGCTTAGTTTGGCACGGGCCTTTCCTTCTCAAGAAACTCTGGTCTGGACCACTTTCTACTGTCTCACCCAAAAAGGGAATTGAGAAGATCTATTATGTTCTCTCTCAACAGCAAAAACAAAGTTCGGCTTGCTGAATTTGTCTCTTTGCCAAATTTTCATTTTCCCTGAAATTTCAAAGTTGGCGAGATGTGTCTCCTTCAGAGTCACAAGGCTTAGACTGGAGTTGCACATCTCAGTCTCTTTGATTGAATCATACAAAATCATTTTAGGATTCAACCTTTTTCTTTTCTTTGACTTGACTTAGCCCATCCATACTCATATTCTCATCGCACTTAAGAGTCGATCTGGGTAAAGTAGCCTGCTGAGATCAGAGGCAATCTTGTCCAAGGTTCTTCTGCTTTGCAGGGTGGCTGTGGAAGTAATCCTTGGACAAACAGAAGCCACCTTTGACTGGCCAGGAATGTTATCAGGGCCCATATACTTCACCGTGGGTTGAGGAAGGAAAGATCTCAGACTGCTAATGCTTCCCCAACAGCTGTTTGCTGGGTCTCTCTCTCTCTCTCTCTCTCTCTCTCTACCCCCCACGGTGCACTGAGCGCCCAGGCATGGGGGTGATATCTGGTATGGTATCCTTTTGTCCGTCTCTTTCATCAAGGCTGGCTGGAGCAACATTAGAGCCAGCTTTCCCTTAGACAAGCAGTAAAAAGCTGGCGTGATTAAGATAGATAGACTGGCCGGGACACTTAATCTTCTGTCCAATGAAAAATGTTAACTGCATCCTCATGTTCCAACCCCCCCCCCCCTCCGCCCCCCCATGCACTGTAATTAAGCTGAATTACCACTGTGTGCTTTAGCGTCCCCTCTGAAACGCCGGTGCCAATTCCCTCTTGTGCTGATGTGTCCACTTTTTGCTGCCGGCTGGTGTGTTCAAAGACATAAATGCATTCAATTAACATCCAGAGAATTTGAACAGTGACATTTTGAAACACAAATTCTGGTGGATGCAATTTTTTTTCCCCATCATCCTCCGAATGAAAAATGTCTTGCGGTCGAACTCCAGGAGTGTCACGAAAAAGAAGCATGATGGTATTAGTGGTGATGGCAGACGCTTTCACATGCTCCCATTTTTACATCTGAGGAGAAGTTATTCCAGAGGTCTCATTAGTCAAACCCTCCGTCGAACCCAAACGCTGCCGTTCTTGTTTTCATAGTATCACTTGTACTATCACAGAGCGATGAGGTCCACTGAGCAAAGATAAAGCCGGTGTTATTTCACCCCCTGGCCCTTCCTTGACACGCCGATCGCTATTGGGAGCCCGTATAGAAACACATGGCTTTTTCCACACCAGGTGAATCAAACCAACTCGGCTGCAAAACAGATTTTTTTTTACACGCTGTATCTATTTTATATATCTCCAACTTACCTCTTAAACTCTGACATGCACCATTTAAATTCCTGCGCTACAGTGGGATAAACTGAGTGATATACAGTCCATTGATAAGATGATGGGATGATAGTGCGCAGATTCGCCGCTGAAAGCTCCAAAATTCCTTTTATACGATATTTCATTCGGACGTCCACATATTTCTACCTGTTTTTTAGCACGTGAGACTGAATTTACAGAAAGGGGGCGGAGCAGCCTCCCACGCTACCACCCAAACCTAGAAACTCAATCAACATCTCGCTGTAATGTGCTGTGACCGATGCCGATGTTTTAAATGATGAGGAATGAGTATTTCCCTCCAAACCCGGGGGAGTGAAAAGTTTACATTCAGCAAATGAAAAGCAGGCATGGCAAGCGGTGTTAAGAGGGACACGCCGGTTGCTAATGAACGGGGAGCTCAGCGTGCTAATGGATATTGATGGAAGTTCAGCTCAATTAATTCCACAATTCCACAGTAATCCATCAAATCCACCACCGCATTTATTTGTGTCACACCGATTCCATTTCCTTTTTTTTTTTTGGTTTTAACGGACAAAAAAGTAGAACCATTATGTCCGCGCAATTAATCACAGATTGGACCCGCTAATCTCCTCGGAGAGAGACGATATTGTGGAAAGTAGAGGAGCTGCAGCAGAGCCGGCTTGGTGAAGCCCAAAGCGAGAGGTTTGTTTATTTGATTCGTGTATTCATTTCAGGGAGAGAGATAGTCTCGCTCTCTTTCGGGGGGGAAGAAGAACAAGTCTCGACGCTTGGGAAAGCGATCCTGCTGCCAAGCCATATCGGTTCTCAGGCCATCCACGTCACAGTACGGCCACGTTTGGTGGATCTATGAACACATTGCAGTTTGTCATTCATCGACAGTCATAAAATGTCATAAATGGTTGTTTCGATGTCTTCTCAATTTTATGTCAGTTCAATAAAACGGAGAATCGTTTTTTTATTTTAGGGGTTAGCTCAAAGAAGAGGTGAACACGTATATATTCTTAAGTTATAGACACAAGTCCATGAATAACATAAATAAAGGGATCATTCTCTCTCTCTCTCTCTTTTCTTTTTCTCTCTGTCTCTGGGGGCTCTCTCTGACTTCCTGCCATTAAAGAGACAGCCCACTGGAGAACCCGGGGGTGACTGACACATAACTACCACTGCTCTGTGACCGGCCGCTCTGTGGAACTCAACTGGACATCTGTGGAATTTACTCGGGATTCGTACGGAGACTCGTAGAAAAGGGGAAGTTCACTCAGGAAGAACAGAGAGAGACAGAAGTAGACCAAAATAGATGCATTTACCGGACAGATAAAGAGCCAGAGAGACAGAGACACAGTGTACGAGAAGCACAGCTGAGTAACGTCCAGCACAAAGAGTTCAATGCGGTTCATACAATCACATAACAACACAGTATAGTTCATATAAATTGTTTACGAACGTGTTGGATTATCAGATGTGCATTTTGCCGCTGTCTGGAGAAACCTCGTATCTCCACAAATGTAGACTTTTCAGATTGACCACACATTTATTTGTTCATCCATTCAAATTAGGTTAAAACACAAAATCACAAGTGGAGTTATGAGGTTTTCACATGAGCTTCAACACATATTATTCAGTGTCATCACCTCTGTGTCTCAGAGCATCAAAACCTTCCAACATCACTGCACTTCTGTTATATAACTACAATATTTTCTGGTGTTACTTTCGGATGTTTGCTTTAGTTTTTCATGTTATCCGTGACATTTTTGTCGGTCGTGTGGTAATCCCTCCCAGAATCCCTCGCATTTCAATTTGAAGCTGTTTGGTAAAAATGCTCCAATCACAACACACTTTCACAAACAATATGACGACTTTGCGATAACAGCAAAACAAATTCTCAGCTCGAGTCTGAGCGCTTCGTCCAGACACCAAAACAAAACTACCTAAGTGAAACCACAAACACAAACACACACACACACTGCCGAGACCACACACCCACAGGAACAACAAATATAAATATATATCGGCGAGACCACTTCAAAACACGTAGACAGTATATACAGAGACCAGTGAGGGAAATTCAAACAGGATAATATTCCTGAAATGATCCTCTATTTCAATCCACCGTCAACAAAATATGACAAAATGATGCCAAACAGGAAAACGATCGCTAAACCTCCTCGTGAAAAAACATCCTGTTTCTGATACCCAATACTTTTGCGTGGTGTTTTTTTTTTACTCTATTTGTTCGGAAGTGGTCAGCCCTTCCTCTCCCCGTCAACCGGATCATCATCATCATCATCATCATCTGCATCACCTGCTTACCTTCTGCAGCCACTGGGTGTAGTTCTCCATCACGTGCTCCAGCTGCTGGATCTTCTGGTTGGAGAAGTCCAGCTCCGGTGATGACTGGCGCGTCCCTCTGCAGAGCGTTGCCGCTGAACTGGGCACCGCCGGGCTTCGTCGTTTCCCTGCAGCCTCCTCCGTTCCCCTCTCCCTCAGGTAGGATGAAGGTGTAGGTGCACTGGCCATGCTGGATCTTATGGTAACGTCTGCTACTGTAATTGCTGCTACTTCCTCCACTACTACTACTACTACTACTACTAGTGCTACTGCTGCTGCTGCTGCTGCCGGTGCTGCTATCCATTCCTCTCCTCAGCTCCCCTCCTCCGCAACTCACAATCAGCAGGAGGGTTGCCAACGAGAGCAAGTGGCAGGCAAACTTGTACAACAACATCATAGCAGCTCGGGGTGGGGGGTGGGGGGGAAAGGTTGCAAATGATTAAAAGTCCCCTTTTGTTTTGTCTCGTACTTTGTTGGTGAGTTAGTGTTTACGCCGGGTTATTTCCTCTGGGTCGGAGCGGAGTCAGAAGACGGCGAGGATGATGTGGAACATGTGTCATCCATCTTTTTTTTAACGCTGGGACCCTCCAAGTATGTGAAAGTACTTCAGAGCATTGCCAGTATATATATATATTCTCCTCGATGCTCACGCTCTCTTAAACAGCACTTACACACATGCTGCTGCTGCTGCTGCTGCTGCTGCTGCTGCGGTGGTGGTGGTGGTGGTGGTGGTGGTGGTGGTGGTTCCGGAGAGGTCCTTTAAAAGTTTTTTCGTCCTGGCAAAAGAAAAAAAAAGTTGTGTTTGTAGATCTTGATGTTCCTCCAGCAAAACCAATCACAGCCTCAGATACAGACTGTGTGTGTGTGTGTGTGTTTGCATTTATCTGTCAGTCTGTGCATTTACTTTTGAGCGCCAGTTGCGTACGGCTTGGTGTCGTCAGACCTCCCCTGGTCTCTCTGCCTTGCCTTCCTCCTCTGCAGTGTGACTAAAGGATTGGAGCGAGTGAGAGAGAGAGAGAGAGAGAGAGAGAGAGAGAGAGAGAGAGAGAGAGAGAGAGAGAGAGAGGCGCTCGCTGAAGAACAGCTCCGAGCTTCCAGCACACTCTGCTGCGCCTGCCCCTCGCAGAGGAATGTGTGTGTGCGAATGTGGACGAGTGTGTGTCTGTGTGAGCGTGCACGTGTGTGTATGTGTGAGCGTGCACGTGTGTGTGTGTGTGTGTGCAAGCCAGGCAGTAAGGGATCCCAGCACAGAGGATGTGCTCCGACTATGAGGATCGGTTTACGCTTCTTCTCTGACCGCAGACTCATGTGGTAGCCCTGCCCTTTTGTGTGTGCATCTCTGTGTGTGTGTGTGTGTGTGTGTGTGTGTGTGTGTGTGTACGTGTTGTGGACGCACAAACATGAGTAAAAGTGTGCGTATGATTTATCTGTTCCTGCATCTCTCGCTTCGAAGGCACACAACACAAATAAGGTGCTCCCTGTTATGTAGTGACAGGTGCTACAGTACAAGGAGGCACAGGGGAGAAATATTTCATATCTTTAGATTTCATATTTTATAATCTAACTGAAAGATTCGCGACGTTAATAGAGAGAAAAACCCGCCAGCCAGGCAAGTGAGACCTTTTGGGGATTCTCCTAACAATGAGATAACTAAACACGATGATTCATGATAAACGTACGATCAAAGAATCCCCGTCCTGCGGCTTCCACTCCTAACATGCTGTCTCTGATTGATTGGGATCTGTTGTCACTTTCCGTCTAGCCCAGAAGTCGTATCAGCGCTGTAAGTGTGTGTGTGTGGGGGGGGGGGAGTCTGCAAACACCATCTGGAAGATTCACTTTCATTCACTATCTCTCTCTCTCTCTCTTCTCCCCCACTTCTTCTCTCTCACACACACACACACACACACACACCCTGTGCTGTTGTGTTTTCAGGGAAACAAAGTGAAATCCAAGAATGAGCAGATACAGGAGGAATGTCTCTTCATCATCGGCCAGAGGAGGAAATGCAGAGCGAAAAAGGCCCCCGGGGTCAAAGGTCAAGCCTTATTATTGACCGTCTTTTTAAATCCCTGATTCAAACAGACAGGACCGGCCGGTTTATTGGCCAAACTTCACCACTCCAACCCCAATCTGTGTGTGTGACAGTGTGCTAGTGTACGTGCGGCTATGTGTGTGTGTGTGTGTGTGTGTGTTTGACAGAGTGTGTGTATTCAGTGATAGCACGGGGCTACAAAAGGCTCGGCCCCCCCCCCCCCCCCTCTGTGTGGGAGAGAAGGGGCGGTGTGAATTAATGCATGGACGGGACCCAAGATAACAAACCCCCAGAATAACCCGGGCCTACCCCGAGACACAAAGCATGTGCAAACGTTTCATCGGAGAGAGAGAGAGAGAGAGAGAGAGAGAGAGAGAGAGAGAGAGAGGGCTTGTCGGGTTGACGCACTTCGCCGGTGTCCTAAAAACGACGGCGGACGCTGGCTGGAAAAAAGGGTGGAAAGTGAGGGGGAGACAATCGCACGCATTGGGCAAGCTTCAGCAAAATCTGAACCAGGCTTCACTCCTGTAAACAAGTCAATTTAAAAAACACAATGTTCTGCAAAGCTCCATGTGCAATGAATTTCACGTTCGTTACTATTTGACGCCAAATTGTGCCCACACTACTTTTATTAAAATGTGTGTAAAATGCAACCAAATTCCCTTTCATTTTTTTTGCAGTTTATTTGCCCGTATTACCAGAACATGGCAGGAAACACACATGCTGCTCATATTTACGGGATGTTAATTGAGTTGTGTAATCTCAGATCTGAATTCTCACTGGAATGTAAACGTTGAACTCGAGTGAGAAAACAAGCCTGATTTTCAAAGAGCGCAATCGTTATGTTAAAACCCTCGGGGTCCCGCGTGATCTGTCCTCCCCCGTCCCCCCTCACGTATCCACTACACACACCCAGTTTTTTTGTTGTTGCTTAAAACGTGATAATCGTTTTTTTGCGTGTGACAGTCAAGCTCAGTATGGGTCGTGTCAGCGGCGAGAGGCCTGGAGGCAGCTGGCCTACATGGGAATCTGGCTTGTGTTTTTACTTGTGAAAGGTTTGGGAGGACGTTTTGTATAATTGAACATCAATCTGACTGCCACTTGCTTTCCGCATGTACCGTAAAAGTGAATAGATGATGTGGGAAGATAGAAAATGAGATGTGTTTTTTTTTTTACACTGTTTTCTCGGTGGGATTTGTGAACGCTTACGGTAAGAACCTACTACGCTGTAAAAACACTCACGTTTCATACGGCGTCAACACATTGTTTCACGCAATCTCAAATCAAATCGCATTTTATATTTGCACAGCCCCTTAATCGCCGCTGCAGTCTCTAAGGGCTTCGTAGTGCCTGATGTGTGAAAACAATAAATGGTTAGTGCACGACAACCCCCCCGCCCCCCCTCAGTCTTGGACCCTCAACAGAGGACAAGGAAAAACTCCCATAAAACCTTGGAAGGAGGGATCAGTTGGTGTGGAATAGATGCTGAGTTTGGGCAAGCAGCGTATACAGAGTGCATGAAAGTTCAAGCATCATAGAAGTGACATTTTCAGGTGCGCATTACAGATGTGCAGATACTAGTTACGGAGAAACAACTGGCTGAAAACGAAGCGGTGGGGTGATAAATGTGGCTGTCACCGAATTTCGAGAGGGGGGGAGAGCGTTCCGTTTGACTCCCAAAGACAAATCTCAGCAACGCATTCAACGCTGCTTCAATGGCTCTCGGTGTTTACCCGTTTCTTTTCACCGAGGTAGGAAAAAAAAAAAAAAATCGAATCAATCGTGTGGTTGCGTAATCCTGTCCGGGGGGGGGGGGGACACTGATGGCACCTGTAGGCAGACGCGGCTCAGCTCCCCCCCCGCTAATCTGCACCGTTTGTCATGGCGATGGTGATTACAGTGCACAAACACCCCCACACAGCACACACACAGCACACACACACACACACACACACACACACATACTGTCATGGTAATACTGAACCAAGTGCCAGCATCCGTACCATTGAGTCATCAGCAGAGAGCCCAATTTGCAAGTGCTAATGAAGGTCATTGGAGTGCATTATTCCCCCCGCGTTGAGTGAGGGGTGGTACTTGCCATATTGTGAGCTCCTTCTGAAAGAGCTGCCGGGGGCCTCGAGGGATCTTTAATCTCGCACACAATAGCCTTGTTAGCGCGTCTCCCGGTGACGACGTCAGTTTTCACGCTTGGCAGTTCAGAGGTGAGAATTAAGGAATTGTGTTTTTGTGCGTTGATGTTTTGATCGGGGGGTTTTTTTGGTTTTGCGAGGGACTCGATCGGCGTCTGATTGGATGTACTGAAGTGCATGTGTAAGGAGTTACGAGGTCCACTGATGGCTTATTCTGTGTGACCGCTTCAACAAGTTTGAGTTAAGCCTGCAGCCTAATAAGCTCACATTTTTAAAGTCTGCTTGCAGAAATTGTTATGGAAAGAAAAAATACTGCAGCTCAACCAACGGATTTCCTCGCTGGGAGAAATATAAAAGGATTAAGGGGGAAAGCAGACAGTTTTGTTCTGCTAGGCTTCCTGCAAAATGGAATAAAAAGTTAAACCCTTAATTCCTCGTGGACCTATCGCAAATGTAGAAAAGGTATATCATTACTAAACTAGCACACACACACACACACACAAACAAGTTGAGCGACATTAGAGTTTAATTTGCCATCAATTTGTGCTGCAGCAGATCACTTGATGAATTTCCTGCACAGCGCAGCGTGGCACATGCCTGCCGAGGGCGATGATGTCATCAGGGTGAGACGGCCGCAGGAGTGACACCGCCGGAGCCATTAGTGCGAGGCGGCTGCCATTCCTGGTTATCCCCCCGGGCTCCCGAGGCTCGACTCACCGCAGGCACTGGCCTCTATCCGCTGTCAAAGCAAGCCATGCCCAAATCCCCGGTCCCACCTCGGTCCTCCCCATCCTCCACTCGTGAGGCTCAAAGTTCAGGTGGAGTTGAACAGAAGAGTCGGCGTCGGGTGAAATATTCTTTTATTTCTCTTCTTAACGGACGGGGTCATTTCCTGTCTTGCTCAGATATGTCAGCATCAGTGGTCAAGGTAAGCCCTCTTCCCATTTGGGGGGTACGGCACCATGGTAGCGCCAAAAAAGAAAAGGCAAAACATCAACAAACAGCAGAAACAGACGACGGGAAAAAGACAAAAATCAGTACTTTGGATCCATTTGCGAGTTTATGCCTCCAAAAGCTTTCGCGGTTTAGATCCCATGTTTGTTTTGCCTCTGTGGTTTACCCGTTTAGCATCACGGCAAAATCAAATTGAAAGACGTTACTGGTGCCATCGTATGTGCCTGCTTCAATCGTGCAAGCTTCATTCGTCCAAAATCTCATGGTCATGCTGTGGAATCGTTTCCCCCCCAAATCAACTTAGATCAAATTTGTCACAGTGCAGTTTACACAATGTCACATGATCACCCCGCTTTTAATTCGCAATCAACAGGTTGACTGAACCCCGCGCGCAAACAAACAGGTTAATAGGAGGGAGGATTTTGGCTTGACGGGAGGTATCCGCCACATCACGCTGGATACACTCCTCTCTCTCCGCAAGCCTCCAACCGAGAGGAGCTGAGTAAACACTAAACAATGTCGGTCATAAACGATGCAAGACACACGCTAAACAACGTGTTTCTGCAGGAGGGCCGGGCTTGCAGAGCTTTCCAGGAGGTTCCAGCGGAGCGTGGACCAAAGCTGGCTGGAGCCTCCGCAGCAACGTTGTTTAAATCACCTATAGCCTGCTAGCTTCTGTAGCCGCGCTCATCTGGCTTGGACTGAAACAGCTGGTCAGTGTGTGTGTGTGTGTGTGTGTGTGTGTGTGTGTGTGTGTGTGTGTGTGTGGTCAGCAGCCTCCTTCAGACCCAGTCAGACTCCAGAAGTCCCTTTTATTGATCAGTGTCTTAGACTGACACTCATAAAGACGCTGATATATGGATACACACACACACACACACAACTTATAACTGTACAGTGCATGCATTTATGGCACACACATACACACACACACACACACACACACACACACACACACACACACCATAAAGCAGAAGGATTGAGTGTGGCCTGTAGGTACATACCATCTATCTGGGTCAGTGACAAGAGGACCCTCACCCATCACATTCCTCAGTCCTGAGCTAACGTCCTCCCGGTAGGTTTCTCCATCCTCCTGCGCCACGTCAGATAACGACACCTGATCCGGGCTGGTGAACTGCCGGCGTCACCGTGCTTCCCCCGCGTCAGGTTCAATTCGCGCGGGGCGACGTGATCGATCCATTAAGATGCCTCCAGATTATCGGTCTTACGCAGAAACAGGCTTTTCCTATCGTCGTTTCTCCTCGTCGCTCCCTCTCGGCAACGCACCGAGATCGGTTACCGCGATCGCCTCGACGTAATCACGCGGCGTTATTGCGTTAGTGTTTGTCAACGCTCCATAACATTATCAAACAACGGAACCTGATCCCGCTGCAGTTTTAATTAGCTATAACTCGTTTAGCCCCGGGGCTACTTGGACCACCGTTTGACATCCGTCATGATGCATGTGGCACCGGCGTCGCCGATGGAGACCCTTCGCTGGCCTCCCGATGCCTGGGCCAATGTCATACATCAGACGGGGGGACACAGTTAAGCCCAGCTATATCTTCTTACTTACTCTGCTAATTTCACCACTGGCAAGGAGTTGTTTGCGCTCTTCATCTTAATGCGCGGCCAGCTCGCTGCCATTTGTCATGTAGTATTTTCTTCTTGCGGTAATGGGGCCGGTCGGCACAAACGTTGGGAACGGAGCATGACATCAGCGCATGGTTATTTTCTCGACTGTGGAATCAACAACGCGCGTTGAGTCAGAGTGTGTGCATGCATGTGTGTGTGTGCACTTGAATGAGATCACACATGTGAGAGCAATAAATACATCCACCTATGACTCCCCCCGCCCTTTGGTCTATTCGATTGCTTGTTGCCGATCACATCCGATGACACAACAGCAGTAAAGTGGTGTCGAAAAATGGATGTCACACACAATTTGCCACATATGGCAAATGGCTTTGTTTCTTTCTTCTTCCCTCTTTCTCTTGGCGTGTGCACGTCTGTGTTTTCGGGATGATGCATGGCCAGAGACGAATGGGAAGGGCTTGGTTAACCCTCCGGCTTTACCTCACAGCCTACTCCCCTCCGCATGAAGGATGGAGGGTTGGGGGATCTGATAAGGAGGCCTGGCGAACAAGGGCTGGTCTGTCTGCCTCCCTGTCCACCCACCTACACCTACTCACGGCTTTGTGAGGTATTATACAGCCAACACCCCGAAAGAGCAGGGGGTTTAGTCGATTCTGTCACTGCGGTAATCCTTTAATGGACACGAGGTTAGTGCGCTGAGGGCCCAAGAATGCTCACAAAGTCTTCGCCGTGTCAGGTAGTGTACGACGTGGAGAACACTCGAGGGAAGATGGATCTTTACGACGCTGTATACTTGATGTAACATCCATCTGGGAGGAGTGATAAAAACTTAACGCGGCTTTACTCGCAGCAAACACAACAGAGAATACTTGTTTTGATTTATTGGTATTCCCTGGGAAAAATGGGTTCCTTAAAACGGCGTGATTAAATGTTCCTGTGGAATCGATCGGCGATAGTTTTGAAGATGTACATGGAGAAATGTTTCTTTAAGAAGACCTGAGGGATCGTCTGTATCAATCGGCATACCTGAAAAAGAGAATTGACCGGAACTACTTTAGTGTAAAAAGTAGGGCTGTCAAACGATTAAAATTTTTAATCAGATTAATCACAGGGCCGCTGTGGATTAATTTAGATTAATCACGATTAATACCCATTCATTATTAATTGTGTTTCATTTTGTGTGGGCAAAAAGACTCATGACAGAAGGCGATATATACACTTAACATGTGTTTTATTTAAACTATAGAACAGATATGGTGTCCAGATATCAAAATAAAAATTAAAAAAAATAAAACATACCAACCACACCATATTTAC
Source organism: Hoplostethus mediterraneus (assembly GCA_034670385.1). Taxonomy (NCBI): domain Eukaryota; kingdom Metazoa; phylum Chordata; class Actinopteri; order Trachichthyiformes; family Trachichthyidae; genus Hoplostethus; species Hoplostethus mediterraneus. The sequence continues at coordinate 2,326,569 of JAXDDW010000009.1, forward strand.
CAACCACATTTTTTCTTTCTTTTTTTTTTTAATCAACCAAATATCCATATTAATGTGGCCCTCTTACTCATCTTTTAGCCAGCTGCTGAGACAGACTAACTTGTTTACATTACCGGAGAATAGAGCTGACCGCTTCTTATGTACGTTACCTGCGACTGAGAACAGTCTCTCACACGGAACGGTGGTTGCAGGAGTGGCGAGATATTTGCGAGCCAGCAGTGCCAGCTTGTCATGGGCTGTGTGCAAACTACTTTATGTCGGTCGATTGTCCCATCTTGGGTTTTTTTGTACTCAAACTTCCCATCGAGAGGGCCAATATGTTGTTTAGAGTCGTCCATCTTTATCGAGTTGGTTCTGCCTCCAGATAGCATTGGAGCACCAATCCGCGCCAGTGAGTGGAATTGCATGTGTTAATTGCGTTAACATTTTTAATCAAATTAATCATGCAAATTAATTAATCTGGATTAACGCGTTAATTTTGACAGCCCTAGTAAAAAGTGAATTATATTGAAACATCTGTAAAAATGTTGAGGATCTCTACAAACACAAACCTTTATAGAGAGAGAGACTTTGTGAATCGTACTGCATAGATGGATAGATAGATAGAGATGGATGGATGGATAGATAGATAGATAGATAGATAGATAGATAGATAGATAGATAGATAGATAGATAGATAGATAGATAGATAGATAGATAGATAGATAGATACTTTATTGATCCCCAAGGGGAAATTCTTAAATGACAACTGTAAATGGCGTCCAAGTCTCATGTGAAGCCATCACGATCAAGTCTTTCATGCTCTGACACAAACAGAGGCATGATGAAAGATTTGTGGATCCTGTATCCATTTACATCTCTCTCTCTCTCTCTCTCTCCCACACACACATGCACACACACACACACACACACACACACACAACTGTCTGTTTTCAATTTTATCCTCTCAATTTCCATTGTATCTGAATCACCCCATCACACCACATGAGCCTCATTTCATCCATCTCTCCATCTCCTTCACATTAACAAGCCCACATTTTCTGGATCAGCCAGTTCCTGGTTGATATTAGAACCAGCGAGTGTTACGACACCGCTCCACTCCAGAGCGCTGCAGGCTAAAGGTGCGGTAGGTAGTAAAAATGTTTCAGTTGCATCCGTTTGATGCTGAGAGCAGACCCAATTTTTCTGCCACAAAACAGAGGCAGCGGTTTCAAACTTCCTGAGCAGGTGAGCCGCTGTACAGTGTACTGTCATCGCCTCAGGTCCATTAACTTGGCATGAAACGTATGAGTGGGGGTGGTGATGCCATGATGCTTTAACGCTGAGATTGTCGTTAAATTTTTCTGTGTTCGTATTTGGTTCACATAACATCTCCCAGGGAAACCCACGCAGAAACCAACCCAGTCAATGCAGCCTCTGCGTTTTTTTCTCGCTCCACAAACTGTGTTTTCACATTCTCCTCCTCATTTCCACATCCAGTCGCACATTCCTGCAGTAACTTGGAGTGATTTGATTGTTTTGCTTTTGTTTTCTCTTTCACCAGATCGACGACCCCTTCATGTAACAGACAGAAATGTTTTGGTTTTTTTTGCTCCAGACTGTATTTGCCAATAACAGCTTTCCCTGAGCTTTTCCCCAGTGTGAAGACCTCTGCTGTTTGTGGCCATGACTGGAGTAGTTCACTGCAGCTAACGCGAAGGAAAGGGTGAGTGGGTAAATGATAGCACTGTGTTTTGATTCTTGTGGCAGAACTTTTTTAACCTGGGACACCGTTTTCATGAAAATCTGATTTACAAAATTTCATAAAAACTGTTATCAACCTCATCCTGGGGATTAAGGATCGTTGGCCATAAGCAGATATCCAATATTCAAAGCTGATCTTCCTCAAAAATGTATTCAAGACCAGAACATACTGACAGATCGTGTTTTTATTCCCATCTTGCGTGGTTATCTTCTTTCTGTACACATACCAAATGGTGACCACCCATTTAACTGTGATCTTCTGTGGTCTCGTGCCAACCCGGCTACTGTGCCAAACTTTGATTTCTCACACATTTAGAGGATGTGCTGTGAGCTTGTTTTTATGACACAAGCACCCAACAGATATGACCACATCCCACATCATGTGCACTCGTAAAGCTGCAAGGATCCAAAGTACTTCTTTTTTGTTTCTTGCCACAGGGATGATCTTATGGTTCTTTAAGATTTAATGTGCGTGGCGGGATAATGCATCAAAGTCAAAGTGATGTGGATAAATAAATAAAACACACACCGATGTTGATAGTGCCTCTTGCTTTGCCTGACACGACCCTCTGATTACATTTATGGGCTTAAATAACGGAGGAAGCCAAAAAAAAGACGGAGAAAAGAAAAACACAAAACCCAAAATGTACTATGGGTATTTCCACCGAGGAAAGCGGAGATGCTTCTCCACACTTTTTCTATGCAGGCGGCCTGCGGGGCATCATTGCGTCAGTGTCTGGCGACGCTTGCCTCAACCATTAGAAACACAATGAGGTCAGGGGAGTGAGTGACAGAGTTTAGCGTGGCCCTTAAACACCTCGCAGAAACCTAGGCTATTAGCCGCCTATTAAAACTCAAATAATAAAGACGCGTGTCTAACATGTTTCATAGCGAACTGGCAGCCGTTCGCCTTGCGATTGGTCTGTTACAGTGATCACCTGTCAGAAACACTGACGGTGCAACAAACCAGACCCTTTTCCATCCTCCTCCACACTTGGTGCAGTGAAGCGCTTCAACGCCATTCGCTTCTTGCTGATCAGAAACAAATGTCTCGTTAAACTGTCATGACTGATAAACTGATTCTCTTAAATCGGTGTAGTTTGTCCTCACGCAGCTGCTAATTTGACCCAATCAATTGCGTGTCGGGAAATTAGCTGGAAGACGGAGAAGCAGTATAAGCTATAAGCTACACTATGTATATGTTTACCCCCCTGAGTCTGTCACGTCAAATAAAGCCAGAAGCGCGCCGACGGTTTACATCACGTCACGTTGTTGTATGGGGTCAGGAGGCCAACACTAAACACAATCAATGACCGGCTCTCCCTCCTCGCCTGCAGGACACACCAGCGAAGGGCCCGCGGCGCTTATTTGAGTACGTGTCTATGAACTTGTCACGCACCGAAGTCACTATTAGCGTGTAAAAATAAATGGAAGCTAATTTGGCGAAAGGGGGGAACAAAAGCACCAGCACATGGCGCGTGACCCTCTGCGACCTCGGGGGGGTGGGGGTTGACCAACTTTGTCGATCTCTCCGGTTTGTGTTTGTTGCTCCTAGCCGTCTGACAGTATACAGAACCGCGGCCTGGTCGTGAGGAGAGCCCTTCCCAGTTTTCACAGATGGGGCAGACGGCTGGAGGCATGGCCAACGCACATTCCACCGTCCGCCCAGCGACAGGCACCCCACGCTCAGCAGCCGAGCGAAGTCCATGTGGAGTTATAAAAACAGCGGACGGTGCCAACGTCTCTGGGCTCCAGTACTAATAGCGCTCTGCATGCTCATATTTCTTCCTAAAGCTTGGATCCAGCAGTAGTAGGCCTACACACAATAATTACTCAGACTGTATCACCCTGTAATCAGTTTGGATAAATATGTGACCTGTTCAATTCAAGGTCAGTGTGGAAGACTGGAGTTATATAGCGTTGTTGAATTAGTGACACAGCTAGCTTGTGGTAATAACTTTCAACGTTAATATTTTAGACCTCAAAATCATTGTTTTTTATTTGGGCTACGCGCTCATTACTCCGCCAGGCGTTGGCTATTGGTTCGAGGCCCGCAGTTTGATGTAAAACATGTCAATCAGTTGCCGGGGAAACGGGAACAATTGCGAGCAAAATATTAGAAATGCAGTCAGAATGTGGCTTCGAGGGCGATGTTTGTCTTGACGTGCCAAACCCCAGGTTGTGCGTGATCAAAAAAGAAACACATTAACAGTATTATTATAAATAAAATGAACTTGAGGATTCATGAAAGTCTTAAAAACAGTTTGTGGTGGTCTGAGGACAACGAGTTTCCTTTGTCCACACTGACCCTAACTAAACTTTTTAAACTTGGAGTTATTGTCGTCACGTGATAGGAGTCGGTGGTAATGGTGTATGACAGATATTTTGTTTCAGTATAAACAACTAACAATCTAGGGCCATGTTTTGGAGAGAACAGTATGACTTGTCAGATACTGTTGCGTCACGTAGAAGCTGAAGTGGATGATAAAATCCACAGAGACAATCAGTTGATGTATTTATGTCACAGATAGTGACACCTATAGGTCTTTGCATGTGGCAGAGGAAGTTGTTGTCCAGCTGAATTACTGCCTGCGAGGTCACCGGCGACGTCTTTCAAAACAAAAGGATCATAAAAAGGTCAAAAGGTCGTTTCTAGCCGGTTTGTGTGTTTATCGCTTTCAAGCTTCAGTTGTGTTCAAAAACACAAAGTTGTCTTTGATGCAAAAAAAACACGTCAATTCCACTGGAATGTCGAAAATGCATCTGCCAGAGTCCACGGCTGGTCGAGCAAAAAGTAAATATGAAGAAAGTTGAGGTTCACTTCATAACCGTAGTCCTGAAAAGTAAAAATTAAAGGTAAAATAAAGTAAAAATTGTGAGGGATAAGACGATCTGTATCTTTTTGTAGGTCTTTTGATCTGTAATTTTTTACTTTATTTTACCTTTTCAAAATTTGCCAACAGCATCATCATCCTCCTCTCAGGATCAAGGACCATCCCTAACTGTGATGAAACCATTGTTTGATAAAGCGTTACGAAATATGGAGAAATATCCTTACACTTAAAAGAACTTAAAAGAATTATTTGGCCGTACAACATTTGTCATAAGTCTTCTTAATGATTCGGCCGTGCCAGATTCCACCGTTACTGTGGTCAATCCGAGAACATAAAACACACATGCATCCACCCAGACCCTCCGAACAGATAATGAAGAGCGGATGTGCGCGGAGGAAACTTGTATATCATCTCTAGCTTGTCTATCACACCACACCACATTGGACATTTCATACTCCACTGGAAACCAGCCAGCCTTTCAACACCACATCCAGCCCCTGCTGCTCTTAACATGCTAGTTTGGTTTTTTTTCCCCCCCTCACTCCCTGTACTGCCATGGTGAGGGAGAGGTTTTGTACTAAGCACCTTCATATGCTGTGCTCGGGTTGCCAAGAAAGCTCTCAACACATGGAGATTGGCCCAGAATGATGGCCTCTCCAGGGCTTATTAAGTCCCAGTTGGTCTGTCCCTGCCACTTTTTCAGCACCGACCAAGCACCTTTCTCTTCTGGTACCCCAACTAGAAGTGGAGTGGGAGGATGAAGATGGGTAAAAGTGATACATCCCCATGTTGCTGTATAACAGACTGTCTTCTTAGAGGTCCTCAGTGACAGTAACGGTGCTCTGCAGCAGGGTGGACCAGCCTGGGAGAGTAAACTGACCCAGCTCCTTGGCAATGCCACGCCGGGCACATCACACGAGATGATAAATCACTTGTCCTTTTCACCCCCGACTCGCGGTGTGCTTTTGATTACAGCAATAAAGAGCTCCTCTGGGGATTGCAACACTAAATTGCAATAAATTCATGGCAGAGAAAACTGTCAATGGTACCTAAAAAAGGAGAATCTTAATGGCTGACTGGCTCTCAGCGTGCACCTTCACTGGAATTTTAACCAACGCAGAAGGGACTCTGCACAGAGGCACAGGCTCGGTTCTCCCCTGTTGGCCGATTTTCAATAGAGCTATTCACCTCGGAGGAATTACGCGGTCATGATAATGATTTAAAAAGAGCAAAACCAGAGACCAGATGTAAATGAAGAGAAAAGCCTCACAGATCTCCACTTTGGCTCCGCAATCTCAGATTACAGCTTTTCAATCAAAAATCTAAATTCATTTGTGGGAAATTGGCATGCCGTGTCAGCGTTGCGCAAGTTACAAAAACATCTACAAAATGACCAAAGGCTAAAAATGCATTTCACAGAAAGAGGTGAAAAGCTAAGGATTGTGTAAAGCGTTTTTTTAGATCACGCTTGGAATTTGTGTTGCTGCCTTCGCCTATGCCATGGAAACTCCGTCCAGAGGTTCAAAAACACATTTGCTAACAGTGTTTGTTCTGGTTCTGAACTTGCTTTTGTTTTGAATCATAGTCACCCATCACAGTGATTACTGCTTGGGCCCAACCTCCAACCATGTTTGACAGAGATGTATACAACTGCACTGAAAATCATTGATCAATGTGTCATCTCTCCTCATAAAAAGACAATTGTCAGTTTAGAGTTAATACACCAGAGAGGAATAGCAATAAGTATATATCTTCTCCTTAGCATCTTGATGAATAGTATTTTTTATTATTGTCGTTATTTTTGGCATTGCTATTTTATAGGTTGTTATAGTTGGAATAACAGTAAATATGGCAGAGAGAATGAGTGGATGACATCCAACATAGGTCATGAGCTCGACTCAAACCCACAACACACTCTGTGTTGTTGCATATTACAGATACACACAGATCATCTGGGTACTTGCAGGGTAACTGGCTAGTCTCTCTTTATGTCTGTTAACTCTGTAAACTTAGAAATTCTCTTCCTGTTTTTAGGTGTTCAGGAGCTTAGGGGAAATACCTTATGTGCTCTTGGGGCCTCTTGAGCCCAAGGAGCCCCACATAATGGAAAGTGTGGCTCGTACACCAGACAGTACGGTAGAAGTCACGCAAGCCTGAGAAGCTCTGGGTTGGTGCGTTCACATACCAGAAAGTAGGTGGTTTTCTGTAGCATTTTGTATTTATTTGGACCATTGGAGAGCGACAGTAAGGAAAACACAGTAGAGAAAACATCATCTCTGGGCTAACAGGATTCTTAAAGTGTGTTGACAGGGAAGACAACTGAATTCATGAACGCTGATCTAGCCTCATGCCAGGCTACAGCAAAGTAGATGATGGTATTCATTGAAAATTCACGGTTTGATGAGAATCTACAAATGAGTCGTACATCAGGTGTGTTTTCCTCATTCAGCCCTGTGTTTCCATGTGGCACATGCAGGCCACCCTGAGTCCACTAACACAGGGCGCTGTTGATTCACATTCAACAAGGACCTGATCAATCTGTTCCTTGATAAAGGTCTTTCTTCACTCTCTTTATGCCCCTGCAGCACAACATTGGCTAGAGCCCCCTTGGTGGAGAAGGTGAAGGGCAAACAGATAAAGAACAAGAAGGGAGGATAGTGTTGGGGAAAGCAGCCAGCTCCCAATCTGTAGGAAAGGGTAGCCAAGGGCCACAGGCCTATAAATACCACCAGCAGCTAAAAGAGAAGAGGAAGAGGGCAGGTGTGTGTGTATATGTGTGTGTATGACCCAATTCTTCTGCTTTATGGTGTGTGTGGTGTGTGTGTGTGTGTGTGTGTGTGTGTGTGTGTGTGTGTGTGTGTGTGTGTGTGTGTGTGTGTGGGTGGGTGGGTGCGTGCAAGCAACAGAAATAGTCAAAATTACTAACAGAAACATTTAAAGACATTTATCACTGAGGTTATTAGGAGTAGAACCTGGACCTGCAGGCATGGTAACAGGAAGAGATGTAGTTTTGATGTACGATCAAAGACTCATTTCTATGGGGCACTAAATGTTACCCCGTGAATGTCTTCCACGTAACATTTGAGGCCCCATACACATTTGTTGGACGAAATCGAACACAGTGTTTTGGGATTTCGTGTGATGAAAACTCATTTTGTGGCACGAAATCCATTTTGTGAGCGAAATTCACGAGGTAACATTTGGCGCCAGACAGATCGACAGATTCATTTTGATATTTGAGGAATGAGAAGGAGTGAGAGATATGATCCATAAGCAAACATTTTTTCTTAATAAACTTAAGAAACTAAAGATACATGAAATTGTTTGGCAATGTTCCGACCGGTCATGTAGTTTCTTTTTCTGACTGTAGATTTTGGATAGCAACAGAATGGAAGGAATGGAAAGCCTTCAAGATCAAGGTCCATTGTGAGGGAGAGAGGGGACGACCAAAAAGATGGTGATACTTTAGACCAACTGGACAGAGAAAGAAAGATGTCTCACAGAGTTCAAACATGACTGGACACAGCAGGAGGAGAGGGAGATAGAAAATGTCAGGAGCCACAGCGAGATGAATGAGAGGTTGTGGAAGACCCCTGAGGACAGAGAAATAAAAGGGGAGCAGGAGTGGAAAAAACAGATGAGAAATGAGGTGAAGAAGGAGTTGGAGGAGAGGGAGGAACAAACTAAGAGAAAAAGTATCAACTAAATGGGAGAAAGAGAGTGCTCTAAATGAGAGAGAGAGAATATATGGAATATAAGCGAGAGGGCAAGCTCAAGGGAAGAAGCTCAAAGCACGAAAGTGAAGAATTGGCTGGCATCACTGATCGCATGTGGAAGAGGAAGAAATTGTGGGATGACCAAGAGATCTTTGTCACTGAGGAGAAGTGGAAAGGACTTGAAAGCCTAGACAAGATGAGGGCCACTGAGGAAGAGGAAAAAGCCAGGGAGAAAGAGAGGTGGAGGGGACGGAGGTGGAGATGCAAGATAAACTGAAGTGGAGATGTGGAGATGAGGGATAAAATGGAATTTGTCAGGAGTTCAAGAGACAGTCGGAGGATATAGGATATAGGCAGAAGGAAAAAGAATAGATGATGAGACTATAAAAGTGCTTAAGGAATGATGCAAGTATTGGCTGAGTGTGCAGAGAAAGAGAGGGATGAGGTGTTCCAGAAACAGGAAAAGAGAGGATCTCCCTGAAGCAGGACCCATGAAACCAGCGACACCGAAGGGAGTTGTGTTTGTCTGGACAGAGACAGAGAGAGATTGGAGAGGAGGAACGCATGTGAGAAGAGAAGGTGGACTGATGGAGACTGATAGAGACTGATAGAGACTGATGGAGACTGATAGAGACTGATGGAGATTTATAGAGACTAATGGAGACTGATAGAGACTGATGGAGACTAATAGCAACTGATAGAGACTGATAGAGACTGATGGAGACTGATACAGACTGATAGAGACTGATAGACACTGATGGAAACCAATAGAGTGATAGAAAGTGATAGAGACTGATAGAGACCGATGGAGACCGATGGAGACCGATAAAGACTGACAGAGACCGATGGAGACTGATAGAGACCGATGGAGAATGACAGAGACTGATAGAGACCTATGGAGACTGATAGAGACTGATAGAGACCGATGGAGAATGACAGAGACGGATAGAGACGGATAGATACTGATAGAGACCGATGGAGAATGACAGAGACTGATAGAGACCTATGGAGACTGAGAGAGACTGATAGAGACCGATGGAGAATGACAGAGACGGATAGAGACCGATGGAGACTGATAGAGACCGATGGAGACTGATTCATCAAATGCATCACTAAAGCTCTTTATATCTAAAAATGTTGTGTCCTTGTCCATTCACTCAGTCAATAGTTTATAATAATATAATATAGATTATGGTGGCTTTTACTACACAGAGTTAATAGACCCACTATGATTTCAGGAATCTCACAGCATCTGAAACTGAATGCTTCAAATATAAAACGTGTCATTTAGACAAAAGATTACATGACATATGTGGAATCAAACAGAGGCCAAGAGTAGCTGGGAGTCCATTTCACAGTGACGTCTAACATTTGAAACCACCACTGTTGGGAAGCATCACCATCAAAACAAGCGTACCAACAGAAGGCATTAGTAAGGACTCGCAAAGCCTTTCGGTTTATAACAGCCTGAGAGAATGCAAACAAGATTTTCTTTGAAGCTGCAGTGATTGTTTCTCTAAGCCCCCCACCCCCCAAATTACAAAGCTAGAGAGACCGAGATGAGGGAAATGTCGGGCACCAGTTGTGTCTCAGTAGCTCTGCTCCAAGACCATGATTTGCAGAGTTGAGCTAGTGTATGTTTGTGTGCATGTGTGTGTGTTACTCTTACTTTTGCAGTTGGAGGATGGCGACTAAAAGACGTGAGGATGAGCAGGAGATGTGTCTCCCAAGGCCTCGAACAGAGGGAGGGGAAATAAGGCTAAAGACAATGATATGTGATCCAACATACGCTGCATGTGTCCTGTATTAATAGGCAAGATTTTAAAAACTATTCCCCTGAGCACTGCAGCAAGCCATTGCAAAGTGGGATTTCTACGACAGCGGCAAGTGAATGTAGTCTAATGCAATCTAATATGGGCTGACTATGAGAATCAATACTAACGGGTTAATCTAAAAACAAGATAATCGTTGTGAAATACGTCTACCTTCTAACCTTTTGGGGTTAGATGGTAGACTTCCCAGTAGAAAATAGTTTGAAAACCATTGATTTACAGTATGTGTATATCATTTCATTTCACATCATTGTGGTTTATGCGGAGCTTAACACTGAGAAACATATCGTTCACAAGGGTGGACAGGGGAGTTGTAGTCATAAATATGAAGGAGAATCATGATTGTGAAGCTTGTGGCAAAATATCACTTGGCAAGCATTAACCAAAACATTAGTTTCGCTGTCTTGAAATTACTTGAAATGTTTTCCCATTAAATGCGTTGCTACTGTAGTTAGTGTTCATAATGAAAACAGAGAAAAAAGTTGAAAAGAATCCAATATAAATGTGCAAAGTCCAACAGATGTTCCCAGAATGCTTTATGCTTAGAATGCTTAGAAAACAAGGATAACTCCATTGACCTCATCCATTCAGTTCTCCGTGTTCAATAAATTCAGAGAAATCCATAAATAAATTATTTAGTTCAAAGATCATTTGGTAAAGATGACATGAAAACTCAAAACAGGCCTCGGCATATGTCTCAACCCTGAGTCCTGCTCCCGGGGGAGATGCAGCGGGCGGTGGCCAGCCTGCCTGGAAGCCGAGGGAGACTACACTGGAAAGCGACGGTCAAGACAAGCCGGTTTTATATGCTGGGATGTAAATAAAGCAGTGGCCCGTGAACTCTCCACTCCTGCCTGTGTCTCTGTCCAACCCGGGGATAGCGAGTCTGCTACAGTGATGTTATTTGAAGCTCCGTTAATATTCATAATCTGAGTAATACAAACCTACCAAATACAAATTTATTTTTCTTGCTAGAATTGTTTTTCATTTTTGCAAATCATGAGTTACACTTCTGAAAATAGTTTTGGTAGTGACAGTTCAGTGTTACCTGTTTCCCTCAAAAGCAAGAGGTGAGCCAAGGTGACGTTAGCCAGTGCATTTCCTAGAATGACTTTCAACAACCTCCAGAGAACGTGCCTGAGCTTGTTCCATTCAGCTGTGGGTTACACATGTACCCATGTAGCAATAGCGATCGTGATAGAGGAGCAAGAGTTTTTCCAGTCGAGAAAAGTGAGAGTCACACCCCTTACTCAAAACGTAACATGTCTTGTCAATGCATTGTATTCTGGTGTGTGTGTGTGTGTGTGTGTGCGCTTGTGTGTGTGAACTTAGTTCCCCTGAAAAGGTGCAGCAAATGTTTCCCTGGTGTGGTGACTAGCACCCTCTTGTGATATCACCACAGCCTCCCTGTCACCTTGGAGCCGGATAAACAGCCAGATGCAATCCAGCTTCTGCCTGGAAACTGAGAGCTGTGAGCCAACTCTGGCACGGCGGCCAAAGTATTCGGTCTTTGCTGTCGTGATAATGTGCAGCCTCAGTGGCGCGGTGGGCAAGCCTTCTGATTATAGAGCGAACACACTTTATCGCAACAAGCAAAATAAACAGCTCAGATAGCGGGCCCTTCAAACCAAATCAAAGCTCTATTCTATTGTGTTCTATTCCACTGTAATGAAATACATGTGTGTGTGTGTGTGTGTCTGTGTGTGTGAGAATGTGTGTCCGTGGGTGTTCGATAAGATAAATTAAATCAAGAGATAGAGCCTGGCGGGGGGGGCTTGGCCTATTCCACTGTAAAGCCCCTTGCTGTGAGGCCCGGTGTCACCGAGGTGTTGGGGGATTAGACACACACACCGCCTCTCCCTCTCAGAGGTTAATTCCTTTATGGAAGAACCGCTCGATTAATTGTGAGTGTGTCTGGTATCTGCTGAAAGGTGTCGGGGGAGAGGACTTTGCGGCAGAGCAGCCTGACCGTCTTCTCATTCTGGAGTAGGCCCTTTCCCTTACACCCTCTATTTTTACCACCCTCTGACAGCTGTACGGTGCGGCAGCGTCGGGGCGGCACATGGAACCTATTCCGACAGGTTCGGGTACAACCGGATGCCAGGCCCCTATCCTCTCTAATCCTAACACGGCGGATGAACTAAATTCTCAAATATTGATATAGTCCTGGTTTTATGCCTCATGTAAAGCTGCAGGCCGGTGGACCTCCTCCGCTACTTCCTCATCAGCTGGAATTGCGCCCGTGGGACTTATAACCTCATTTCTCAATGGGTAGGATAAAAAAAATAAAATAAATGAAAAAAAAACTATCAGCCATCATGTTTCATTAGGATGGGCTTCTCATCTATTTCCCCTATAACACCCCTCAATGACCAATTTAAACTAATTTATCTGGGATGTCACATTGCGTTAACAGACCACCCTTCTCCGTGTACTGCTTTGGGAAATCCAGGATGTGAGACATCTTGGTTTATCTGCAATTATACAATCACTTTCACAGCTGCTTGGCATTATCGTCAATTTGCTGCACAAGCTTTGATACGAGCCCACTGAACTGTGCCACACTCCACCTAGGCGATGATATATTTGATTTGGCATCGGGATGCACACAACTGTCTCCCTGACATCCCTAATGTGACAAGGCATACTTGAAACCACGCCAAGACGCTCCGTCACCGTCAGCGTGATCGATGAAAAGAGGTTTTGCAAAAGATTTCCACTCTAATTGCAGCATTTTCCCCGTGACGTTGCCAACGTAGTGTGTGTCTGTATATGTAGCCATGAGTAAATGTGATTAATCCGAAAACCGACACACGTTCCCTCGAGTGGCCCTTAATAAATCTGACCTCAATTTTGCGGTTCAGTCCAGAAAGCTGCTTCACTTCATTTCACTGTTGTGTTTTATTCCCCTTCTCCTCTTGAGCACACATACCTGAGCCGTGTCTGGCTGTGAAGCTGCCAAAAATTTCCAAGCTTATTATTGCCGTGTCTCTCCTGAGTGTCCTGCATGCGGCTGGAAAGATGGCATCTGTGTTGAAAGGGTATTTCTGCCCCGGTAATGAATGGGCTCTTTGTGTGACTGACTCGAAACCTGCGCTCTGCGGAGTGTCACGAAAGTGCTACGCATGTCGTCGTTATCTGAAAACAGACAGAAATGGGTTCCAGACTTGCGCAAGAACTTTGAGGGGGGAAAAGTGTGCTATCTTAGATCTCATAGGTGATTTGTCATCCCTTTGAAGGGCATTTTTAAATTCTGGCATCATTTTTTAAAAAACGTTGTTGTTATGACTCAGCCTGTTAGCCTGTTAGCATCGAAAAGACTTCCAAATGACATTTTCAGTCGGGGTTGGTTTGGTTTAAAACTGGATGTATGTGGAATGATGGTATTGCAAGTAAGATAAAGTTTTCCATTCAGTAAGCAAGTAATTCATAGCCGGCGGGGGGATGCCACGTCGAGGGGCCTGTGGAGCGCACGAAATATCATGCATTATAAATCACTGAATTCAGCTTCGTTTTAGACGGAGAACGCAGCTTTCATCAAGGCATAAACCCACCTAATCCATTCCCTCAGCATTGGCAGCCAAACTGAAGCAACAGTAATTTCATCCATTTGCACCTCTGAACTCACATTCAAGCCTCCGAACAATGAGCAACACAATCAGCACCGAGAGAGCCTTGGAGCGCGCTGTACGACATGCACACGGTTATTGGACTGCACAGTTTTGACGCGGCAATCACTATTGAAATCCGGTTTCCAAATGTGTTGCATGTTTCTGCGATCCGCTGAATGTGCAGCCAGGGTCGGGAGTATTCTGTCTCAATATATCATTCTCTCTCAGGATATCCACAATATAGTTATATAAATATGTTTTCCAGCATGTGTTTTGGAAATATCGTTGAATTATTAAATATTAAATTTCAGGTAGCATTTTTTTGAGCATTTTTAGACTGAAAAATGTTTAAACTTTGTCATTTTTAATCTATATTAGACCCTCGACATGCCTCGTTGTTCCACCCCTGAGAGGAAATGTTTGACGAAACCACCAGTACTATTGCAGGATATATATTCAGGCATCTAGCATGGCCACCATTACATAATACTACACTTAAAAGAGATGACAGATACAACAGGTGTGCACAGAGCATGCCAGCCCCACACCGGTCACGTACACGAACACCCGTCCCTCTCGGCTATACTGTCCTGTAGAGTCCTGCTGTTTGTCTCCCCAGCGCTGACCCGGAGCTGTTTTCACCCTCACCAGCACAGCTCTAAGTAAAGGACGTGCACACACACACACACACACACACACACACACACACAAAAGTGAAGGACAGCCTACAGCAGCCAGTCACACCAGCCCTTTATGGCCTCGCTGAGCAGATCTTCGCTCCCACTCAGCCAATTGACAGGAATGCAGCGGCAGATAGAGGGGGGGGGGGGGGTTCATCGGTTCATCTCGCCGGAGCTCTGCCACCACTTGAGACGTTAAGGGCATCCATCTGACAAAGCAACACATGTAAAGAATGCTGCCCAGAGCCCAGATGACCCCTGTGGAAGGAATGTCTAGCTTGACAGGCCCGGAGAGAACGGCTGTCTGTGATTTTGGCTTTTTTCTTGTGGCTCGGTCGGTGTCGGTGTCTGTGATGATGCATGTGCACAAAGCGTCTTGAAAATGTTCTGAATGATTTCAACACGGCGTAATAATTTGATAACGGGTGTTGCTGCGTGTAGGTACGTATGTGCGAGTCTCTGCAAATGTTCCCGGCGTTAAAAAGTGTTGATTTGTGTTGACAGTCGAGTGCTGACTGCAGCGTTGTTTACCCACTCACAGCGCTGATATGGCTCCAGGGTTGGGGGTTCAAAACTGTGTTAAATTACTGTGTGGACGTATACAAACACTGGCTGGTAGTGTTGATTTTCTTTGTGTGTGTGTGTGTGTTTGAGAGCGAGAGAGAGAGAGGGAGGGAGATGAAACTTGAGGTTTCACGCTCACTCAATCATATCGACTCCATATCTGTCATCGCCAACGGCAACATAGCAGCTATAAAACACAGCATCCAAATATTCAGCTGAACCACAAAAAACAAAACTTCTGCTGAACCACAACAAACTCAGCTCTGGGGACTGAGTGTGTATTTTACAGACAGATAACTGATAAATCCATTATAAAGGAAGGGACCAAACTTTAACTTCTTTTATTGTTTTGGTTTATTTATTGAAAATGCAAACCTGAACTTTATGTTTATCTACTGATGCATTCTGGGAAAAATGAAATGGTTTTGGCAGCAATAAAACTGATTGTCTGAAATGTAATTAAAACCTGAATTCAGTATTTATTAATATATCACTTTGCCAATTAAAACATTTCCACAAATGTGTCCTTGCTTTGTAATTTTATTACTTTTAGTTTTGTTTTATGTTTAACAAGGCAGTCTGTTTTTAAACCACCATGTCATGTCGCCTTGTAACCTAATTTCTTAAGCTTTTGTCAGTACAATTTAATGAAAACAAATACTAAAACCCTAACAGCGTGCATCACAGCTCATCGCGGTGGTGTGGGCTTTTATGCTAGTAGCCCCAATTTGTTCACACCTCTTCTCTCTTCACGGCGACTAACGGTCGTCAATGGGAACCAGATTTTGGGTAACCCTGGTGAAGTGGGGGCATCAGTCCCTCAACGGTGTAAAATAGGTCAGATCTAGATGTTGGAGGACCGTGAGTCGGATTTGATTCAGTGGTCCACTCCCTTACAGATTAGAGAGTTACAAAGAGGTAAGAGAGAGAAATGCTGATGTAATGGTGTGCACGGCCAAATGATCTCATTTTATCTCTGTGTGTGTGTGTGTGTGCTAGGATCAGTGGATGTGGGTACCAGAATCACAGTCACTACCGGAGAGGTAATTCAAACCATCAGAGTCTAAGACCTTTCATCCATCAGTGTCTAGGCACGCGACTGGGAGTGGGTCGCGGGGGGGGGTCGGCTGGTTTAGGGGATCCCGACCAGACGGCTGATAGCGACTTAAAGCATCCTCTGTCTGCTTCGTGGCCTTGTGGGTTGTTGCTTGAGCAGAGAGCCACCTGGACAGAGACAGACTGCCTAACCGGGGTCCTTGAGATAAGAACCATTAGGGTGCACAGACGCAGAAGGGTGGACATTCGCTTCAACGTGATCACTGGACAAGATGATGAAAAATCTCCTTCCTTGTTCTTCTCAGCAGGTTTCTGATTTCAAACACTGGTTTTAACTTAATCCAAAAGATCTTGCAGCGAGCATCCACCCACAGCCTCCAGCCTCTAACTGCTTCCCCCTGAGTCACACTGCCTGCTCTGCAAACTACTAAAGGGGGCATCATGCACATGGCAGGGTATCTAATCTGAAGCTAACGGCGTCTGAGTGCTCTGTGGAGGAGATCAAAGCAGCGTGTGTATTCCAGCTACGGCCCCAACAACCCCCCGGGGCAGATGGGTCACAGACCACCGATAGCCACTGGCCCCCGGGGTGGGATGGGACAAGAGTGGGATAAGGGGATGAAGAGAGGGATGAATGAGAGAGGAGGTTGGAAAGTATTGATCAAGCCTGTTTTATCTGCACCGAGAGTGCCACTGATAGTGGAGGAAAAAAACCTCTGGCTTCAGTGAAAGTCGGCAGAAGGAAAACCAGTGGAGGAAGTCTTTGGATCTCAAAGGGCCTGTTGATCCCCTTCAGTCGTTACAGGAATTGGGTTACGATAGTCATCCTTCAACGGGCCCACCAGCATTACATGAACCTGTAAAAGTAGCCGAGTCGATAAATCATCCTTATGCCATGTGTCCCCCATTTCTTCCTCTCTCTCTCTTTCTCTCTCTGCTCTCTCTTTCTCTCTCTGCTCATCTGCTGGGGAATTGCATGGTTATCAAAAGAGTTTAGATTGGAGAGCATTGGATTGTTGCGTTGGGAATAATGTGGGGATTAAAGCGCAACGTTCAGAGACAAGGCTCTGATGTATTGATTTATCGGAGCAGTGGGAAAGATTTGCCCGACACATGGGAAGAATTAACTTCAGTCAGTGTAACAGATCCTGGGGAGATTCTTCAGACAGGTAAATAGTGTGGCTCGGTGGGCAATACAGCTGCATCCTTTTGCCTTGTACAGGGTTTGATGTGAGCAGAGAGAAAAAGATTAAGTTTTGAAGTGAGTGTGAAACCAGGGGAAGATATGTGGTTGAAAGCCCAAGAAGCAAACACATGTTGACAAATCCTGTCTCCTAAAATACAAATGAAAACAGAAAATCACAATCACAATGTAATAACCCTTAAAGTTAGAAGGAAGCATTCAATAATTTGACTTGATATAAAAAGTTTATATCATGTGTGCTGCTATTTCTATTTTAACAATATCATTCATGTGTTTAATGCTTTAAATGTAGTTTTGTTAATGGGTTATTTCAAAAAGCATAGAAAGGAACACAACACACAACACAACACAACACAACACACAACACAACACAACACACAACACACAACACAACACACTCTGGACACAAACTGTCTGAGTCACTGCGGCTGCGGTCCATCAAGACCAAAACCTCACGCCACAGGAACAGTTTCTTCCCATCTGCAACCTCATCAACAAGACCCGGGTCCCCCGCTAACATGCACATACGCTATATATGTATACACATGTATATATATGGCACATCTTTTTCTCATATTATTTTATTGTTTCTTATTATTATTTTCTTATTTCTTATATCTTTTCATATTTTAGTGTGAATTGTTCTATTTTATATCCTGACCTTTAACTTTTACAGTACTTGCTTTTATTCTTTTTATTCTTCTTCTCTTGCTATGTTTATTGCTCTGCACCAAACACCAAGTCAAATTCCTTGTATGTGAAAACATATTTGGCAATAAAACTGATTCTGATTCTGATTCTGAAAAAAGAAAAAATGTCAAGAATGAAGCATGACTGCCACCTGTTAGACAGATAAAGACATTACAAGTACCACAGCTCAATTCAATAGAAAATATTCGGTTCTCAACTGGATTTCAGTTTCGACACACCTCACTTTACTCCATGAATGTAGTCCTGATGAACTGACACGAGTAAAGTGAATAATCGATATGGGCTGTAAAATGGTAAGTGGGCCCTGTGTGTTTGTGTGACAAGGTGGGTTTTTGGTGGGTGGACACACACACATAAACACACATAGACACACACGGACGAACGACAAGCCCTGAAGAGCTGTGACAGGGCTGAGGGGGTGAGGAGCCAGACATGTTGTCTGGAGGAGGGCTCATCACTCAGCACCCCATGGGCTCTGCTGCTGGGAGGGAAATGCGGGGACATTTGGGGTCACAGCATTTTGAGCAACTGTGTGTGTGTGTGTGTGTGTGTCTGTGTGTGTAGTTGCATGGTCAGCAACTCCACAGGGCTACTAGTGCAGGAAATACTGTGTTGCTGAGGGACTAACGCTCCACTCGTCTACCTTCTGCCCAGATGCATGCTCATCTCCAAAAAGAGACATTTTGAAGTGTTTAGGAAAATGAACTGATTTTTTTTTAAACTGTACAATGTTTTATTAAAAGGGTTTCGTGGACATGAATCAGTTACTAGGTTTTGATCAGAGTGTTATGATCAGAAAAGGCTAAATTAATCCCAGATTAACACTGGGCTTGGGTCCGAGTGCAGACAGAGGATTGGGTTGTCACTGTGAGGTCCCATAGTGATTCATCTGCCACGGTTTAGCAGTGCATTCTGACAATGAACACAAAACACACATGCATACACACACACACACACACACACACGCACACACACACACACCCTACCCTACTTCTCTGCTCCCAGCTGTCACGTCACCCCCAGGAGAGAGGGTGGTGTCTGGCCTGTCTACATCCCACAGCACCTGTGGGGCTGAACTGGGGAGAGGTGGTGGTGGTGGGGGTGGGGGTGGTGTTAAGGCTGCCTGGGGAGAGGTGGTGGTGGTGGGGGTGGTGTTAAGGCTGCCTGTGTCCTGTCTGATCTTCGGTAAGCGGGGTAGCTGAGGTCCACAGGGTCCTGAAATATCCCCTCGGCAAATTGTTTGGAGGCAAGCCAGACCTTCGGAGTGTGAAAGAGCAGGGCTATGTGGGGACTAAGTATTTTGTGTCAGACTGTCTGTTCATGTGTGTGTGCATGATCGTGTTTGCATGTGCATGTGCATGTGTGTGTGTGTGAGTGAGATAATGTTAAAATTGCTGGTATAACTCCTCATACCGCTCAACCACTAGATGGCCCTAGAGCACTCAAAATGGAAACGCGATCAGCCTTACGTCCCTCTCCAGACGGACTCGGACCCAGCAGCACAGACACTCTGAAACCAGCCAACTCAACCCTAAAGATTTAAACAACGTATGAAAAGTGTAAGATATCCTCCATCCTCAACGCCGTCTATCAAAAACGGTTTCACATTTGCATTCAGTTTAGGAAGAGCGCGTAAAGATGCCGATGCATTAAAATGCACCACGATGGCAGAAAAAAAAAAGCATCTGCATATAAAAAGCTTTTTTTTTGTGTGCTGGATGTTCCCAGGGGGCGGGAGGTGTGTGGGTGATACGACTAAATCTCGCAGGGCGGGTGGAGGAGTTTTCGCAGTAAACAGCATTTTATATACCTGTTAATGTGGCGCAATGGGTGAGGGCATAAATCCATACCCGCCCTCCAGCAGTGTGACTGTGACTAAAGCGAGCTATTTTCCTGTGTGGAGGGGGAGGGAGGGGGGGGGGAGGGAAAGGGTGGGGGGTGTGTGATGACCTGCACAATAGTCTAATGTTACACGTTTGTAGCTCTGCTGTATATAGGCCTTGGCCCGTTTCTGTTATGGCTTCTCGTAAATGCCAAACCCTAAACTTGATACCTGAATAGGTGAGTGAAAGTTAATGTGAACTTGCCTCACCCTACACACACACACACACACACACACACCACACACACACACACCCGTGGGCCTAATGTTTCAGCCGCTCCCTCCCCGATACATAAAGCAGCAGGCACAGCGGTGACTCCCGATAGGTATTGGTGCTGAACTTGATCTACGTTTTTTTTTGTTTTTTTTTCTCTGCATTGTTCTTTGAGCTCGGCGTTAAAATTTTTGACGTCGGAGGTAATTAAATCGTAAAAGTCAACACCGTCGCTATACAGGACGACGCATCGTGTCTGCACAATAGACACAGTGACGGGTGTAAGGAAAGAAAGAGCACCTATGGTTTCTGTCGCACACGAAGACACATGGTAGTCGCCCGTGCTACATCATGACTGACAGATTTAATATGATGAAAGGAAGATTATCATAACGATGCACCTGTCAAACACACACTCACTATAGATCCAGTGGAGAGACTACAGTGTACACACAGACAGCCTAAAAAAAAAACCCCTCTGCTTTATACCTTATCGAGTCCGTCTGGGACGTTGAGAACAGGGAGGAGGGAGACTGAAGAGACTTGTGTATAAACATGCGTTCTGCACATTCCCCAGATTCAAACCCTCCTCCTCCTCCTCCTCCTCCTCCTCCTCTTCTCTGCTCCCAGATTTTTGTTTTGGAGGCTGAATCCTGTGAGGCGCTGCCAGCGGCACCCGGGCCCGCCGAGCGCCTCGCAAATATTTGAGCTCGGACGCGGCCAAGTTGACTTAGCTCTGGAGGAGCGCGGTGTTCCCAGCGCTCCGATAGGACGGCCCGGACTCAAGAGTTGGGACTCTCGAGGCGGGCCGGCACTGTGCTCCTCTTGTGCCCCCCCCACCCACCCCCCCCTCCATCCCATCTGGTGTCGGGGGAGTAATTCAAGGTGGGTTTCAAAAACAGACAGGCTGGGGGC
The DNA here is from genome assembly GCA_034670385.1 of Hoplostethus mediterraneus. Lineage (NCBI taxonomy): Eukaryota > Metazoa > Chordata > Actinopteri > Trachichthyiformes > Trachichthyidae > Hoplostethus > Hoplostethus mediterraneus. The sequence goes on from JAXDDW010000009.1 coordinate 2,347,531, forward strand.
TGAGGCACAGACAGCCACATGAGACAGGGCTGTGGTTTTTCCCCACCATTAGAGAGAGACACTGGCGCAGGTCCTTTTTTTTTGCCCTCCTGAGTTTGGGATGCAGCGGCGTGTTGACTGGCAGACATCAGAGGCGTCTGGCTTTGCAGAGTGACTGAGGGATGTATTAGCCTCCTTTTCAAACGCTGGCGGTGCTGGACTGGAGCCACGACGGCCCCAGATTTTTCCAGATCACCTTTTTTCTCCCCAATATAGATGATGGAGTTACGCCCAGGCCAGCATAACTCACCGGAATGGCTCTGCAAGGCCGGTTCTTGTTTAGTCGCATTAACTTGCAGTGCTTGAAAATGCAGGGTTCACTAAAGAGCAGCAACATACTGCGCAGTTCATTTCAGTACGGCACAAGTGAGTTGAGTTCCTCAGTACTTCACAGTTTATATTCATTCAGTTCAGTCTGCTAAATGACAGTATTCAGATCAGTTGAAAACCCTCTTGAGTTGGCGATCAGCAGTGGGATGACGTTGACGTTGTCGCTGCCTTAACGTTATGTTGAAGGTATGGCAGCATTGTGCCTCGGGCAAACTCTGCTGCTTTTACTTCATTGTTGCAGCGTAGCGAGTTATTCTCCTCGTCAGTCGACTTTCGGGTGCATCTGAGAGTTTGGTTGTGGTGCATGAGACTCCTGAGTGGATCGTTTTGTGTGTCCTGCCTCTTATACATCAAAAGGTCTCCGCTTCATTATAGCATGTTATGATGCATGGCGAGGTGACAGGACCCCCATCCTGCTGAGACTCAACACTTGGATGAATAATTCCCATCTCAAGATAAAGGGGACAAATAAAAGGTTTGATGAGTAAATATTTGAACCGGAAAACACACACATTTCCTGTTATTCGTCTTCGGATAGCAGTGGAGTGATAAAGCGAAGATCAGGCAAACACCGTTGATAGGATGGCAGAGCGGATTGGACGCCTCCTGGAAGAATAGACAAAATATATGGCGGCAAAATCACAACAATAATAAGGCAGAGCGAGCTTAGCCGAGAGGATTAAATACCATGAATTCCTTTGAAAGGGGTTTGATTTTCTCAGAAAGCTAAATCCACCCCTCTCTCTCTGTGTGTGTGTGTAGGTTAAATAAGAGATGTTTGCTGTCCAAGGGAAATTCCCATAGTCGACTGGAACCCTGTTGTTTCCATGAGAAAGAGGAAACCAGGCCTGCACAGATACAGCAGCGTGCTACAGCCCAAAGGCCCGATGTGAGCTGGAGGTCACCCAACTGAGACAAGTCCTGACAGCGAGAGATGTGCTGGACGAGCGGTACGACGACGCGGGAAGAGAAGGAAATGTTTCCCCTTCTTCTCTTTCCTCCTCGCCGCCGAGCAGAGAGTCTCACCGGGACAGGGATACGCTGTACGGCGGAAATACGTCAGTCGGTCACAAATTAATGTCTCCCTCGCTCGCTCAGACGTTAATTCCTCAACAGACGTCGAGTCTACCCGTGTCGTGCATTTTTTACCGTTTAGCTTTTCCTGGCTTTTTCCAGTAATGGCTGTTTGACTTGTCATGTCTGATTTGAGGAGAAGGAGGTGAAGTCTGGCTGTGGGCTGAGTCACATGTTCCACTTGTCCATCTCCACTTCGCTGGTAGCCTCGAGATGAACTCGCATTTCTTCCTCGAACATTTTCCCATGTTTTATGCAACACCTCCATCTTAATCCTCTCCTCTCCTCCTTCATCTCCTCCCTTATCCTCTCCTCTCCTCCCTTATCCTCTCCTCTCCTCTCCTCCCTTATCCTCTCCTCTCCTCTGCCCTCCTCTCCTCCCTTATCCTCTCCTCTCCTCCTCCCTTATCTTCTCCTCTCCTCTCCTCTCCTCCCTTATCCTCTCCTCTCCTTCCTTATCTTCTCCTCTCCTCTCTTCTCCTCTCCTCTCCTCCCTTATCCCCCCTCCTTTCCTCTCCTCTCCATTATCATGACCCCTGCTGAGGATATGATATATGACAGGTGATTCCTCATTTCTCATCAATCTCCTCTTCAACATATCACTTTTTTTTTTCTTCATTTCAACATTTGACATTTTTCTCCTGCTTTGATAGATTCATCAAAAGAAATAAAAAGATTATGAGACCACTCCATCATTTCCCATATATAAAAGCATGTAGAGACTGCGTGTTTCAAAATGCAGTAGTCAATATAGCTTTACAATATGTCACTGTATCCATAAATAAATTCATTTTATTTTGTAATATGTCAAATCTCATCAGTCATCGCAGCGTCTACCTCCTCAAGATGCCTTTTACCAGACCTTCCTTTATAATAAAAACAAATGTTCAGGATTGATGTGCCCTGCTAAAAGACATAAAAATAATGTGTTATTAACATGTTATGTTATGTTCTGACTATTCTCTTAATATTAGCAGAGGTTTACAATAAGCCACACATGAGAAATCATCTGACATGTCCAAAGCGTATGTGTATTCTATTGGAGGATATTGTTCGGGGCATGAGGCACATGTCCAGCAGTTTCCCTCAAGACATATTATAGTGGTTGAACTAGAGGTTGTACAACCTCAACTGAATTTTAAGCGCTCGATACGAGCGTATTGACACAGTTTATTATCAGCCTTTAAAGTTTGACATTAGGCAAACTTTCATTAATTGTCCTTCATTGCAATTTAATTTTTTTAATAAAACCTCACAAGGCCGTCGAACCATTAGGCCTATTACACACACACACACACACACACACACACACACACACACACACACACACACACACACACACACACACACACACACACACACACACACACACACACACACACACAGCTCTGTCCGGCTCCATGTTGGTTAGTGTGTAATTAGAGGTAGCTTCATTTGCATTTTTAATTAAACAGTGCGTAACGGGGATATGGGCCCAAACAGCCTCTTGGTGTGGTATTTAATGGCGTGCAGGCAATCGGAGAGATGGCTGTTAATTACATACACACAGTTTGATTGCTTTCTGCTTTCTAATGAATTGTCTGCCAGGATAAATGGGCTCCGGTCTAATGGAAGCGGTCCCGGTGAACCCAGAGGAACGCCCACTTTAAAAGCAGAAAAAAGTCAAAGTTGACTCGCCTCCATTAGTGAGAGAGCATCTCCATATTTACCGGGGGTTACATTAGCGCGCTGTTACACAACACCGTTTAGCGTGCCGAGGTTAGTGTTTACTTTTAAGTTGTCAGACGATACGTTGAGAGGACAACAAGTTTGCACAATACCAGAAAGCTTGTGTATCATTTCATCTATACAAGGGGCATCACTCGCACTCAGCGTCTAGACACTGAAATATCAAGCTCCGCACTTCTCGCATCCAGCTGCACAAACCTCAACTATCGCCTTGAAGTTTCTCATAACCTTGTTGGGCGTCCCTGGGAACTTGTTCATTCCCAGGGACGCCCAGCTCATCTCCCACAAGCCTGTGTGGGTGAAAATGACATTGAAAGCAGAATAAAGGCGTTGTGGGTTGCTAGGGGTCGCTGGTGACTTGGAGCTCTCTGTGAGATGGAACATGTTTTCTTTACTAAAAGTCCATCCCGTTTTTTTCTCCTCCATTTCCAGAATACGGCGAATTGTTCAATTATGTGATTGAGGAGATTATTAAAGGCAAGTTGACCTGACAAGGACACACACACACTCACACACATAATATACACACACATGCACGCTAAACAAGAGTACATCCTGTTCAGACACACACACACACACATACACCATTTACAGTGGTTGGGTCAGGATGGTCTGACACACAGGATGTTGTGGTGTGTGAACACATTGAGCGCTGTGAGTGGTCCATTCCATATTCAACAGCTGTGCGCGCGCACACACACACACACACACACACACACACACACTGCCCTCCACATTGAATAGCAAGGTAACATGAAGAGGACCTTGAGTGTCTCTGAAATAGCCTGCAGTCTGCTAAGCCTGCTTCCGTTCTTCAGCCTCCTCCTCCGTCATTGTTTCTCTCTCAGAAACAAGTACGAGCTGCATTCACACACTCACACACTGCATTCACACACACACTCTCTCACACACACACACACACACACACACACATAGATGTACTGGGACTTACAACAAGCGTATCCCTCTGCTCTTGTTAAAAATGCATGAGTGCTGGCATCCCATTTGGATACATGAAAGAGAGTGGCATGGCAAGGAGAGAGAGAGAGAGAGAGAGAGAGAGAGAGAGAGAGAGAGAGAGGCGCAGAGGTATAGTGACATACTAGAGAGAAACATCAACATCAAAACATCCTCTTGAATACCTGATCATGGAGAAAAGAAAGTCGAAGAAAGCGGCTCAATCAAAAGAAGGGCGAGAAAAAGAGATGTAATCACCAATAACAAGTGCAACAGGTGAACACCCTCATCAGCCATCGCCATGGTGAACCTCTGTCGTTAGGGAGTGTTTGAAGCGAGGCAGCCAATCAGGACGTGACGTTGATTACTGGTATCAAGGACTTATAAGTGAACCCTGGTGCGTGTTTCTGAGCCGAGCAGTTGAACCGTCGCGAAACCACCATGGAGGATTTGAGTTCAAACGCGATGCGATATCGCCCTTAAAGGATTACATCGGCTTTTCAGCTCTTTCATCGACTCGACGTGTGACAGGATGACTGGTGGCAGTTCCATCCCTGTGTGTTGAGGGGGTTTTTAAGCTCAGTACGATATAAGCGAGCACTTTAGTACGCTGTGAAAGTGAGACAAAACTGCTGCTCGTCGTCTCATCGCAGCAAGTTGATCGCAGTATTTTTTCTCCAAGAGTACTCTGTGGCTGAGAAAGGACCCGAGCCATACATCTCTATTGTAGGAACACTTTCTATAAAAACGGTCTCTGATGAAAAATCATACTTGAAGTTGCCCTCTTGATCTGTTTAATATTTATTCTCACTCCTACGTGGTTTTCCACTGGAAATCCAATAACGTCAGCCCTGTGTAAGCCAGACAGCCATGCCGAATTGGATTTGTCATACTGTATATACAGTATCTCGCCATCTGGGTCCTCGGGATCAACGCCTCATGTAAACTTTTTCTCTTTAGTAGCACTCGCTGCCAGTCTCCCCGAGGCGCTGAGCGGTGGCAGGTCTTCTGCTGACAAACATACAGACAGCGCAGTCCAGACAGGAAAGGAACCATTGGCTGGCGCTCATGTCTGCACTGACATGCGGTTGGCTGGCTGGCCGGCTGGCTCGGAGATGGACCCTGCAGCTTGTAAAAAGACATGCCTTGGCCCACGCCTCGGTTTGCACAGCCTCCGAGCACGTTTCCTACTTCTGGGTTGCCAAGGTAACCCCAGGGCTGGAAGAAAAAACATCCCACTTACTGTCTACACAGCTGAAGAGGGAGAGGGAGACAGAGAGAGAGAGAGAAAGCAGACCAGCCTAAGTATGCCATGATTTAAGTCCAATGTAAAAAAAAGGTACAGTAAGTGTGTTTATGACAGTGGTATGTGGCACTGTTTATTTCCAGCCCAGCTGTGCTATGGTTTTTAATTGTCCCTCTTCCAGGGCTGTGAAACCACGGACGCTTCTCGTAAACTGCCCGAGTTTATACTCTTGAAGGCGCACCTGTAGAGCACGGCGTGAATGGCGCTCTTTCTTAACATGGAAAGCCACACACGGTGAGAGACGGCAACGCGAGGTGGCCGCAGAGTAAACTGCAAGGCCGAGAAATGTTGACGTGTTTGTCGTCTTCGAATCGAAATCGTACTTGGGTGAAAAGCAGAAAGACTTTATCTGTAAGTGGGCTGGATGCGGATTCTGTGTAGGATCCAAAAATTGAGATTAATTCCTTTTCTGTTCCGCTCTAAACATCAACATGTCCTTTTATAGTCACAAAAACACAATCATTACTCAAAAAAAACCATTGCTATTTGTCATGTGGATTTTTTCCCAACAAGCTATAAGTTACTAAACAGACTGAAAGTGTAATCAAACACCAAGTGGGAAATCTGGAAATCTGGCACAGTCTGATATTTATATATCGACTGAAAACCCAGAGGGATGAGGAAGGGTGCCGATAACGTTGTTCCGAGCATTCTCCGTGAATTGTAAATGACAGTAGCTCATGTCATCCTTCCACCTCTTATTTCTCGTCACAGTGATTTACCGGAGTTCATATCACCGGCAGTGTGCCGGGGGAAGTTCAGAATCAATGAAAATTAAATTCTATTCAGAAAGCTGCAGTAAGCAAAGAGAAATCAGATGAGCTTCATTTCCACTGAGAATAAAGGATGAGGGAAAAGGAAAGGGGTTCTAGGTGGGTTTATCACTGCCTTTCCATCACACAGGATATTATAAGTCATCCAAAAATGTATGGATGTGATTTGAAAATTATATATATTAATAAATGAAGTAAATCCTCCATTGAAGGACATCTACTATTTCGAATGGATTTGTAACCCTCCTGTGCATGCTATGTTATGAAAGCGTTTTAAGATGTTGAAAATACCCATTACTGAAAGTGTGTCAAAAGAAGGAGGAAACTAATTAGATAAAAGAAAGAAAAAAATCCCATCTGGGTTGGATTCTGGCGACTCGATGCAAAGTAATTACTGAATGAGGAAACAGCTGTTCGGTCTTGAGCCTTCATCTCTTATTTCACCCGAACTGAAGATGTATTTTGACACACTTAGGAATTCACGAGCTGTTTTTGTACCACCTCAGCAACAAGTGAAAAAAGGCAAAGGCAAAAGAGGAACTTTTAACACTTCAAAATAAAACACATGCCACCGTGTCAAAGTGAGGCATCATTACTCTGTCTGTCATCCTCAAGCTGCAGTACTGGTAAAAATACGACACTGTAAAACCTCTGCTACGGGCCATTACTTGAGCAGGTGCTTATTGGGGGTTTCACGGTGCATAAAAATCTATTTTGTGACAACATTCACATTTACCTCCCTGTGGTTGTTCATTACCTCAAGAGCTACTATTCCCATCCTGGCATTCAAACACGACACGCTGATCCAATGATCTAAACATACAGTGACCTATTCTGGTGATGCTGTGTGAGCTCGCTGAACCTGGTAGTGTTTTATTGATTGGAGACAGCTGCTCTATAATCAGAGCTAATTGGCAGAGAGGTAATTGACTGGTTTACGCTTGACAGTGTGTACGTATCATGTTACCGTCAGGTTACAGATACCACAAAGATGCAGGGTTGGCTGCGCAGGATTTGAGTAGCGGTAACCTAAAGTTGTACTTTCAATTTTCAATCGTTTCCTAAGACGAGGTGTCACTTTCGTCAGCGTGGATAACTCATTTTGGAAGAAAACTGAAGCTGAATGAGTTGTATCTTGATCACCGGATGATAATCATGACCAGCGACACTTGAAATATCTCCATAATTAATAAATTCAGTGGTAGATATTTCTTAGACTGCCTGGTGAAACAGAAGTGTCAGTTGGTGGGATTATTTCCTTCCAGATTGGACTCAGAAAAGAGAGACTCAGGCAGGCGAAGGTTGGCAAATGCCACAGATGCCTTCACACACCAGATCTGCCCGGAGACAGATGGACACAGGTCCTCCCCCTAACTCCTCTGAGGTTGGATTTAACACGGCCAGCTCCAATCTGACTGCTGATTCTCATTGCTGTTTAAACACTGGGCCAAAAATAAATAAAAAATAGTCTTTTAAGATCAGATCGGTATCGCAGAAATTAAATGGCAAACACAGTTGGGCTGTCTAAACATTGCCTTCTAGAGATAAGACCTTGTAAGATGAAACTTTAATGATTCCTGTGGGGAAACTGGGTCGTTGCAACAGCACATATTAACACGATACAGCAAATAGAGTATAAAAAATAGAACAAAGGAGGAACATATAAACATACGCAGCTGATTCAATTTCAACATTGTATAGAAAAACATGGATGGATGGTGACAGGTGTCAGTGAGAATCCACCACCACCTCCTTACTGATAGATGGTTCTCCTTGCACCACCCAATAAAGCTCTGCAGACACCTCTACTCCTGCTGATGCATCCCACAATCAAAGGAGTTATCAGAGACCTCCTGCCCGGTGGCATGACCCAGAGGTTGATCTGAAGTCAAAGATGTACATAACTGAACAAGATAGGTAACAGTACAGACCCCCTCGGGTGGCGCTGCGCTCCAGGAAATCCAGGAAAGCACACCGTCGTCCACCTGCACTCTGAGCTTCTCCCCAAGCGGGGGGTCTGGGTGGTATTGAAAGCAGCGTAGAAATCAAAGGCGATTCTCACCGTGCTGCCAGGCCTCTCCAGGGGGGAATAACAACCGTGGAGGAGGTACTATGATGTGTCATCCATACATATGTAGGCCTAGTTTTGCACATTTGGAGGGGCAACATGAAAAAAGAAAGCAAACCGTGTTAAGAATTTTTTTTGATCGGGCGATATAATCACTTGTGAAATGGCCTCATGAGTGTGCTGTTACTCAGGTTAGCACTACAGAAAGATCACATCCTCTCGTTAATTGGCTCGTTTTTTGTTCTTTTTTTTTTTACATTTTCCCCCTCACTCATCGTTTCTTCATTCTTCACACTAATGAGGCCAGTGTCAGGTTCTCACTTCATATTTAACTTCTGAACCCAATTACTGCTTCTTTCACACTAATTAGCGCAGCGGAAACCCAAACACCTGGGATGTCAGGCTGTGTCCCGTATTCTTCTGACAAACTGATAGAAGCAACGTTCAACCACAGTGGCTTTTCAAGACAACAGCAACAGCTAACAGCAAACTAAAGCAGTGGCTAATTGGTGTACAGTCTCATAGCATCACTAGCAAGGATAGAGTGACATTTACTATTGTTACAGTAATTGAGTGCTTGTACTTTTTTGAGTATATTTGTAGTATCAGTAATTTTACTTTTTTCAGTATGTTTCAACTGTACTGTAAATCCCATCCATGACAGAGTGCAAGTTTTGTAGGCTGTACATAAACTTGCATCAGAATCTGTCAGATGTTGCATTACATCTGCATCACCTCTACATGAGCATGTGGAGGAAATGTTGCATTAAATTCTCAACTTGATCCATGACAGTAGCTTAGTTAACATGAACAAAGAATATTATTATTGGTTTCATTTTGCCTGGTTGTTGTCTAGCTAGTTTACCAGCCTTGCTAGTTGGATAGCTAATTGCAAAATAAACACATATATATACACATAAATATAGTAGCATACTATTATCAATCGCAAATTGATGATAGTATAATTTTAAGAATCTTACTTTTTTATAAAGTTCAACATCGTTTGTAAAACTATGTGCAATAGCAGCAACATTTATAGAAAGAAAACAATCATTGAAGTGGAAAACGCACAGCAGATGGCCTTTTTATCACGGATGTTATGTCCTCAATTTAAGGACAACTCAGCAACTTTCACTGTTGAGCACATTTTAAATGAGCTACCTTTTTACTTTCATTTTATTAAGTTTTAGCAGCACTTGTACTTTAGCTGGATATTTTAGTACTCATTCCACCCCTGATCACCAGTGTCACCAAAAGCTCATCCCTTCAGCTCTATGATTCAGCACTGCGGACCCTTACCCTGTCCAGCACTGTCAGCAGTCTGATGGGACGAAGTACTTCCAGTGAGGGGGGGGGGGGGGGGGTTGTATTGTTTGCATTCTCTATTACTTCCTCCCCGAGGACAGAACAAAAGGAAATTGGTCTTCTTCCTGTTCAGGGGCCTCGGCTGTCTGGGGCCTTCGTTTATATTTATCACACCTCTCAGAGTAGTGATTTAGCATCACGCACCAACTCCCTGGGACCCTTTCGGTCATTATAGTCTGAACCACAAAACTGATCCTAAATCAGCAGGCCCCGATTCTGAGGCGCGTTTGTAAACACCAGGCTTGAAGTTACAGTGACTCGAAGGTACAGTGGTTTCAGTGTGCTCGCGCCAGCCCTCAGGGTCGGAGGAGAATGAATGATATAACCCTCTGTCAGCAGCGGAGGGAGGGTACGTCAACATGTGGTTACGCACCTGTAATAACACACTGTCCACCATTTATATACACTGTCATACACCTGCGAGCCGCAGTCTGGCCAAGTCAGCTTTTTTATTTGCTTGCATAGCCTTACTTTTCTGTGCTTCCCTCTGTGGCCTACAGACAGTGTATTCATGTCCGCAGAAAAATGTAATCTAGAGCTGATCCTGTGTGTGCAGGAGTTTGCTGTTTTTCTATGGACATGGATCTTCAGGGGCAACTAGTTCCCTGCACCACAAAAGAAAGATCAGCAGCATGCATGTTATTCTCCACACTGTAAAATGTTTGACTGTAAATTTACAGTAAATTACTGGCTACTAGTTGCATTACTTTCACAGTAATTTACCTTAAATATTTCACAGTAAATTACAATGAAACTACAACTGTATATTGTAACTTCACAGCTGCCATGCCCATGGAACTACTGTGATATAGCAGTATGTAGCTGTGGAATTACAGTAGCTTGCTGTACATAAATTACAATAATTGCCTGGATTTTTACATTTTTGCTGTAATAGTAATGCAACTCAGTAGCCAGTAATTTACTGTAAATTTACACTTTAAATAATACTGTAAAATATTGTAAATTTGACTTGTTAACTGTGATTTTATCACACCTACACATCTCTTTCTTTATAGACAGTGTATTGCCATACAGTCAGACTTGTGACCAATCGAAAACTACTGGAAATCACTGGAATTACTAAACATAAGAGAAATAAATAAACAATATTTGATGAACTCCAACTTGGTGCCGAATCCTCAGCGTAACATTACAATCATGAAACATCCACGACACTCCCGTACAACTGCACTATATATTGCTCTGTCAAGGATTCTTTATTATTACAATCAGACAAATCCCTCTGGATGATATATGTGTACGAACTCCCTCCTTTGCTTAATAATACTGGCCCAACCCCAAGCCGTTCTTACCACAGGGGAGAAAAAAATCAAGCGATGGATAATGTAGTGCGGACCTCACGGATTGTGTGTAATAACATATGAGGTGACGGAGGAAACTCGCACAGGCACAATTACCTTGCCCTCGCTCACTCTGGGTGGGACGCAGTCTATGATCACCATAAATCCATCGGCACCTCCAGCATTCCAACGCCGAACGATCAAAGGCTCAGGGGGGTTGATGGGAACGCATGCTAGGAAAAAACAGAGAAAGTGAAGGGAAAAGGGGGACTTCCCGAATCAGATGAAACACATGCTTTTGATCTCCTTTCCTTTCCTTTCCTTTCCTTTCCTTTCCCATCTCTCTACCTCTCTCTCTTTCAAACGTCCCACAAACTCCACCAAATCTCTACAACAAATGCGAGTAAAATCATTTTGACAAGACGGATGAGGTCGTACACCACCTGGCACAGCTCAAGAAACTATATGTCAACTTGAATGAACATTACATCCTCAAAAAGGAGACAAATAAAATGGTGTAGTAATTTATTTAGGTACTGCCGTTGGAGCAGAGGAAGGTATCTGGCTCCTTCAATAGGCCTCAATAACGAGCTGGATGAAAATCGATACCCCCGTCTCTGATTCGGTGTGTGTGTTTGGGTTATAATTAGCCCGTAAAGCACTTTTGTAGTGGTTTAGGTGGCTGAGAACACACAATTTGAGTCTTAAAACACAATAAAACGCCCATATTAAAAAAAGCAGTTTAAAACTGAACCAGATAAATATTTCTACAAAATGTTCATTATTTTGCCATGTAGTTTATCTCCCTCCTTTCTCTGCCCACTAAAAGGGCCTTGGTGGTTGCAAGTGGTTATAATTGCACATCTGGTAGCAGTTAGGGCTGCGTACTTGGCACCACTGAGGTTTCTGCCGCTCGGGGAGAGCAGCAGCACGATCCAAGCTCTCTCTCTCTCTCTCTCTCTCTCTCTCGCCGTCTCCTGAATAGAAACAAAAGGCCCGTTTGACTCCCAACACCCTGACCCTTGGTCTTCCTGGCAGGGAGGAGTGAGAGGAGAGAGATGGAGAGAGGGAAGTTCTCTGACATTCCCCCTTATAGTCCTTCTTTTATTTCTTTTCTGAGTCCTTGCCACGCTGTGGATTGCCAAGGTGCATCAGATGGATAATGGGAATAAAAGTGGGAGGCAGGAGATGAGAGAGAGAGAGAGAGAGAGAGAGAGAGAGAGAGAGAGAGAGAGAGAGAGAGAGAGAGAGAGAGAGAGTGAGGAGATGAAAAAAATAGATGAATGACAACAGTACTGCCTTCTATACACTCTCTCCCACACCTGTAATGATAATGACGTGACACGTGGCCTCTTTCTCCCTCTTGTTTAAATAGGTTTTTCCAATGTGACTATCATTTTCTCTCTGGGTGGAAAAACAACATTTTCCACCTTTCAATGGCACAGAGGAACTGAGGCTGTTTGAAGAGCTGCATTAACAAGTTTTGTTTTGTGTTTTTTTCCCCCCAGTCTTTCACCATTTTCACAAACTATTCTGATAGGAACACCTACCTCAAAGAAAATGACCTTCAAAAGATACCACTTATGTAGTGGTATTGCCCATGAAGGCAAGGAATGAGCCCGATGAGCCCCTGGGCTCTCAGCTGGGCTCCAGTCAGTATTGGCCTGAATGAAATGAGGCCTTGGGTGATGCCGGTTCCTACTTACTGTCTTCATGGCCACCATACCGGGCAAACCAAACCCACACACCAGCTCAGAGCAACACACCACACCAGACACAACAGGTTTTTAAGTTCTCTCAAGAAGTTGCCTGATGTAGGTGGCTGAAAAACATTGCTTCTAATTACGTGATATACCTACAGCAAACTCGACGGAGGCAGTTTCACAAGCCGACTGTTTTCAGACTCCGGGCAGAATCACGAGCAACTATAATCTACGTAAATACATAAGTACATATAATCACCATAATCACCTACTTGTGTGGGTTGCCTAATATCACTGACTTCCCAGTAAATGGAGAAGGTAAATGCTAGGTTAGCCTATCCTAGATTGCTATACAAGTTTATAGTGGCTGGTGCTCCAGAAAACCTGCTGTGTTCACCTAATTGTGATTCAGCTGGGTAGGAATGTAATTATAAAAGCATTATGGTGGCGCTGAGAGCAGCAAGAACAGGACGTGCAAGGGAGAGCAGCCACGCTGTCCTCGCCACCAGGTTACCTTACATATCTGCAGCCCGAGCAGCTCAACCCGCCCACCTCGCCTCCGGGCTCCTCGCTGTGGTAACGGCCGGGAGCAGTCGCAGTCGCAGTCTCCTTGGCACAGCCCATCTGTTGTTTTTGTTTTTCTGAGGGGGTTGCAGGGGAGTGGGTGACGGGTGGGTTGGTGTTGGCTCGGCTGAGGAATGAGAAAATGATGGGAGGTTCTGACCACAAATTGTTGCCGGTCTATTATTACAGTAGGTTGAACGTTAGCTACATGGCCTAACAGACTGACATGATGGTCATCTCTAAATAAAGTCTACTGACGCAGTTGGTTGGGCCACTTCCGGCTCGGTGAGACCGACGCAGTGGAGGAGGCAATTTGTTGCTTGGCTGTACCCACCACAGCCAGACTCGTAGACAGGAATCGCCACCAAACTCAGAGTTACACCAAGGTCAAACTAGAAAAATAAACTAGAAAATTATCTACTTTTAAGAATCAGAATCACTTTTATGAGCCAAATACAATAAATGCCAAGGATGTTGCGCCAATGTCTTGGTGACACTTTGGTATAGGGACAACAGGGACAGACTATACATATCACTATGTGCACTCGGGCAGTGAGGCATACAGTTTTTATAAACCTTTTAACCTTTATTTAAAATTCACTGAGCAGACAGACATACGATGCTTCACATTTATACAATTCCACACATTCACTCCTGGAAGCTCCCCAGTACAAGCACGCGCTTTAGTCAACATGGGATCTAGTGCGTTGCTCAAGGGTACATTGACAGTAGTTGTCGAGGGACCTGTATTAGCATCTACAGGATATGCGGTGACAGTATATTATTACTTTCCTCAGTAACCAATAATTTAACAAATTACTGTTTCAAATTAAGTAATAATACCACAGTTACCAATAAGAAAAATAAATGGTTATAAAAGTTACTTTTGTTATCATACCTTCATATCACGTTTTAGTTTAATAAGCCAATCAGCATCCGGGATCTATTTTCGTCATAACTAACGGACACGTCGCGCGCCCGTCACTGCGCTAGCTAGCTAGCTAGCTTGGATTAAAAATGGAGACGTTTACGTTCAGCGGCTGGAAGTATTGCCGATACTTTTACTTGAAGAAGAAGAAAGACGACAAAAGCGCCGGTACTAAAAGCTATCAGACACTGGGGCGAACAGACGAGGTGTTTTGCAGGTAAGAGGCAGCAATCTCTGTTTTTTATCTGCGGGGAAGGGGGAGTAATGTAACGAGTAGTGTAACGAATTACTCACAGGGAGCAATACGTAAAGTAATACCATTACTTTTGAAATGAGTAACTAGAAAACAGGAATGTTTTTGGAATAAGGAGCCCAACACTGACTGCGGGTGATCAAGGTCTGCACCTCATATGTAATGTTACATGGATACAGAAACATACAACATGGATAGGCAGCATTGAAAGGCTGCTCACTCTCTCACTCTCTCACACACACACACACACACACACACACACACACACACACACACACACACACACACACACACACACACACACACAGCTGAAGCCAGCCATTGTTACAGGCCAAGATAATAGAGTATCAATCCTCATTGGGAGAGTTGCAGTAGGATTGGCACCAGCTGTTTAAGCAGCCGTACTTTATGGACCCGATTTAAGTTTCCTTCTAACTACACCAAAGTTCATCTGACGTGAATTATTGGGCCGTACTACATTGCTAGCCTACTCGTGTGGGTTACAGTCCTCCAAACAACAAGTCCCCCACAAGGATTCAGTGTGTATAAAGTTGAGAGAGACATCCAAATCTGCTGTCATGATTAGTGTCTGGGGACTTGGTGGGTAATGTACTGTACAGAGAGTTTAATGGGGGATTCAGACAGTATAATCAGCACCCCAATCATGATTCCCCAAGGAGAGGGCAATGTTTTCCATTGTTGCCTGTTGTAGCCAGACCACCTTCTGAGTGTGTGTGTAGCATCTGGCCAATGCCGTTGAGAGCTTCTGGTCCCACAGTAACAGGACTGTGCCAGAGTTGGAATGTAACACAGCGATATTTTCCCTTCTCTGGCTTGGATTGAATGTAGGTTTTTTTTGTGTGGTCTACTTCCTATATGTGTGTGGATTTGTGTGCCTTTTTATGAGTTTAGGGTTTTATAATACCGCATGTTTATATGAATATTGTCTGATGACCTTAAGTTTGCGTGGGTGTGTGTTGCAGTGGATAAACAGATGGCAGATACCCTGACTCTTGATGCCCCAACAGTATTGCCAGGTCAGTAAGGTAAAAAAAAAGAGCTGGATCTGCTTTAAGGACACAGTCAGACGGAAGGTGGAAGGTGCAAACAGATGCTACTGAGAGCCGGGAGGATAAAGCGGGGTGAATTTACCAGTACGCAGGGACTGATGTAGCCATCCCAATGGCATTTTTGTGAGCAGTTACAGAAACCTAGCCTGTATGTTAGAGGATAGGGCACTGGGTGAGAGCAGGTGTGTCATTGGGGTTAAGAGATAACACTTATAACACATATTTGTTTGAATTAGGTCCACAACACCTCCATAAGGCTGAACAGTAAATTTTGGTGTCCCAGAACCAAACCCTTTTGCAGCTGAGATGTATACACATCTACATTATACTGACACTGCACCTACACTTCGGTTTGCCCACAACATCTCATCCAAATTGAGTTGACATCCCATTTGATGAACTTCATTACCCAGTGTGCCTTACACACCCTAAGGCTACATAGTTGATGCTTTAAGAATGTGGTCTCAATAATTTGCCATGTCATTTTTTTCTTTCTTTATGTAGTCATAGCAAATATTTGCAGCTGGCAATCTTGGTTTCAGCTTGAGCCAAAGTTCCTCATATTTTACATATTTTGTACCATTCCAACAGACATTTTCTTTGAAAAGCCTCATCTTTTTAAAGCCTCGCAGTGGGTGGCAAAGCCCTTGATCCCTTTCCCATGGATGATCCAAGGACAGGGCATTCAATGCTATTTCTCCAGTGGATATTGAGAGAGGAAACGGAGAGCTTGGTGAAGTTTTGGATGGAGATGTAGATTTTGAGATTTACCCACTTACTTTAACATTCAAGTCCTTGTGGTGTGCCGCAAGAGGAAGAAACACATTCCTGCATGGTGACTGGAATTCTGGCTTACATAAACATAACCAACAGATGACACACAGGCCCTGGGTATTGGCAGATGAATTACTGATAACGATTAAAGAAGGATGTAAAAAAATAACCAGAACGATATTTCCTATTTCTCTAATACCCTTCCTATGCAACTCATTCTGCCACGTATGACCACACCTCGAAGGGCATCTTTAAAAACCAACCAATGCACCACCATCTGCCCAAAACAGCCCACGTCATTTTAAGTACATCCTCTTCCTTTGTAAAATAATATTAACCATTGCTCTAATTACCACCCACACATCTGCTGTCATTACCTACAAAAGCAAAAATAGACAACCAGCCGCACAGTGAGTGAGAGCGCCAGACAGGGAGGGAGGGAGGGATGTAGGTAATGACAGATTTACTGAGTGATGCGGTAGAGAATAGTGACTCCGAGATTTACGGCAGGTTTGTTGCCTTCGAGACGGGGACACCTCCTGAGCCGTCTTGGCTAGTTCCTATTAAGATTAATAACGGTAGTATTTATGAGGCCCAGCTCTCCCTTCAGGACCCCGAGGCAGCCCTGTGCCAAACCACCAGTGGAACACGGCAGGCTGACTGAGAGGCCGGGAAAAGCAGTGTGTGTGTGTGTGTGTGTGTGTGTGTGTGTGTGTGTATGTGTGTGGGAGGGTGGGAAGCAAGAAAGATGGGAGTGAGATAGAGGTAGACACACTGTGTTTCTGTGCATGGCTGCAATTCCTGTGTACCACTAAATTGTGATGCTGTGGTTTATTTTTCCATTTTTATTATTTGAATTAATAGCTTACTCTTGGTTCTTATTCAAAACCCTAGAACCCACAAAACTCATTAAAACCACATTTTTTTAATCCTTTCAACAATACATTGAAATGGTAGGATTATTTCATTCCATAGGAGCTTTAACACAAAATGTTAAATCCACAATATTCTCTTAACACACATTCTGCAAATCAGAACAGACAAAGGCTTATCTTCAATAAAAAGAGATTTTATTTACACCATGTGAACCTTCTAACAGAAAATTAGACCTCTTTAGTCTACATATTCATTCTCTCTAACTCTTCCATGCTGATTATAAAGCTGATACATACCGTTAGAAGTTGTAATTAAAAAAGACTACTACTACGCTCCCCAGTAAGCAAGATCGATGATTAAAAAAAGCATCAAGGCCTCATACTCAACCAGCCTGTATCAATCACATTCATCAATTTGTTTTTCTTTTTCTTGAAGGACAGCAGGCAGAGAGCCTGACCTCCTTACATGGTTCATTTTTTTCACAGGCCTAGGAATGAGGAGAGGAATGTGGACACAGTGCAATCATAGTCGAGAAACTTCAGGCTAAGAATCCCAACCCCACACATTTTCAGGGAAATTAACAATTAATCTCACAAGCTGTCGATATTCTGTTGACTCCTGGTGACTTGGATGGTTAATTTCTCACTTCTTCCTCTAGGTTTGAGAACTGGAAACCTTGTAGCCTGTTCCACGTAGCCGCAAGCTATCCCACTGTCTTTCTACTGAGTCTCAGATTCAAACGAAACCTTCTCCTCTTCCTCGCTCTCCAGTGGAGCATACTCACATTCGTTTGGCTCTAAGAGCTTGAGATTTGCCTGTACTGTGACCAGTTTCTGTACCCTATCAGCTGAGAGAGTGCCGCGCACCTTTGTATAGCCATGGCATGACCAGAGGCGCGCACAAGCCCCTGTCGTTGGTGGGATCTGGAGTATGGCTGAGGCCACGGGAGACAAGGGCTCAGAGGAACACAGCCCTTTCCACCAGGTTGATGCGGACACATGCTGGCATGAGCTCCATATACCACCCCCCTTCCACAGGCCTTGCTTGGCAGAGAACCTGGCGAAGCTACCGAGCACTTTACCCTCATCGAGATTTAGATGGTGTGACAGGTTGGAAATCACATAGTAAGCGCTGTTGATCTGCTCCCCAGAGAGCGTCTGCTGTCCAACATGCTTTGGATCCAGCATGTATGCTGCTGCATGGATGGGCTTGACGCAAAACTCCTGACACCTGTCTAGGGATACCATGACGGCTTTCTGTTCAGCACTGTGCAGCACAGACCCAGATAGGGCTGCTCCGATATGGTACCTTAACTGACTGAACATTTCAACAACACCAGAAAGGACAGCATCGTCTCTTTTCATGTAATCAATGTAATTCCCAACCAGGTAGAGCAGGTTTCGGCTGCTACTTATCCCTTTCCAAAACGCTGTATCCTGTAGTGTGGCCCTGATGGATGCTTCAACATCCAATGTTGGCGAGACAGCCATCTCTTGGAGAGAGTTCTGCCCCTCAAGGAGGCTGTTGTACATGTTAACCACACCAGTCCAGTCAGTGCTAGTGGGCAGTACCAATGTCGTCCCATTGGCAGTGTGGTTTCTAATCTTTGTAGTCTGCCAGTGTCTAAACATCTCTGCTAATGTTTTCCTCTCCCTGACATACCTCACCACCTGCTCTGCTCTCCTGCACAGTGCTTTCAAAGATGGCTGTGCCGCCACCTCATCAAAGAAACGCTTGACACCGTACGCTGTGCATCCGATAGCCGAAATGTGCGGGAAGGCTTCCTCTACTTGAGCCCAAGCAGCCTTCATGTCCGGGGCATCGTCAGTAACCACAGCAAAGACCTTCTGTGGTCCCACTTCATTTATGATATCTTTCAGTTCCTCAGCAATGAATGTGCTTGTCTGCGTGTTCTCTTTTGTCTGTGTGCTTTTGTAGAACAGTTGCAGAGGAGTTGAGACAATGTAATTGATTGTTCCAGTCTCTTGTAGGTTAGACCAGCCGCTGCAGACGATGGAAATGCAGTCTGCCTTCCCTATTGTTTCGTGAACCTGGCTTTGTACTCTCTCATACTCGCAGTCCAAAAGATGAGAGGACAAAGCCTGCTTTGTGGGCGGACAGTAAGCGGGCCGAAGCACACTGAAAAACCGTCTCCAATAAACATCGTCTGTGAGACTGAGGGGTGAGGAAGTCGCATACACAGCTCTCGCCAGGCACTCATCAGCATATGCCTGGCTTCCCTGATCCACTGAATCGATGAGGAATTGTCCCCCAGGGGTGGCAGATGGTAAGAACGAGGAGGAAGGAACAGGAATGGAGGCAGAGGAGCATCCATCTGGGCCTGGTGACTGCTGCGAGACTACAGAGTACTCCTTGCATTTGTCCAAATGCATCTGCATCTTGGTGGCATTCTTCGAGTGTGTCTTTGAACAGTAGTTGCACATGAAGGTCTCCCTCCCATCTTTGATGGCTGGGGTAAAATGCTTCCACACCCCCGACTGCAGACGTGGCATCGTCCTCTGTGGGTATATCAAGGGAAATTTGTATCATTTATATGATCAAGTATATCAAATTGGTGCTTTGGTACCTGTTGCATGGCTAAGTGTTGCATTCAGAACAACATGGAAGTGGGGTGTTTTAAACCACCCGGCCAATAAGGCGTTTGATGCTTTCAGGTCTAAAACTCCAATTTTATCTGTTTTGAATGCATATTAATGCAAAATTAATGTTTACTGTGGTTGGGTTTGTTATTTGGGACAAGGAAAGAAGAACATTTGCAAGATGAACATGTAAACAGAAATTATATTTTTCCCTTTTCATACACTACAAACAACACACTGAATTAAAGCAAAGAAAGATCTAATAAACAATAGGACAATAAACAATAACTTAGTTTACAGATTAATAATTGTTATGCCAACACTGCTTATTGCATTGCTATACTTTAACGTTACAGAACGAGTACTACCACTATCTTGACTTGAAATTATAAAATGAACTCTTAAGGAACTTTACAATTCCGTTATTACAATTCCCTAATAGAAAACTACACTATAACTTAATGACTAGCCGTTGGGTTATTCACCTACCTATACAGATGGACACTATTCCACTTTCACAACGTATTGAAAGCACTGATTACAAGTCGCCTGAGGCTCAACCGTGATTAGAATATTTTTATTAGTGGGAAAAGCTAAAGTTACAGTACCGTTAGCTAGCCCGGCTAACTTAATAGCATAACAAAAGCCAACGATCACGAAGTGGTCGAAATGATCGAAAAAGTAAGAACAGTCCCGAAGAGCAAGGTTCTACGGATCTCTGACTTTGTGCACATTGAAAATATCCAATGTTACTGTGTGGTTTCTTCACCAGTTGTGGAAACACAGACATAATTTGTCGGCAAACTGCGCTATCCGCCTTTTTGTTGTTACACTGTACTTCCTGACTATCCACGCTTCGTAAGTAAGGACGCTCACAAGGGTCAATAAGCGTAGGCAAAGCCGCCGTTACGGCAGGGCAAACCCTTCAGCGCTACTTTTGCTTATAACGAAAATTACACTTTACTTAATGTGGGCTGGAAACGACGATTATTATAGTATAAACCTCAAGCGATTAACTAGAAGTCTTGACTGTGGACAGGGGTGAAAAATGCTCACACTTGGCACCTACCGTTTCCGTAGCGTGTCAGTGTGTGGGTGCGTGGTTGTGACACCGACCCACTCACACACAAGCTGCTGGATCAGACTGCCTCCACTCCATTCTCGCTGCTGGCTCAGGAGGGTTGACATGATTAAGCGTTACAATTTGGCTTTCGTGTCCCCAGGAGTCAAATGCAGGTCAAGTTATAACCACCCTCCCTGAGATGCCATAACACTTAATTACTCTAATTTGTTTACTTGGCCCTAAGTTACTGAGACCACTAAGGCAAAGTTCACCAGTGGTCCAATAACAGGAGTTTTGTTTCTAAATGACTTTAACAAAATGCTGTTTGGCATGAAAAGAAATAATATTATGGAATAATACTTAACTTGCTAGCTATGGCCTGTGGTTACCAAATACTGACACTGTTGGGTGAAATTAAACATTGTAATGTGTATGCACTATTACTAATATTATTAACTATTTTGCTTTTGTTTCACTTCGATAAAGGGAATTAAATAATTTGTGCAATCATGTCTTTGGACACATGTAATTGTTTGTTTTCCTGTGAATGGTCACTGTACAATAAATTGATTCCTTACCATTTGTGTACGTCTATACTCACTTTGGTGTTAATGTCCCCTCGTTTGCTCTAACACTAAATGACAGTGATTATCTTTAGCTTAGGGTCACATTTCTGGACCATGCATCTGTCATTAGAGCCTCGCTGGGACATTTCTGGAGGCTTTTACAGTGTCCAGGTCTGTGTGGAGTGGAGTGAGCAGCCAAAGCAAACTACCTCTATCTAATTTTAGGGCAATCCGAGCTGGTAATGTCAGGTTGTATCATAGTGCTCTTCAAAAGGAGAATATTTCACTTTGACACACTGCCAAGAGAGAGAGAGACAGACAGAGAGATTGAGAAAGAGGGAGATGGAGACAGCAAGAGAGGGAGAGATGGACAGAAAGAAAGAGAGAGAGATAGAAACGGGATGGGATGAAAGCAAAGGGCTATTATTTTATTTTCTCTCACTGATGGACTAAGTGGAGTGGAGAAGTTGAACAGGTCCAGACCACAATGACACCAACAGAAAAGGATGGAGGATGATGTCATGGCATGGTAGCGTCGGAGGCTGATGTTGGTTTGCTGGTTAGTCGGTGGGTTTGGCTGTAGTCAGGCCCTCTCCGGCCTCATGGGAATGTTTTGGACATTTATTGAAATGTTATAGTTTGTGTGCTTGAATGACTTGATAGGAAATTCCAGTGAGGTCTGATTCAAAACAGAAAAGCACAGTTTAGAAAAGTCTGTGTGATGAATGTCTTTTTTGGGAGTTTTTCTTTTCCTGTTTGGTTCCAGATTTTTACCCCCCCGGCCATAACTTCCTTTCTAATCCCATTAAACGTAACAAGATGACACACCAAAAGCTGTTTAACTGTCACTCTCACAGAAGAGTATTTTTTATGTAATAATACAGTAGTACAGTCTGCTATAACTGTAGTGACACATAAGCCCCATCTATCTGTGCGCTGTTATGGAATATTTGGCTCAAAGATTAAAGTTATCGTTTAAGTTCCAAGAAATGCTTTCATGTCCCCTCGTGTGAAATGTGCCTCTTTTATATTGCGCTGTCAGAGTCAGGCTTAATCCCCAAGTGTTAGCTCTGGACCCAAACACTTTGTGACATAAAAGCCTTTCAATTACTCTGTAAAATGTATTACTTTAAACACGAAACAGCGCCACACGCTCTGACTGTGAGGAGGCATTAGACCACTCAATAGCGATTAATTAAATGCTATCATTTTATTGCACCCACTGTGAAGGGAGGGTGAGAATGGTTGATTCCCATTTCTTGGAGCTTGAAGCTAAAAATTACCTCTTGGGACTCTGTTTGCAATTATTTGATTTAAATCTGAGCTTGGCCACTTTTAAAACTGACTCAATTTAGCGAGGCTCACTGGGGTGTGTTGAGAGGAAAACATCACATATGTGTATATCTTAGCCTTTCAGAAAATTATGTTTGAGGTTGCGAGAGTGCTGTTTTTAACAACAGCTTCATTAGCGCGTTCTCTCTCTTCCCGGCTGATGTTTGTTATCATAAAAAGGGTTTCCATATAAAACCCTGATGGTTGTCGTATGTCAGTGAGGGCGTGCCCAGATGTACCTGTTTGGTTTAGTTTGCTTGTGAGGTTTTGTTTAGCACCGAGCGCTCTCTACTCCTGTTGCTCTCAGCTTCTGCTCTCTCTCTCTGGTATGTTCACTTCAGAGTATCTCAAAGGTAGCAGAGTTGAAAATGAATGTTGGGAATTCATTTGACGCTCATCTCCCCCATGATAAAACAAAACAAAACAATGTAAGCTAGAATAGTCAAATAATCCATATTAATAACATTTCAGGTGGTAGAATTTTATGAATTACATCCTTAACTGATTTTAGATTAAATCAAGACCTGCAGGCACTACTGCCATTCCACTACAATTAAAAAAAAAACACCAAATACTACGATCATCATTGCATATCATCATTCTCCAACAGCTGTGTAAAGGCAGGATCTTACCAGTAGGCATTTGGGATTCATCTATATCAATTACAACCTACCCCAACTGTTTGCTGATTGGGAATTATGGTCTCAAGGTGATCATGAGCACAGTATTGAACTGATTAAGGGTCCCCGTTCCTGTATGTGGCTGTGCTCCAAATTTCATGAGCATCCATCGAGCCATACCCCCGCGTGCAGTACCCTTACCACCCAGCAGAGGCCACTGTGGCCAAGCACCATCGCAAGACCTTTGACATCAGTCCGCTTCTCCAGTAGGACCACACATTCACCAGTGACCTCAGCTGGATGGCAAACATATCAATGCCGACTGAACAGGGCATTTGTTTGGATCAGTTATGTATATGGACTGTTGTAAGTTAGCGTAAGTAACAAGTAGTACTGTATCGGGTCTACTGCCTCATGTTTTAGTGGTACTAATGTTTTTTGCTGGAGCTCGCTCCCTTGTGTAACGTAGTTGAATATCACTGTGTAGCAAAAGGCAGTGTTTGCTTACACTTACACCATAATACCTCCCTCCCGCCCCTCCTCTCTCTCACACAGACACACACCTTACAATATTTCTCACTTTACTGTAGGAAAACTTAGCAAAACACTTCAGTGACCAAAAACAATAATGACTGTCTGCCTATAAACAGTAATTTACAAAGGTACAGTAAATCAGCATTCACAGAGCAGCTAGGCACAAGATGGATGCATGGAACAACAGCGGCTGAGAGGCAGTGTGTCTCTGAGCACGGCTAATGTCCCGTAAGGAAGCAGGTGTGTGAGGGGAGGAAGGCAGCGGAAAGGATAGGTAAAGCTTAATGGATCAGAAATGGTGGCAAGCAAATCAATCTCCCTCCCTCCCTCTCGCCTCTCGTCTCTCACGTCCATTTGTTTTCAATCCTTATTTTTGTTTGCTATGTGAAAATGACAAGGTTGGGTGCCTCGATGAGTCAGAACCATCCTTCCATTCAACCAATAAAACAGCTTGGAAAAATATCACAACCATTTATCTTTGAAATTATCTTGCCATGCAAATAGAGTTTTATGCCTGTTTGTTTTGTCAGTGTGCAAGAAAACGCAACAGACTTGGATAAATCTCTTAACAACCTGCTGATTCACTGAAACGAAGAAACATTAATGATTAAAGCGAGTTCACAGACGACCCCGTCTTTGTAGATAAACACCAAAGCCGTTGTTTACTGCAGCGGGCAGAGAAGCAAAACATCGGTCGGGTCCAGGACCGTAAAAAGAAAAGAGCATGTTCTCAAGTCTGTGAAGTTTGCAAGACCACTCCTTAGCACGTTGTCTTTGTTAGTAATGGGCTTGAAGCTGCGGCTTGCATTGCCAGACGCTGTGAACGTTGGGAGACAAACAATGTGTCCTGAAAGTAGAACAAAAGTAGAATAACAAAGCAGCTCAAAGGGCCAAGAAATATTTAATGTAAGAAGAGCATATTTGTCTTTCAAAATAATTAAATATTTATTGAAGTACACAATATGTGCTCATAGATAGGCTGTACATACAATGCAATAAATGAATTAAATAATTGATCCCGCCATCACAAACACTCAAGGGACTGAAACATGAAAGGTGTTTCGCTGCCTGATGAAGACATACATGTTTTACACCTGTCACACACAGTGTTCTCATATCCCGGGTGTAATTATGGAGCATATTATCATGTGTACCTATAAATTAGTAATTAATTAGACCTTTTCAATGGGAAATGGGAACTATAGTAGATAGAGTTGTGAACAGGGAGTGTAAAATCACAGTGAAACGGCCATTTCAGAGACAATTAGTACGAGGCTCTACCACAATGATGAAATTGGTGTGAAATCAAGCAGTGCACGTTTCAACAGCATATCTTCTGCAGGCAGCATAGACAGATGGATTTGTTCTGTCACTGATTTTTCCCCCAGCCGTCTGTATATGGAGCCATTTGGGATAAATCCCTTGTTTTATCGGCTCCGCCAGTGAAATATCTTTCCATCCTCAGAAGCTGTGACCTGAAGTCACCCTCTTAACATAAAGCACGGGGTTGTCATGTGTTGTCATAGAGACCGCATCCCTTAGAGTCAACAATACTGGGATTCCTTCCTCGGAATCATCCGACCCATTAACCACATCAACAACCGGGTGGCCACGAGCCGAAAAACAGATATCTGGTTCGAAAACCGCAAAGGTATGGAATCACACATTCGACTCAGCTGTGAGAACGGAGGAAGAAAAACACCATATGAAAAGCAATGACCACAACAGACACCGACATTCTCGAAAGTGTCAGGGTTTAAAAGGAGACCTCTGGGTTGGGTTGAGTGCACATGCTTCCAATTAGGCGTCAAATAGGCAAGAGGAAACAGTTGATTTAGGAATATTACTGGAGAATGACTTTAATTAGCTGAGAGACTGAGGGGCCCTGGATGTGGGTTTCACTGACAGCACCAAACAGAAACAAACTGAGGGCAGCACTCACTCAAATACAAGGGGACCTCCTGATGAATCATATCTGTTGACAACGAGCTGAAAGAAGAATGATAGAGGTGTTTTAGAGCGTCGGGAACAAAGGGTCCGTCCCGACTCGCCACTTTTGACTCCACGGTGGAAACCCGGCTATTGTCAAGATCAACCGGCACAGCTGGATTGTGGCTGTTGTGACTTTCAAACCAGCCGTAGCCTCATTTGAAAGGCAAATGGAGCCGAGAGGAATGTCAATATATTATTCCATGCAAAGCCTCGTCGTATTATAGTGAGATGGCTCTGACTCACTCGCTCTGATTATGTTAGCAGTGTTGTTGTGTTGATCATGGGGTAAATTAGCCTTGGCTTTTTAGAGTTTGTCAAGCACATTTATTGGCTTAGTAGAATCAAACAGTATGTGGGGTGTATGAACAGCTCCCCTGAGGTACTTGGAGTAATTTGGGCTGAATACTTAAGAGGTCCAACCATGTGGAATAGTGAAGAAACTGTCAGTGTATAATATACGGTAAAGCACTTGATAGTCTCAGGACAATGTGTAAAGTAATTGTTGTCACGGGACATCTGTAATGTTAATGACCAATTTGCAGGGGATAAGTGATCTGATCTGATCTGATATCAGTCTCCAAAACTACAGAGATGGCAGTGTCTACTTCTTGTACATGTTGTCGTCACATAACATTCTGCCAGCATCTATGAACTGGCCAAAAAAAGTGTGAAGAACCCTACATTACATGTCTTGATTAGACAAATAATACAGATGTCTACAGCCTACTGCAGACTAAACATACCTAAAGCTGAACAGTAGAACATCTTCTTTGAATGGATTTTATCTCCTCATTATACCTCCGCTTGTCGTGGTAGGCCAATAGTTACGGGCTGGACCTGGGCCTAAGAATACAGACGTAAAAAAAGGCTTCCTCGAGTGCCTCCATGCTTGTGTAAAAAAACAGGACACAACCGTAGGTCAAGGCTGGAATTTTTACTGCCGCCGGGTGCGCGCAGTCCGTAAAAGTTCCTGACACGGCAGATTCAGTCGGGACTAAGATCACGGAGATGCTCGGTGTAATTATGACATTACCCCGGCTCCCCCTGTAAAACTAATCCCATCCGAATAGGGCTTCAGCTGATGCTTATCCAGAATGACGCACAATGAATGGGCAAGTCGAGGGTTTCGGTGTCTTGCTCAGGGACGCATCGACCACACACATGGGCTGCTGCAGGCTGGTACAGGCTGGTCCCCCTCCCTCACAAGGCCAAGCTGTTGGCTGCATGTGCCGAGCTTCCCAGATTGGCATGCCAGCCTTTTCCCTGTATCAATTCAATCCCATCGCGTGTTGCTGCGGCAGCTCCTCAGAGAAGTGCTTTATGTTTGCTTTCAGATAAGCCACCCAAAACTAATTTCCACAAATTGATATTCCTGCATTGACTTCAGCAGGTAGAGATCTACGTAAGCTGTCCCTGAGTAATTATGCAGCAATTACCGAGCCAATTTAGCAGCCTGGTAGAAGAAGCAGTGTATTAAAACCATTATGGGGCTTTGACAGCTTCTCTTAATTGATTGATGTTCAGCAAATGGATGGTGTTTACCAAATGGTGGGAACACATGAATCATCTTCCGGAGAAAATGCTTTCAGCCACACATCACACTCTGACATATAGAGAGCAGAAATATGCAAGAAGACAACACTAAATTGTGCACATTGTGTTAATGAATCCTCAGATGTTAGAATATCATCAATATGTAATATCGATGGGGTGTGTGTGTGTGTGTGTGTGCTCACACAGGTGTGTGCAAGAGTCTTTGTGGGTTCGTGGTGCATCGCAACCAAAACATTTCGACTTTATACACTAATTCTCACTGCATTATTGGAATCACCTCTCAGCAGATTGGCGTCTGCTAAGACTTAAGAAGTGAGACTTACCAAGCTTTGTTAAATTACACAGAAAAAAAAACAGTTAATAATGTAATATCAGAGGCATTGTTAGGATCTTGACACATTGGCGGCTTAGCCCAGCCCACAAATCTGTCTTTCACCTGATAATTGCACCATTTTCAAGTTATTTCAGAGTAAAACGAATATAAGCTGTGGCTGGATTTCACAACATGAAATCAAAATAAACAAAATGAGAGCAATCTGAGTTCTCATTCAACTTCGTTATTATTATTTTTTTTCAGCAGCAGGAGTAAAACCCTAAAATAAATAAGACCCTTGACGTTGATGAAGCAGTCATATGCTAGATTGTATGTTGCCAATGCTTTGTTCACTTTTGAAAATTGACCAACCCCGGTCTCACAGCTTCTGCTTCTATTGTGTGACGAACAGTGTTAACTCTGAGTCTTATCTGTGGTGTGCCTGGGGATTAGTCTTATCTATGATGATTGACATAGCTATAGTCATATGTAAAGGTGTGCCTTGGAAATACTTGTTTTCATAAATGGTGTGCCTTGTGACAAAAATGTTTGAGCTAGACTAGCTAGCTAGCTAAAGAGCCCTTTCCTTCACCACCCTGAGCTTGTAGATGAGGCAGTCACACCGGCACGCTCACGTCCTCCTGACCCATCTGCTGCTACAGCAACAGGAGATAACACATCCTCCACCTCCCGTAGCCTCGCCTGACCTCGCCTGACCTCGGCCTGACCTCCTCCTTTTTCTTCATGAAAAAACTTCTCAAATCCATAGCTAGATAGCTGCCAAGTGCCAACAATGACAAGCCCTGTAACCGGTGCGTTTCTCTCTCTCTCTCAAAATGTGCGCGTGGTGTGAAGTAGATCTGCTGCTTGAATGACACACAGAGAACCCAAAACGTACTTGCGTTTTAGATCAATGATATATTATTTTCGAGGGTTTTAATGCATCGGAATGACAGATAAATAGATCCGGGACTATTTCTTTTATTTTTGAACTTCTTTTTTTTTTGAGATCCGGGGCTATTCCTAAAACATCCAGGGTTGTACCCTCGGACGCCCAGGCCTAACGACACCTTTGTGACCTTTGCCTCCAGAGCTGATGGTTCAGCCCTGGTGCTTGTGGTCAAGCAGATCAATGGTGATGGTGAGTTAGCCTGTTGCTATTGCTGTTATCAAGGCTGCAGGATAAGATGATTACAACTGAGGGAAGCACTCTAAGCACCACAGAGCATAAAGAACACACACTCAGGTGTAATTATGGTGTGTGTGTGTGTGTGTGTGTGATCTTTACATCCTTGGAGCAAATATGGCATGCCGGGACATTTTGAGTGTGTCTACTCGGTTCATGTGCACTTTGTCCTACATATGTGTATATTTCTGAGAAGAAGCGGCTCCTCGAGTCTCAACTGCTTCCAGATGCGGAATGCCAGAGATAATCTGCCCTTTGGATCTCAGTGAGCGTAGGATGTCTTTCAGAAGCTCAAGCACCAGATTGTGGAGATCCTACATGCACACATATACCGAAATAGAAACACACACACACACACACACATCCACAAACTGTTACTCAGGCATCTGTGGGTTAGCTTCCCTGCCAGTCTTGCCATCCAACTCCTCAATGGCTCTGGTTACATTTTGTTTGATTGTTTGTCACACAAATTCATACACACTCATAAATAAGCACATGTGCACATCATACAAACATGTGGACACACACATGCCTGCATTGACGCACACAGTGAATACAAGCAAGCACATTGTTAGTGACGATGTATAATAGCACATAACACAAGCCTACGATGTAAACAAAGAACAACGATGGACAACAAATCAGTTTGTTAATAGCATCAATCAAGGAAGTAATCTTTTCTTTTTTTTCCACAAGCACAAACAATACTGTCTGGAGAACAAAATGGCGAGTAAGTTAATGTTCCTTTTTTTGGCTGTTTTATACTTTGATTACTGTTTATACACCCTATTTATCCCAGAATTTGATTTCAGCCAAATTGCTTTTGAAATGGTGTTTCACCGAATGACTAACAGATGCTTAGATTGAAACAGATAGAAAACACAGGCAGCTCTGAAAACTCAAAATGTAAGAACACTACCTTAGTAAATGCATATCCTCAAAAATACATCTTATATCCGTGCCTCTGTTAGCGATGTGATAGCCATTTACGGTTGCCAGTAAAGCTTGTCAAAACATCTACAATGCATAGCAACGCGGAGGAAAGACTTCCAAAAAGTGTAATAAATGTTATTGACATTTGTTTTGTTTTGACTTTTGGCGAGCTATTCAGTGTAGCATTGCATCATGGTGAGTCTCCAGGACCTTTTCCAGACGGTTCCTCCGCGGGCCAACATAAACAGCCAATCCTGTAAGCCCGGGTACCAAGCATCACAGCAACGCAAAATGTCTATGGCAACGGAACAGTGTGGACGACCGAGCACTCGGAGCGACTCGTCATCCAATCAGAGTAAAGTTTTCCAGACTGGAAAAAAATGTCTGAAACAATTATCATAGTTTAGAGGGAAAGGCACCTCAGCACCGAGCTGAACCAAGAAAAAAAACAACACACTCCACGAACAGAAGTGGGTATAGAATTAAAGTCATTACATTGAGGCCTTTTCGCTGGCTGCAAAAAGGCTGGCTTCATTTGAGAGATTACCCATGTTCAAATTTGCCTGGCACCACGGCGGTCATTAAAGTTTTTGGCAGCTGCTTTCCTTTATGGATGAACTTTTTGGTAGTGGGGGGAATTCCAGTCATCCAGAATGAACTGGGCTGGAAGGGCTTTCAGGAGAAAACAACAGCCAGGCAGGCCTGAAAATAACACGTCGCCTTTTTACGCGTGAGGCTGGAGCTCTGAGAGTTTTGTGTTATTGAGGGTTTTGAAAAATTCTGCTGGATTCTGTCGTCGGATCTGCTCATGCAGGTTTCTCTGGTGGTGGGGGGAAGGCGACGTGTCAACGAGACACCAGATCGCAGATCATAAGGCATAACAAAAGCTCAGGTTTCTCAAAACAGTCTGCTTCTGCTCGGAGAGAGAAAATACCTGGTGTGTTGGATTCCTCCCGGCTCATTGTTGTCTCCGCAGAGAGCATGGTGAAATTTGGGGCCCCGCTGCATAGTCACCTTGAAAAATGTGAGTCAAATGCCAACTTCTGGCCTTTTAAATATCATCCAGAACTATAGCTTAGTAGAGGCAGTGTGACTTACAGTAATGGATTATCATGCTGCGAGTAGCTTTTGTGGTTTTAACATGTGTACTGTCCGGTGTACTTTCCTATGTCTGCTTCCAGAGTAAATGAAAAACAAGCGTTCTTTTATTTTCCTTTTTCTTCTGGTGCTCGATAGTCTCACACCTGTCATTTTTTCCTCAGCTCCTTGCCCTTACTTCCCCTCTTACCTGCTTCTCTGTATTCTCTAAGCTGTCATTTTTTACCTTTTCATCTTGCCTCTCCTCCCACACCTCTCTGTCACCTCTATTAGTACCCTTATCCTCCATAGTCCCAGCTCTCGTGTCATCTTCCTCTTGTCTCTTCCTTGCCTTTTCTCCCCCCCCCCCCCCCCAACATGTTTTTCATACTCCGCATCCCGTCTCATCTCGTCATCCCACCCCCCACCCCCCTTTCTCCTCTCTCCTCCCTCGCTCCTTCTCTCTCTTCTCACAGAGATGTGAGGAGCACTGCCCTAGGTTCTGGCCTTGGAACAAGCGCTTGCCTTGTGAGGCTCTTGTTTACTTTGTGAGGTGTTTTCTCACATAGCAGCGTTTCACAGCCTCGCCTGGCAGATCACATCTCCGAGTGTGTGTGTGTGTGTGTGTGCGCCTGTGTGTTTGTTTGTGTGTGTGTGTTTTTGTGTACACTCAGTATGAACTCTCGCCAAGCTTGTGAATTCATTTATATGGTTTTGCGCGTGTACTCGCCTGCACGGCCACAAGCTTGCGTCTGTGCGTGTTTACATGTTTTCCTGAGTGTGTATGTGTGCACGCGCGTGTGTGTGTGTGTGTGTGTGTGTGTGTGTGTGTGTGTGTGTGTGTGCGAGCATATGTGTTTACAGTACTGAGTTGTGTGTTGAGCCCATCGCCCCGGGGCAGTACGTACCTAAAGCCTTGCTCACAGGGGTAACTAATGGACCAAGGCATGCGCTGGCTTCCTGTTTTCTTAATCAACAAACCTTTAAGGAAATTTAGCAGGTCTTTACAAACTTTAATGACCAAGAGAACGTTTTTCGAAACAACTTCTACCTCAAATGCACTCAAAAAAACAACTTACTCAAACTGTACGGCGAAAGTGACAACCGTTTCTCCTTCAGAAATGTGTTCAAATAGATTCAAGATTGTTTCTTTGCGCTTGAAAACGAGTGTGATAGATAAATATGTCAAAAAGGCTCCAGTGAATAAAGCATTGGGGCCCACTATAAAGCTACCATGTAACTTTTTCAAATCTATTTCAAAACGGGTTCAGTAAGTCAGCATGGTGCGGAGCCGGCTCCACATCCTGAGATACATTACGACACACGATATTGATGATGATACGACCATTTATAACCTGGCGTAATGAAAATATGAGGCATCTGGTATTAGACCACATCTGAGCGGAGTTAGTGTCTGGCGTGTATCCGGATTATTCTACCTCTTTAAGCACTGATATATTACTCTTTCCACATGCTCGCTGGGATGGCGGAGCCCCTTCCCAGCAGCAGATGGGTGCCAGAAATGTTCCATACCTGGGCTACACATACTCGCACAGTGTTCCAGGTCAGGTATTTGTTGTTTATTTTTTGTTTTTTTAACTTTTATTTATCCAGGGGAAGGGTTTTGCTGAGAATGCACGCTATTTTTTCAGCAGTGCCCTGCTTCACATGCACACAGTTGCACACATTCACACCTAGGAGCTGCCCCAGTACGACCACAGTCTTCTACTCTTGAACCACTGAGCAGCTCTACTGGAGTGCCTTGCTCAAAGTCCCCTCAGTAGAAGTAGTTGCACTCAGGTATCTTGCTTTTCTTTATTATACACCCTCGGCTCCATTTTCTACCTTTTGAAGCTGTGAAAGTTTATCAATTGATTCTGAAGGTAGCTAACTTTGGATATATACAGAAATGTAGTGATTAATGGATTTACTGTAGTGTGTGTGTGGATGCGTAACACAGATTGATTACCTCTGTCATATATCAAGGCCATAGGCAACCTTTTAACATTAAAGCAGATCAGAAATGTTGCCAATATTCACTACCAACAGCATTTGTTCATTACACCTTTTGTTTACAGCCCGCTATGTAACATTGATTTTGTCCTCTTGGCTAATCCTTGTCCACGCTGAAGGCCACGTTGCCCATTAACCTTGCCTCAAAACGTTGCCTCAGGGTATCAAGGGGCAAGGGGTTCAGATAAAGACATTTATATACTCTGTGGTCATTTAAAGAGCAATGTTTTAAACCACTGACCTTACTGTACCTGCAGAACTACAAAGTTTTAAGCCAATTCCAACATTAGGAAAATTAAAAATGTTGAGTAATACTTGGGAAAGAGGCTGTGTGTGAGTGTGTCTGTGTTTGTGTGCATGTGTGTGTGTGTGTGTGTGTGTGTGTGTGTGTGTGTGTGTGTGTGTGTGTGTGTGTGTGCACTGAAAGAAGGGAAAGGCAGCCATATGAGGCACTGAAGGTCCCAAAACTGCAAACCGGCTCACCGCAGACATCTTATCTTTTATCAGCGTGTACTGAACATACCAGAGATAGAACACTTGCCAAAGTGAGAGGGAATCCATGTTAAGGAAAACAAAAATATCTCAGCGAGGGTCACATAGGGGGAAAAAGTATATAAAAATATAAAAATAATACATTACACGGCTCCAAAAAGTCAGAGGGCCAGCGGGGTTCATCTGACAAAACAGCATTCCTATATTATGTGTGTTTATCACGTCGGGCCCCGTATGAGAAAGCTCGTTCAACCTCTCCTGAGACGTCTGAGAAACGATGTTTTCCGAGGCGCTAGCATTCCCAGACTCGTATGAATCAGGACATTTACTGCAAAAATGACCTGAGGGACGGGATTTTCCCAAGTCGATCTCCGAGGCGGCGGCGATGGGGAGCACTCGAACGCTTGTTTTCTCTGATCTCAACTAATGGGGACGTCTTGTTCCTTCCTAACAAGACTCGAGCTTCACCTGCTTAAGATGACAGCCTCTAAAATGAAACAGCAAATTCTTGTTTTCTCACGTCACCCGATGATGCAATTCGGTGCGTTTGAGCAGCAGTTCAAACGTGAACCCAGGTGTTGTTGTTATCGTCACCGCTGCCACTTCCACATCAGACTGATCTGAGGTGATTAATAACCTCCCTGCGTTCTTAATCTCACCTGAGCAGCACGGCCCGGCGCTCCCACACACAAACCAATATCCATCTGTTTAAAGAACGCCACAGCTCTTGTCAAATGTTCCCGTCCTCCTCCTCCTCCTCCCTCACCCCTCCCTCCCTTTTCCGAGACCCAGGTCTGATCGTATCGCTGTAGCTGTGCAGAATATGGAATGAGATGGAGAGACAGACAAAAACAGACCACTTATGCAACTGGATTTAGAGCAGCCCCCACCTCTGTCTCGTTCTGCCCTCCTTCTCTCTCGCTCTCTTTCTTGCTATATGCACAGAGAGTGACTGGAACCAGACGGAGGGGGATTTCAAAAGCCAAGAATCAGACACTAGAGCGGAGATCAGATTGCATGTAGATGCGTTTTTCAAGCTCTTGGTGATAGTAGTCCCACAGGGGCTGCTAGATTTCACAAGATTGTCCAACTGTAAGTGCTTATGCAATGGGGAACACAGAGAGCACAGACTTCGACTGATGACCTCTTGCTTTTGGCGATGAAGTCAGCGTACCCTGAGCATTTGTCACCTCGCTCCCATGAAAACAGTGCGAGCCGTCACATTATTAGATACCAATTTTCCCAGCTTGATAACATCGTTTTTTTTTGACATCTTGATCGAGACACCTACACAACAACCAGGCTCAGAGCTGATCATCACATTAATGTGACAACCCGCAAACGCCTACAACACAAGAACCCATTTTAGAAACTCGCACCTACACATTTTCCCTTTCTCCTTTTCCCACACCCCCTATCTCTGTTTTTCTGTCTCTTTATGTCTCCCCTGCCTTTCTGTGCCTTTCACTCTCGCTCTCTCGCTCTCCCTCAAACACACACGCATGCACAGGCCATTTGCTGAAAAACAGAGTGTACTCAACTCCCATTTCCAGCCGAGTGATGCAGCTTTGCTTTTATGAGATACCAGAGCGGGGCTTGCGGCAGGATGACTGACTGACTTGTAGCGAGGACAGAGGAGCCATTTTGTGCCCCTCCGCCTCACTGAGTCCCTTTTAAAATATTCATTCATAAACTCCTGGAGCCTTTTACTCCACATCAAACACCAGACCCATAGGAAAAGCACTGAGCTGGTGCATCCAGAGAGGAAAACAAAAATACAGGGTAAACAAGACCATGGGCGCAGACCGAAATGAATCTAAATATTTATGCACTAAATATACTGTGATATATTCATTGTGTTTTTCTGCAACAAGTGTCAAAAAAGGTGATTTGGATGCAAAGTGATTGAACGGGTTTCACATACGGGGAAAACGTGCAACAGCTTTTCTAACGGCTTTTTTCATTCAAATTTTTTGCTGAACAGTTCCATCGAAAATAGTCTGAAACGACGCGGCGCTATTCAGATGTTTACGTGAAACGGTGACGGGATGAATGAAGCCTCGCCAGCTGTTTTCTGTTGAGTTTGAGCCGAGGAGAAATAGGCATTCCCCCCCCCCCCCCCCCCTCGTCAGGTGTTTAACTTCAGCGGCTAGACAACACGTGACGGCTGGGTAAATACCTTCCCGCGTGTTGAACTGCCGCGTTGTGCGTGGAATCGGTCCCGTTTTTAGCCTCGCTGAAGTGGACGAGTTTAACGAGATGACAAACAAAGTAAGAGTTACAACACAAACACGCCGCTGTCTTATAAACACACAACTGCTGTATTTATTTTTTATTTTTTTCCCACCCCCCACCAAAAAAAGGCTCCTCCCTTTTAACAGAAGTCTCTCTGAAATCTCAAATGTCACCCAAACCTGCTCCCTCTCTGCTCAGTATAGAGTGAACAAGCAAGCAGCAGGCTCTCCTCACAGACGCAATTTGTGTCTTGAATGTCGCAGCTAATACACACTGGCATGACAGATACATGCTTTCAATCAGGGGGATGCTGGAGTATGAGAGAGAGGCAGAAACAGAGGGATGAGATGGGGGAGATGGAGAGGAGAGCGAGGGGTGGTTGTGATTAAGGCCCGAGTGGAGGGAGATGAAAGGAAAGAAATTCATGAGTGAAGGAGGGGCGGCACGGTGGGGGGTCCGATGAACCTGATTGGTCAGTCGCATCTCTCACTCAACTCTCGTCCATTACAACAGTCGTCTCACATCAGACTACTTTTTTTTTTTTTTTTTTTCCTCTGCAAGGTAGAAGATAGACGTGTGCTTGTGCGTCACTGCATGCACATGTTCAGGCGTCTTTATAAAGGTGTGTATGTGCATATGTATGTGGGTGGATTTGCATGGATTTACTGATGCGACGAAGCCTTTGATTAGATGTAAATGTCATGCCTCGTATTCGACAGAGGTGGCTACAATCTGGATCGCAATCTTCAGGCACATGGGAAGAGGAGGAAGAGGGGGTGCAGAGGAGTACAACTCTGTAAACCCCCGGGGTTTTCACAATTCCACGTTCCCTGAAAGCACCGTGGTCCATTTTTTTTATCGCGTAGCGTCAACACCGTTTGTCACGGCAGGGGCACCAAACATGCAGGCTGCCAAAACATCCTATTCTGGATGGGGTGTTAGATCGCTCTCCCCCCCCCCCTTCCCCTCCTGACCCCTTCCTCCTCCCCTCCTGCAGACACCATAAATCACCCTGCGCTTCTGCATGGTTGACCTGCTGATGAACCGCTCGCTTTAAAAAAAAAAGTCATTTAAATAGAAAAAGCAGGAGCCACACGTGCACACACACACACACACACGCACACTTATGCCGTGGGGTTAGAGGTTTAATGTTTAATGCTACCTTATTACTGCACCTCTGCAGCTACTTACAGTGCAGTCATGCCAAGAGAAGCGAATAAAAGTTGAAAACTTGGCAACTGCAGTGACCCGCCGAAAAACAAAGGAGGTTGTCTGGGGGAGTCGTACACAATGTGTACCATGTCAGCTGGCTCCTGGTCGCTCAGTGGGTAATTCTAAAGGAGCAGACAACGGCCATGCGGTTCATATTTCAATAATCGGTCGTCTGCTGCACGTGGTTAGGGAGATGGCAGCTCATCAATGGATACTCAATATTACATTTTCGTTTTTTTATATATTTGACTGTCGCATTTTGTTGCAGAATGGAAGAGATTGGAGAAGTTCAGGTGGGTCATGGTGAAGAGAACGAAAGTGAGAGGCAACGAGAGAAATACAGAGAGAGAGAGAGAGAAACAAACATCCAGCGAGAACAAGGAGAGGAGAGGGAAAAGAAAACCAAGAGGAGTGAAAAAGCAGACAAAGGCGTCCTGGGGCGCGGCCTGCAGGAAATGAAGTCAACAGTCTTATAGAGAAACCCAGAATGAGAGAAGCAGCTGTGGGGGCCGTCGTCCTCCCGGTTCCCCCCAGTCTGCAGGGCCTCTGAGGACCTAGCCTGCAGAGCTGCTAAATTATATAGTTACCGATACTGTAGCTGAGGTGTTTAGACTGTGACGCTATTGTTCCGCGGGATGGAAGTGGAATAGAAACTCGTAGGAACGTCAAAAGTTACTGGCAAGAGAATTAGAAAAACATGGATGCCGGTGTGTCGAGGAACTGAGGAGAGAATAAACGCAGGTGCTCATTGACATTTAAATTCATTCAGTGCCGACTTAGTGATATGGAACAGATTTTTTTTTTTTTTTTTAAATGGAGGCTTATGAGAGTAGAAGTAAAATATATGTGCAGAATGAGATACGCATGCATTGCCGGCTGGGATAATTGGATTATTAGACTTTGGAGCAGTAAATCCCCCCCAGCTTTAGACTTTTCCTTAATCACATTCTGAGGTAAACACTTAAATGTTTTCAAACTAGATTACAGTGAAATAGGTTTGCATCCTGAGTCTAGTCTGCGCTGTAAAGCTGTAAAGGCTTTTTTTTTTTGTTACACTTTTTCGCCCTTGATTCAAAAGCTCTTCTTCCCAAGGAGGATTAAAACAGTTTGTTTTTTTTCAAACGTGAAACAAAAACTAACAGACTAAAAAAACGGCCAACAAAAGCCTGGGATAGTTGAGGTCTTTTCAGTGGGAGACGAGGCCACACAGATGGGCTGGGAAGGAGGGAGAGCTGATTAATGATTAATCTACCTTGGCCACAACAGAGGAGACAGAAACAACGTCCCAGGAGAAGAGCCACTTCAAACTCTGGCAGAGAAAGGAGAAACATAGGCAAATATGCCATCATTCAGCCTGCTCACTGGACCTCATGCACATCGTATCCTTAAGTGATGGACCAGAGAAAGAGAGAGCTATTTAAGACCGCGGTGAAATGAGACGGTGGGGAGAGTGTGCGAGAGAGAGAGAGAGAGAGGCAAGGGGGAGTAAACATAACAAAAGAAGAACTGCTGGTTTTGTTATTCGGCTTTAATGGTTTTGTAATTACACCGCATTGACTTGTTAATTATTGAAAGCTTCTATTAAGATGCCGCATTAATCACGTCAATACTTTAATTAACTTTCCTCAGATAACTTGATAGAACTGGAAATAGCATTGATGTTATATCAGGATGAGAAAGAGATATGTCTTCTCCGTGAAGAGATACAATAACAATCATTTTTGTTAAAACACAGTTGGGTTCTCGAGGGCCAAAGCGGTGGATGGCGGGACGGGGGATCCTGAGGCGGTCCTGGATTATCCTCGTTACTGCTGCTGCATCATTCATGTGACAGACGGACGGACAGACGAACGCACGCAGGCCGTGTCAGGTGAGGATGGCAATAAAATCTGTGAAAAGGACCGGGTGGGAGGAAGAGGAAGGAGGAGGACGGAGGCGGGGAGCAGTGGCGATATTTTTCTGTGTGTGAGAGAGTGTGTGTGTGTGTGTGTGTGTGTGTGTGTGTGTGCGTGTATTTGTACATGTGAGGGGGGAGGGGGGGGGGGGGGGGGGGGGCATTCATATAACAGATTAAAATCAAAAACGGAATGACATTCAAAATGAAGCCGGAGGGATTAGACTCCAGCCGGCGTTCGCGGTGTGATGGACTGTCAAAACACTCTTCATAAGATTACCCACCTGTCACAGGAATGCCGTCTTAGACGTTACACAACACCGATAACATAATTGGATTCCTGTTATGAATTTTTAGCTTAAAAAAAACCCCAAACACTTTTCACCATTATTTATGTCTCTCTCTCTCTCTCTCTGTGCCTTCAATGCACCTGCCAAGACAAGCTCGGTGCTGCCGGGACAGACAGCAGCTGAGCTCTAGCCTCCCCGTCCAAGCCACTCACTTCTTCTCTGGATAAATCAACAAATAACAGGCTATTTATGCTGATTTATTATACCTTTTCACCACTTATTTGCTCACCACAGCGCTCAGATATCTCCGCACTCCTTTCCCCTCCCCTCTCTCTCGCTCTCTCTCTCCCTTTCCCTCTTTTCCCTTTCCTCTCCCTTTCCATCTGCGCTCACCAGTGCCTTTTGATCAACGGAAAGGGGAAAGCTGCGAAAACAAATATGCCCTCTCCGTCAGCCCGCTGTGGAAAATACCAGACGTGAGCGTCTCGATTCTCCGTCAGGTGAGCTATGCAAGCGCCTGTCAATCAGAAACAAATCAGACACAAACAACCTTTTACACAGTCTGCAGTTTGACGACGTCGAGCTTCAGAGGAGCAAAGTGACATTAATACTCAAAAACATCATGATGTATTTCTCTAACTTCCTCTCGGTCAATATATGACTTTGTGGTTGGATGACCGCCTTTTTATTTGCAGAATAGAGTTTACCCACTTTTTTAGGCTGACATGTACATTCATTCACAGCATACATCAAGTTAAGTAGTGGAAAACTAATGTTAGCTATGTGAGGATATGGTATTTTAAGGGGGGAAAAACCCCCCAAATGAATGCTTTCCTGTTCGCCTTATGATGATCGCCGACTGGAGGCCATTGTTTACCCACCTCTTTATTGACCGCTCACATCCACGCTAACTGCTTTGCTGCCGTAATCGCAAACCGGCCCCTTTTTCCAGTTGTGCCACTTCAACCGTTTCCCAGATATTTCAAAAGATTCAGATGAAAATAGAACCGCGAGCGACTTCAGATTAACGCGCGACGTGATCTGGAACGGGTCGCCTTTTATCCCCCCCCCCCAGTATTTTGCAAGCCGAAGGAGTACATGGGTGTTTTTTTTTTTTACCTCTATTGCTCCCAGTCTGCCTTGTATCTGTCGTTCTGGCAGGAAATTGGAAGTGAAAGCGAGGTATGTCTGAATGGTCGCCAGGTCATTTTTATTGATGTCAGACATGGAAGGAATGAATAGAGAGGCCGGCTCTGTACTCGGTGGTGTCGATCGGGGGGAAAAAGGAGGCGGACGGCAGATCTATACGGCGCTACTGGACTCGCTGGAAACAGGAGTCAGAAGTCTGAAGAGTCGGAGCTCCCATGGGGTCTGGGAAATCAGACAAAGGAAACCAATGGGTTCCCGGGGGAGTGGAGTACACACACACACACACACACACAAGGAGAGAGTGCATCTTGTGCAGACAGGTAGACACACACACACACACACACACACACACACACTGTACATCGTGTCCTCCCATGGTGGTGAAAGCAGACGTGTTGTGTCTGGAGTTGTGTTTTTTATGACAGCTCTATTGTGACAGACTACCCTCCTTTCACGGCCACCCTGTGGAAACACACACACACACACACACACACACACACACACACACATATACACCATACAGACTTGAACATTGTCTTAATCCTCCCATCTGCACACTTGAAAATCCCTGAAACCTGGCAGGCAGTCCGTGCAAAGTGCTTGGGTTGTACACTATGAGATTATGATCTGACTCACATGGCACCAGACCAGATTAGTCTCAGCCCCTCCGTTAAGACCACCGCTGTCAGAGATAAAACCTTGTAGCTCAATCAGGTTACCTTTTTTAAGGATTTAAGGGAAACGGCTTTCTCGACGGGAGTGACAGATTTCAGATTGACGTCCATTCATTCACCACATTTCACAATAGAGCCTGAATGGGATTAATAAATGAAACACGCTCAACACATAAAGGACCATGTCACTTTTCATGTCGAGTACAAATAAATGAGTAAATAAATATATTAAACACCCAACATTTTTTGAAATGACAGCAGTGACATGTTCAGCACGCACCCTCTTAATAGCTCTGCAACTGGGTGTAAAGAAGACACAAAAGGCGAGAGTGTGTGTGTGTGTGTGTGTGTGTTGAAGACAATAAATTCATAAGCCAGCGTTAGCAGCAGCCTACATCCTTCCCTGCACCGCCACAGATCAGATGGGGATTCTCCATATTGAAATTCATAGATTCAATATGTTGTTTTTCCTCTCTCTCTCTCTGCGGTGAGCTAATATAAATGCACTTTAATCAAAATAAGACGCATTAAGCCTCCCATCGCAACACACAGGGGAGAAAAGAAAATCTGATAACAAAAAGCATCCGTGCAGTCAGGCGGTAAGTCGATGAGTCATGGGTCTCGAAGATTAGACGGGAGGTTCTGCACTGCTTCAGAGGGGATTACAAACCATACATGAGAGGGCAACGGATTTGCAAAAACAGAAAAGAAAGATGGAGTAATAACACGAGTCGGGGCAAAGACCACAGTGTCCACGCTCTCCCTCGCTCTCCGCCGTGACCCCTCGCTGCCATTAGAAGTGTCACCTTTCCTGACTCCGGTGATTTACCTCACATCGCCAAAAAAACGAGTCCACCGCAAAGTTCAGGAGGCGAAATTCAATCCCGTGAATCTACCGTAAAGTGAGCAGCACGCGAACACCGATACCCATGCATGCAATCACACACATATACCCCCCTTCTCTTTTTCGTTTTCACCATAGGCGCCGATTTATGTTTTTGCCAGTGGGTGATCAAATGAAGTGAATACCACCAAGGTGAAGATTGTCACAAAATCACTTTTATTGCGCTTGCTTTAGTAATTACCGTGGTGCAGGCTGCTGTCATCTGTCAACGTAGACACACACCCAAACCAAATGCAACACTGCTCTGCTACAAATTCATCCCTGGTGGTGGATCCTCACTTTGACTGTCTTTACACTCGGTATCTCTCTCCGATTTTTAATGACAAATTTGTACGTTTTTACGCGATCATCACCCGTGTTTCACACTTGCTGTGTCGCTAGCTAGCAGCTACGTGATGGAACAACGTTGGTTTAGCCGACTCTAACGTTACATTGGCAGTCGGCTACGTGGCCACGCCCCTTAACGTAGCCTACACGCGCACAGAACTGGAACAAGTTTAATTGGATAATGCGATTTATAGTTAAAACGTTCACCGATAATAATAAGTAATAATAGAATAAATAGATGCAGGTTTTTTTTACATTGTAATACATTTATTTATTCTTTTAATTTTTAATCGGCCTTCGTGATCGGTGCGTATGGTTTTCACGCTGCTCCTGAACGGTTGCGTCTGATATCCAGAGTAGCCGTTGCTGCTAAACGTTCCCTCAACATGACCTGCTCCGGGGTAGATGCATTCCTCTGCTATCAGCCAACCAACAAGCCGGCCGGCCGGGCCCAAAGACAAAACAACTCCATATTATTAATGAGGACATTTTTCACCTCACTTACAAAGGTAAATATACCCTCTGAAAGTGAAGCCATCTGGGTTGCTTCAGAGGAGCCAGATCAAAGGGTCCCGATGACTCGATTTGACTTGAGGACAGCCCCCGTTATAACAGTGATCACCCTGGGAATAGCCACCCACAAATCGGTCTTGACTTCTGCCTGGCTAGCTAACACGACGCCTGTACTGGCTATAAGAGACACCATATGATGCGCTGAAACATAAGCTATCCGTTGTCACCCTGATGCATGTAAACATCATAATTTGGTTAGAAGATGAATTATTAGATGCCTGGTTTGCTCCCATATTAAACTAGTTACTGTCTTACTCCTTTTGGGTTTTGCTTTGGGTACATTTTGACGTCAACAAAAAACCATGGCAGCGAGTAGTAGTTACTATTACTATTACTACCAGGATAATCATTTCTGTACTGTTGCTCAGTCAAAGAGGGAGTCAATAACCGGATTACGCTGTAGCATCTAAATGTAGCCATTAGCTTTGGACGTCTACCTCATGCCTCTACCATAATGCTTCTTTATAGGCTTTTTGTCTTGCAAGACACACACACACACACACACACACACACAGCCTGCCCCGTTGGTCCTCCGCTGGCCTGACAGTCCAGTCTCTGGAGGGGGGCACTATAGTAGCATGTCCCACCATTTGACATTGCGTGCGGCACCGACGGCACACTTGACTGCATCTGGTATTTCTGTTCCACCCTGGGACCTCACTGCCGGGGCCACACAGTTTCAAATTCAGCAACCTTCAATGTCTGTCAGACGTCCACGCGACAGACATTTTATGTAGAAATGGCCCTCAGTGAAAAGGAAAAATATGAAGCATTAGTAAAATACAAATGAAATGCAGATAGGCTCTGTCACATGGTTTCTGTAGCAGTGAAAGATTTTGTTTTTGCCGCAGGTCAGAATTTGACTGACTGGTGTGACGGTGGAAATAGTAAGTAGTGATGTGCTCCCACTTTTAGCTGAAATAATGAAACTCTGGAAAGAAAGGGGGAAGTAGTAGAGAGGACAAGGTGGTGAACATCTGGACAAGTCAGGGGGTTTATCCTGAGGGAGCGTTTGCTTCACTGCGCCAGTTAGCAGAAAAAACACAGATCGATGAAGAGCCGTGATACTAGTATTCTCTGAGGCTAACCCTTCCGGTCAAGGGCAACGGCACATTTAGATGGCAAGTAGCCTTTCTTTCTCTGACGAACGTTTTTGAGCGTAGCGCACTACACTGCTCTACAAGGAAATGACTTATGGGGAAAACCATAATACCAGTCGGCTACAGGGAACAGGCAGATGAATGAGAATGTTTCATACATTTGCCAATGACTTATGTTGCAGTTATTTTTTTTGATGATGCTATGAAATTTTACACGCCAGACTGCAGCCCCGAGGCGGCACGCCAAATGCATATGTGTAAAAATATACCTCTGAAAACCTCCCAGTGATGTCAGTTCCTGCCACAAAATTGTTGGCTTTTTTAATCTGTAGGAAGCTGCGGTAAACACGGCGCAGCTCCGGGCCATGTTGACATTTTCACAGACCCAACGTTAGAGGATTATATTAGCGCTGGACGTCGACCAGATCCGTCTTATAACCAGCCCACCGTCCCCGACTAGCCCAAGGCCACATGGCTCCTCTACCTCGAGAGGCTTATTACAGTGCAGGGGTGGTAATAAACCCCCGTCGTGGCGGTGAAAAAAGCGAGAGCAATGCAGAATAAATGCTGAGCAAAAAGCTAGTTGTTTTGAAATTGCTTTTCACTGTTTTTTATTACGCGTCCCTGTAAAGTGAATCTATCGAATTTGATAGTCGTGGACAATTACTTTGGGTATCGCAGCGCATTACAGTTAAATTGCTGATGGAAAGATGTGGAGGGAAAAAAAGAGTTGGGTCTCAGTAGTCCTCGAAAGAGACGATAACAAACTTGGGCTCTGATTTACGATGGACCTTGAGTCAGAGAGTTGGAGTGGGATCACACCTAATAAAGTTCCCATGATACAAAATGAAAAGAGGGCTGAGGTAATAGGTAGTAGGGGTTTATCGCGATGTACGGATATGACAAAAATGTCCCCAGGATACACGGAAATGACAAAGACATCCATATGATACACAGATATGACCAAATTATTATAGGACAAAGATCTTACGATACATGAATCTCTCTCTCTCTCTCTCTCTCTCTCTCCCTCACGAACCAAAAGCTCGCAGCGGATTGGAAAT
The DNA here is from genome assembly GCA_034670385.1 of Hoplostethus mediterraneus. Lineage (NCBI taxonomy): Eukaryota > Metazoa > Chordata > Actinopteri > Trachichthyiformes > Trachichthyidae > Hoplostethus > Hoplostethus mediterraneus. Next base: position 2,392,337 of record JAXDDW010000009.1, read on the forward strand.
AAATATTTGCCGACAGCTGGTACCAGCAGAGTGTCGGCCATGATGTCACGGGGGTCAGAGGTCAACCCAGCTGGAGCCAAAGAGACACTTGTAGACGTGGGTCATTACTCAACCCCAACGAAGAGCCGCTGGGCCGAGTCATTACTCAGACTTTAAAGAAACGAACCACAGGCATCATCATCATCATCATCATCACCAACACATCACAGCAGCAGTCTGATGAAGTGGTACGATGAGAGATCACAGCCAGCCAACAGTATCACGCCTCCGCATCGTATTGAGACAAATGATGATAATTGATAAGAAATTGTCTCAAAAGGGTAAAACAGTGATAAAAAGTTCCCACAAATCAAAACCTCCGTGTTGCAAGTTGTAAGTTATCTTGAGGCTTCGCAGCTAAAAATAGCACCCTCTCCTCCACCGTCTCGAGATGTGCCAGGGCAAATCAAGTACCCTCTTTTTTTTTTCCCCCAAGGCGCCACCAACGAGTTATGTTTAGAGCTTAGAGTCGCAGGGACGTGGTGACCCCCCCCCGGGGGGCCAACGGGGGGTCACGGCCCTAATGACCCGCCTACATTTCCTCTTGTATGCAGGTTATTATTCAGGTATGCAGGGGGGAATTGGGGATCGGGTTACGGCGGGAGTGCCCATTTATCTAGGCTGTGAAGGGAGCGAGTGAGACAGCGGAGACCACGGCGTGATAAATATCAGCAGAAGACATCCATAAACCGCAACGGCCAACGAGTTCAGCCGAGGAGCAAAAGACGCACTATTAAACACTCGGAGAGACAAAAAAAAATAAGACGACGAGGGAACAAGGGAACGAGAGTGAGATGAGGAGAAAGAAACAACACTTGGATGCCCAGCAAGAGAGCTTGTCAGCCCTGAGACTTACTGGCACAAATCAGTGCCGTCATCCCCCCCGGCCACGCTGACCACAAGTTGATTTATAGATCGGTATATAGCTTTTTTTTCCCCCTGACTTCCTGGAACCCCCCCCCCCCCATCTCTCTCTCTCTGTTATCAAACCCTCCAGGAGAGAAACAGTTGTGACTGGAAAGTTATAAGCCCATCTGTATGCTGTCTATTTTTGTAACCCCTTAACTTTATGGAGTAAAAACTTGTACTCGCTTCCAGGTATCTATGAGTGAGAATAACCACGGATGTTACACGTATCAGGAAGCTTTTCTATCCATGAGGATCCTGAACATCCTCAGACTCGGAACACACTAATGCGTTATTTTCCGTTTTTTTTCCGGATGCTTCTCTAATGCTTCTCTAATGCCTCCTCCTCTTCCAAGGTGCAGATTCAGATGTAGGTATCTGAATATGTAACATCCAAACAAGTTAAGTACCTTCTGAATAATGCCTGAGAGATTTCCTGAGTCACTCTCATTCGTCATTACCCCCCCCCCCCCCCCCCCCCTTTTTTTTTTCTTTTCTTTCTTCCTCCCTGTGGTGTCTTCATCTCCCTCATCCTTTCTCTCTGTCTGTCTGTCTCTCTCTCTCTCTCTCTGCCTACGGGGCAGATCCAGCAGACAGCTTCTTCAGGAGGAGAATGGAGAGATTTAAACACTGCTCACTGTCCTGGCTGACTGCCCGAGCCCTGGATGACTGCAGGGGCTGGAATTTAAAATCCTGGATAAGACGAGAGGAAGGGGAGGGGAGGAAGAATTAAAGTTAGGTGAGTTAAGAGGAGAGAAGAAAGAGAGACAATGAAGACATGAGGGAAACCTGGAATGAGATAGAAAGGACGAGGAACAGACTGAAGAGAGTTGGTGCAGTAGTAGTAGTAATAGTAGTAGGATTGGCAGTAGTGGTAGCAGTAGTAGTAACAGTAGTGGTAATAGTATTAGTAATCATACTAACAGTAATGGTAATGGTAGTAGTAGCAGTAGTGGTAATAGTAGTAGTACTACTACTACAAACAGTAGTACTAACAGTAGTGGTAATAGTAGTAGTAGCAGTACTGGTCACAGTAGTAGTAGTAGAAGTAGTAACAGTAGTGGTAATAGTATTAGTAGTCATACTAACGGTAATAGTAGTAGTGGTAGCAGCAGTAGTAGTAGTAGCAGTAGTAGTAACAGTAGTGATAATAGTATTCATTATAATAATATTAATTATTAACTATATTATTATTATATTATATTAACTATTAATTATTATAATAGTATTAGTAGTCATACTAACAGTAATGGTAATAGTAGTAGTAGTGGTAGTAGTACAAGTAGTGGTTATAGTAGTACTAATACTACAAACAGTACTACTAACAGTAGTGGTGGTAGTAGCAGTAGTAGTAGTAGTAGCAGTAGTAGTAGCAGTAGTACTAATAGTAGTAGTAGCGGTAGTGGTAGTAGTACAAGTAGTGGTAGTAGTACTAATCGTAGTGGTGGTGGTGGTAATAGTAGTAGTATTATTGATCCCACAGTGGTCAACTGCTTCATTACCTCAACACCACACGTGATACAACACAACAACAGTCAGGATACTAGAGACTTCTTACTCCTCTCTCCTCTGTCCTTTCTATCCTATCCTCCCCTTCTTCTTCCCCTCTCTGAATACCCAACACACAACACAACCAACACACCCATCTTTCTTCCCTGCCCTCTCCCTTATCCCCTTTCTCTTCCCTCCCCCTTTCCTCCCCTCACACACTTCCCATAGGTTGGAAAGAGAGACCTTACAAAGCTTTTTAAAACCCCAGTGCTTCATTTGACCTCTAATGTACAATGGGGGCAACACACACAGGCAAACAGGCATGCACATGCACATATGCACACACTCTCTCTCTCACACACACACACACACACACACACACACGCACGCATTAACAAACTGCACACAAATGACCACTGAACCTGGCCCCAGCTGTTGCTGCCCATATAACTGCAGTATACTATATACTGTCTCAGGCTGAGAATGAACAGAAGCCTGTGTGGTGGCCTGAGTGTAGCTCTGTGCACTCGTATAGCGTTGGATAAGCAATGTGTGTAATGAGTGTGTATTCACCTACTGCATGTGTTCTATAGCACACCGCCCACTGTGCATGAGTGTTGCTATGGCAATATGCATGTACAGCATTTTTGCATTGAATGAATTCAGCATGTGCCTAATGAACGTGTTGGTAGGCGCATTTGCAAACACATTTTTTGCATACCACTGTTTTGGTATACGTAAAATACATGATGTTTGAATCCAATTGTGTGTGTGTGTGTGTGTGTGTGCTGTCTCTGGGTAGACTCTCTCCAGCTAGTACTCCCATGCAGTCTCATTAAATGAGGTCTGGCGGGGAGCAGAGTGCTGCACGCTCTCAGGGTGTGGTGGTGAGAGCTGGCTACAATTTCACATTTATATGACTCTCTTTGTGTGTGTGTGTGTGTGTGTGTGTGTGTGTGCACGTGCATGCGTACATGTATGTATGCGTGTGCCCGCTCACGTGTGCGTCTGCTTTTTCAGCCGTGCAGTTCCCAGCTCTGATTGATCCCATCACCGTATTCTCGTTGGCCCCCTTCCAAACACAAACTCCCTTGCTCTTATAAACAAACATGCACGACCCAATTTTCTCAACAATGTGCCTGCGTACGCCCACGTGAGTGTGCGCTGTTGTATGTGTGTGTGTGTGTGTGTGTGTGTATGTTTATGTGTAACACTCACACACCAGCCTCCAAATAAAACACTCATCACACTGAGAGCGAGTCTGGACTTAACTTAAAGCAACGCTGCCACAAAGGAACTGAAAAACCAGCCAAGGCAATTTGAGTCTCGGTGCCGAGCAAAATCCTGGCAAGGGGGAAAAATGATTTAATATAATTCTCTTTTTTCCGTGTGAGCTTCTCTCTGAACACTTTCCCCTTGTCTTGCGTCTGTCAAAGGCGTCCCTCTCCTTGTCTCCATCTCTTTGCGTCCCACTTTCCCTGACTCCCTCCCCCCCTCCCTCCCTCCAAACTGGTTCACCTCAGTTCAGGAGAAGTTCGTATTTCATGTGTCGGTGTGGAGTCTGCCACTTTGGCGCTACTTGTTGGGAGCATCTGACAAAATAGAGCCGCAGCCGTGGGTGTCAGAGGTCTGTGATGTCGAAGCAAGCAGCAGCAGCGGCGGAGTACAAAACTCACAGAGTGCAAGGGGAAAAAAAGTTTGGCCTGTGACAATGACACACACAGACACACACACACACACATACGGATTCACAGTGTACACACATACACCCTTTCACACAGACTCAGGATGACAAAGCCCCTGCCTGATATAGCTGAAGATGATCTTTGACGATGTCGGCTGATGGGAAAGTCAATTCTTTCATCTGAGAGCTCTCTCAAATAGTCTCGGTCCTCCTCTGGGCCTCATGCATCTAATACAGCAAGAGGAGGACTCTATGCACTCGACCGGACGACCCGGGTTCAAACCCCCCTCTGTCGGCAAGCATCCTCCCTGCTGAAGTGCCCTTGAGCAAGACACTGAATCCCTACCAGCTCCCTGTGTTCTCACCTCCCTGTAAGGGAAAGAATAATTTCCCTACAGCGAACAATAAAGTATGATATCATTATTATTACATTATTGCTGGAAGGGAATATTGACATTGTGAATGTTAAACAGATTAAAATCTGTATTGGAGGCAAATGGAGGAAGGATGATCCACATTGCACAAGTCAGCACAAATGACCAAATGCTTCCCCCTGCTAGGGACAGAACACAGCAACGTACTTGCCCAACACCCCTTTTATTACATTTGAACAAATCCTCTTTTGATGATAATACTTCCAGCCCACACGTATTAGTACATCACAATGTTATGTAACAGAATACCGCTATACATGGAGAATGCTTTGACTGTTATTGTCTGCATGTGTGTCTGCAGGTTTGCATGAACTGATCCAGATACACACTAGTCATCTGTCCTTGGTGTGCAGCTAAAACAAAACTACAAAACTATTACAAAGTTATTAATGCTTTTTTTTACAGTCTGCTGACAAATGAAGTTGATACCATGGCAGCTTAAAACAATGTAAAAATGATGTTTAGATTTGGATCTTGGACTATCTAATAATATGTGTTGTGGATGGATATGAACTAGAGATGAGTATATACTAGTGTTTCCCCTATTTTCTTTCTCAACTATAGTGGTAGGAAGTGCGAAGCTGTGCCATGGGAGTCTGGGACAAACATTTTTAGAAAACAAATGTATTTCACCTCCAAACCGGTGTTCTTAAGTCAGAAAATTATTATTAGGAAATATGACTCACATTCAGAATACATTTCACATCATGTCGACTTGACTTCTTGTGAAAAAATAAATATAACACCTGCCTTTTAATTAAAGAGACCATTTAGAATAGAAATGTTTTTAGCATGGTGGGTAGAATACATAGGGGAAACACAGGTGTGTGTGTGTGTGTGCGTGTGTGCGCTTTATTCCTGTTTTTTCCCTCCTAGCCCTCCTCGACATGTATATCCATGGTGTTATGACACTCTCATGGCACACAGTTTTTTTTGTACATGACAGGAAACGCAGGCCAGGTGTGTGGCGGCGTGGTGAAAAGGGCAGCCAGCGTGCAGCTGGGGCAAAAAAAAGTTAACACGACTAAGAAGGTGAGGCCGTCACGTATGCGCACGTATCAGGATGTGATGATGTGGCGTACAGGGCACACACACACACATACGCCAGCATGCTTGTGTTTATCCAGACACACACACACACACACACACACACATATATATACCAGGTGTGCGCTCGACACATGGTTGTAATAGCATGTAGGCATGACTAATACACAGAGCCTTACCGGTGAGGATGGGGGTTAACCTGGGCATATGGAGATGATCATTCACACCTAGTGAGCAAGTAATAGCTGTGGGAGAAGATCTATAGTCCTCAAAGAGGGGCGGGGCTACGGCCTTTCAACGCCACAACACATTACAGGCAATCGTTTTCTTTAAATAAGCTCACCGAGAGCTGATTAGAAGAGAGAGAGACAGATGGATGAGCAAGCGAGAGTAAGGGAAGGAGAGACAGAGAAAGAGAGACTCTAACTACATAAATCACTGCGAGAATCGGGCAGAAAAGATACATCACACCTTCGTTAGGTTGCTCGCTCATCTGTGCCACGGATCGGGGGAATCGAAACGGAGCAGATACCCTCTCTGATGGAACCGGAGAGGTGCCATCCCAATTTATTTGACGGCGGCTCGATTGTGTCACCGTCTTTTTTTCTTTTTTTTTTAAACTTCCCCCCTTTTCATTCTCAGATCCCGTCCCCCCCCCCCCCCCCCCCCCCCGTTGCACAAAAGGACCTCATCTCTCACCAGCCCCGCTGAATGAGATAGGCGAGGCAGATCAGAGTCAGATGAACACGAAAGAGGAGAAGATGAAAAGATTAAAGAGAGAGGAAAAAGGAGGGGAAGTGTTAGATCTGTGAGCCGGTTGAGGAAGGTGCTGTCGTTACATGAATACCCCTGCTAGGAATATTCAGGGTGAAGCAGCTCTACCAGCGCAGCACCACGTAGGCCTGGCTTTCATTTGAAGACATTAGATACTTCAACACGCACTCTGTATGTCAGACCATGCATCTTTTACATTTAGTTTCATTATTTCATATACTTTTCTTAAAATTGTCATGTAATGCTGCAAAATGTATACCGTTGGTTTTTTTTTTAAATGAGCTCTGCACAGATTTCGATTAAAAAAAAAGATGTAATTAGGTGACCAAAACAGCAGCTGGTCACCTCTCCACATGAGCATGCACACACACACATGCATGCAGGAACACACACACACACACACACACACACACACACTCATCTAATTCAATCACATGCTTCACTGTAAAAGTGCAGCAACTATTCTAAAGTTAGCCGAGTCATGACCAATTCACCGTTTTCCCATCATCCTCTCTGTTGAACAGCCGACATCCTGTTCCCCCCTGCGGTGGTCACACTAATCTAATAGCACTAGCTTGTTTGTTTGTTTCCAGACGGCCTGCGTGGCTTTATCGTATCGTGATTCACTGCAGTCAGAACAGCAGTGTTGGCTGTGAGGTTGAATTTGCGCCATATAAGTGAAAAATACATTTTCAATTAATAGTTTAAATCCAAAGTCTTCATGAAAGCAGTTTAATAGAAGAAGAAGATGATACTAATAGGAAACGGCATTCTGCATCCCCATGCCCACTGGTATGGCCTTTGTTAGCCAATTGAGCCTAATGGAGTAATTGCATTGGTCTGATTCTCTCAATTATGGTAGTCTTTGCACTAGTCTGAGAGAGTTGGCTCAAAATCAGCTCGGTTATTGACCTGCGCACAACAACAACGGTGTTGTCAGCAGCATGATGAAACATGCCTCCTCTCCCGGAGAAATGAAAAGAGGCTTGCACAATAGAGCTGCTGATTTCATAATTTGCTGCAATGCTTCATCCCTGAAGTTCTTCATCAGTCTCTCCTGCTCACACTGCACCCTATCTCAGTAGCAGTATAGATACACAAGGAGGCATAGGCGCCGATTGATGTTTTTGCCAGTGGGTGCTCAAATGAAGTGAATACCACCAAGGTGAAGATTGTCACAACATCACTTTTACTGCGCTTGCTTTAGTAATTACCGTGGTGCAGGCTGCTGTCATCTGTCAACGTAGACACACACCCAAACCAAATGCAACACTGCTCTGCTACAAATTCATCCCTGGTGGTGGATCCTCACTTTGACTGTCTTTACACTCGCTATCTCTCTCCGTTTTTTTAATGACAAATTCGTACGTTTTTACCCGATCATCACCCGTGTTTTGGCTAGCTAGCAGCTACGTGATGGAACAACGTTGGTTTAGCCGACTCTAACGTTACATTGGCAGTCGGCTACGTGGCCACGCCCCTTAACGTAGCCTTACACACACACAGAGCTGGAACACGTTTAATTGGATAATGCGATTTATAGTTATAACGTTCAACGATAATAATAAGTAATAATAGAATAAATAGATGCGTTGTTTGGGGCGGGGGGTTATTTTTTATTTTTTATTTTTTAATCAGCCTTCCCCGGCGCGTATGCAAGGAGGGTTAAGTGGTAAAAAAAAAGAAGAAAAAAGAAATGAGCAGTGTACACTTGTCCCCAGCTTGTAGATTCAATCCCAAGCCATGTATTTTTAGCCCATCTGTGAACACGTCAACACCTACCTACCTGTTTTTATCAGCCTGTCGTATTAGCCAAGTTGACCGTACACTGTTTGGCTGTCTCTGCTGTCAAGAAGCTGTGAAGTATTGAGAAATAACAACTCTGGAAGTGTAATATGAAAGAAGAGATACCAGCCAGCTGTATCCCACGTGGCCTGTGTATATCTGTGCCCCCCCCCCTTCCTTACCGGCACCTCGTCAACTAGCACCACACTACCGGGTCACCCTTTGGGATTAAGCGGTTGCTGTCCTATAGGCAACCCGGGATTATGTTTTTTCCATCGCTGCATTAATGCAAACGAAGGGATGAAAGGGTCCAAGAGACTTTATGATCTATATGAAACCTCTCATGATTAAACTGTAAGTCCTATATGGCTGACGGCTGTATCTGTGATGGTTTAGCACTGCAGAGGCTCAGCGAGGAGCAGAGAGCAGGGGTGGGGGGGGGGGAGAGGATGGATTAATGTGCTCATTATGGGAGGATTCAGCTCATTACAGTTTTGACTCTGATACATGTAATCCAGCATCCCGGTAATGAAGCTACAGCTGTCGCGATTGGTTGCTTTTAATTGCTATGACGGAGCAGAGCAAATACAACGGCGGTTTACTAGAGCTCGGCACTGTGTGACAATTCACACACGCGGTGTCTCTGGTACGTTTGGGCCATGAATCAAACAAGCACCACCAGGGGGAAAAAAACGATGATCTGTGGGATTAGCCTCAGGAGATTTGGGGTTGAGGTTAGAAAGGGGTTAGGATTAGGGTGAAGTGAGAGGTAAGGTTAGGGCTACAGGCTAGGGAATGGATATAGTCAGAGGAAAGTTACCAGCAGTTTGTGTAGAAGTGTAGAACATTTTTTTTTTTTTTTTACTATATTTGTTAAAAACATCTAGGCCCCATACCATCACTGCTGTTTCTGGACTGTCAACAAAATACGTTTCAATCAACAACACAGTCTCTATGGTTATTGGTTCTGTGGTGGTTGGAGGCAAACATTCGTCTATACCGTGTGAACGAAACGAGAGTTCGGACAAAAAGACAGCCAGGAAGGATAACCATCTACAAGACATTACAGGATGCAGATGCAGTTTTTGTACTATATTTTCATTGTTTGTTTCATATATTAAAGATCACCAGAATGCAGGAAGTAATTTGGGGAGAGACCCCCAGACCCCCAGAGGTTTGAAAAGCTCCCTATTCTGCCCCTATTCTGGACTCTCAAGGTTGACAAGTATGTTCATTCAATTTCCCCGAATCTGATTGGTAATTCAGCCAGGTCCAAAAATATACCTCTTGCTGTGGCTGAGTGATTTCATGTGTCAGATTTGATTGTTTGCCATATGTACACAATGAAATGAATGAATGAAAGAGCAGCTTCACCTGCAGTAGAAGAGATCCCCCGGCTGTATCTGCACTCCCAGTATCACATCCTCTTCATCTCCTGTAGGCTGTGAAGAACAAAGAAGAATATGCCAAACATGGTATGTGTCGTGGCAATTTGAGTCAATTGCACTTTGTCTAGTTGGTGAGATCAGCTCCACAATAAAGCTAGAACACAATATTAAGTCAGTCATGGGGTCTTTCTAGGAGGCTAGACTGTTGACAGAGCAGGTACAAACTCCATGTTACATAGTTAATATGATGACATCAGTATGATATCTCTAATGTATACGTGTGTCTTCCCTCCTTTCTGGTCTGAAGGTTAGTTAAACAATCATGCACAGTCCAATCATCATGACACCAAGATCTACTCATCTTGAGATTTCCCAAGTAAAGAACATACACACATTCCTCTGATCTCAGTAGTTTTCCACTGACTGTACATACACATTAAAAACACACTTACATTATTATTCTCCATCACATATGTCACATGTCAAACATTGTTAGTTATCGCACTTTAGATCATTGTTTACCCTGTCTGCAGTAGGTCCCTGAACTACTCGCTTGTGAACCCAGCTCACTCCATGGATAACTCCCCAAACTATTGAAGTAACCCAGTTAGTTTTATTTGTGAACCCAGTTCACATAGCACCTTACAGAAAACATCTGCTCCACATCTCTCCACACATGAAAAGGTCCAGATTACATCAGTCACAAAGACGACTCTGCCATAATTCCCTCAGCACCAGCAGCGACGATCCGACGGTGAGAGTGGGTTTTCAAAAGGATCCCTTACCTTTCAGGATCTTGGAAGTTCTTCACCAAAGTGTGTCAGGTTCGCTCAGAGTCGTCAAAGAGGCCTTTAGCATCTGGGTCACGGCACCGTGTCACCTTGTTCAGGTAGGGGTGTTGTTCAGGGAGGTTTTCTTCAGCATGCATATGGGAAGCGGGTCGGACAGAGGAGGCTGCACTGAAGAAACCAGGTTTACTGATAAAACGCCAGACTAATCTAAACTAAACAAAGAAAAAGGGATAAGCTAGCATCGCTATTATTTTCATGGTCATCAAACATTCTGCACAGAGTGGAAAAGTACTGAAAGCTACAGAGTGGAAAAGTACAGAAAAGCATTAGCTACTGTATGTACAGCTTTATACCACCTGCTTCCATGAAGGGATCTGAGCAGACAGTCAGCTGGAGGTGTTTCATATCCTCTGATGTTGAACTTCCAATTTAAACTTTCAATATTCAATATCAACAATTGATGAAGTAAAATGTAAAATGTAATGCTTATTTCCTCAAAATTAGCTATGTTTACAGAGATGTTGTGTTTTTTCATTGTGGGAAGGAAGGAAAGAAGAAAGAAGCAGCAAAGAAAGAAAGAAGCAGAAAGAAAGAAGCAGCAGCAAAGAAAGAAAGAAAAGCAGCAAAGAAAGAAAGAAAGACAGTAAAGAAAGAAAGAAGCAGCAGCAGCAAAGAAAGAAAGAAAAGCAGTGAAGAAAGAAAGAGGTCACACTGCTCACCCAAGAGAGTGCACAACAAAGAAGAGATAGTGATAGTGAGGGGAAAGTGACTGCTGCAGCACGCTACATCTGGCAATGCCCTTATGGTGCATGTAAACAGGTGATAACAGGGGTGACTGGGGGAGAGGGGGGAGGCTTAGTACCCGGGGTGAGGGTTTAGTGAGGGGAATAGCAAGATGGTGTGTGGAGGAGACGGAGGAGGTGGTTAGGCTGGGAGGGAAATCTAGTAAGGTGGTGCAGAGGAAGAGAAAGAACGATCACTATCGGAGGTGAAAGGGTGGTGGTGGGGTCGGGGGGGTGATGGTGGTTCAGGGGGGGAGAGGGAAGGAGTTCATCTGAGCCTCCATTGTTGAGGTCCTCGCCTGCTGGCCTGCACATGGATGGATGGATGGATGGATGGATGGAGGAGGAGAAGGGAGGAATTTCACGCTCGGCAACGCTATCTCTGAATCTCCACCCGCAGCTGCTACCGACCGACCTCCCTCCTCTTCCTCTCCACCCTCCAGTTCATCTCTCTCGCTCTCTCTCTCTCTCAGGTCTGTGAAGCCATTTGTCATAAGTGTCACTCACTTGATGTGGTTATTACAAAGCGCACACACACACACACACTGTCCTCAACCCCTCAACATCTAAATTCTAATTTCTGCTTTTGCTGACTTCAGGGAACGAGAGAACCACCGTTTAAAAAAACAACAACATGACTGCCTACTCTTAGGAAATGAGAGCCAGCAAGTTATAATCTGCTAGATTCTTGTTGTTCTTGACATTTTGATTTTGGTGTTCTGCTGTTTCAATCACTTCACAATAGTGTGTCCAGCAGGTGGATGTCACCGGACTGACAGCAGCTCCCAAACCCCCCAAAACAACCAAGTATGGGCTGTTGCTGTTCTGAGACCAGTGAAGCGGCTACAAATAACAGGAGGAGGACAGAGGTTCAGGACTTTTCCAGGGAAAATCACTATTGCATGTCAGACAGTCAACATTTTATTTGTATGAAAAAGTTAGTATGACTTTAAATATTGGGCCGAGAGCGTTACGAAACATTTTATTTCCCAAACTGTCAGTGGAAACTTCGACCTTTGACCTCCTGGACCCGGCGTTGGGAGATGATGAACCACAGGAGGAAACCTCCCGCCAGCTGAGCCCCCATCCTACTCATCCAGCTTATTTCTTCCAGTTTCTATGGACACAGATGGCACCGAACCTGATGAGGGCACCGCTATTGGACAGAGGAGGCTGAGGTGGATGTGAATCTGTGTGTGTGTGTGTGTGTGTGTGTGTGTGTGTGTGTGTGTGTGTGTTGCTATCCTGGTCATTGCTCTGGTAACTGATAAGAGATTTTCTCAGAATCTGAAAGGGCAAGAAACATTATTTGACAAATACAATGCACAAGAATGTGACTTTAAGGTACTGAACAGATATACTGTATATTGACAGCTTAACACAGCAATACAGTACACACTCATCCACTGTTCCACTCATCCAGTGGACAGTCTTCAATGGGTTCAGAAAACGAAACCATGCTTGGGCTTTGAAAACCATTTTAACCCCTTTGGATAAACTCATGGTAGTCCAGCTAAAATTACACTGCTTTTCTTAGTGCCTAAAAACATTTTGGAGGTACGAGGTTTTGGCCCGACCAGCGTCTACATGATCGGTGCGTCCTCTCTTCCTGTCTAGTGTGCGTTTATATGGAAAATGTTACTTACGGTCTGCTACATATAATGAAGTTAAGGTCAAGCAGGAGGCAGTAATTCTAACGTAAACCAGGAAGTAGCGACGTTTCCTCGGGAGCTGGACCGGTCACATGGTGAGCACAGTTGTTCCGTTTACAGCCGAGGATTAGCTGTACAATAACAGAGCCTCTGTCACACACACACACACACACACACACACACACATACATGTATCCTATGATGAGAAGACAGGACAGATGAAACCTTACCACCTGTTAACGTCATTTCCAGTCACAACATCACTCTCCCATTAGACCCTCTTCCTCCTCCTCTTCCTCCCCATTCCACTCAAAGGGCATGGACGATAACCAATAACCATGACACCATCGCAGACGCCCCTAACTACATGGGGTTTGTGTGTGTGTGTGTGTGTGGGGGGGAGTGGTCACAAATACACACACAGTGGCATACAGGACATGCTCTGACAATTGGATAACATCCCCAGCTGTCGTGTCACTTTCACCTTCACCGCTGCTAAGCCTCGGTGTGTACACTGCATTAGGCTGAGTCATGTGAAGTATGGTGTGTGTGTGTGTGTGTGTGTGTGTGTGTGTGTGTGCATGCATGTGTCCATATATATATATACGTGATCATGCACCAGTGTTGCGTGTTGCCACTGACACATCTTTAACCTTTTATCAAGCGGGCGCCTTTTGACTCCTGTGGTCAGAGGAAGTGGATCGGTTGCAACACACACACACATACACACACACACACAGGTACACGCAAACCCACAGTTTAAAAGAGACGGGGGCGAGAGAGAGGAACAACGAGAGAGAGAAACAGATTGTGTGTGAGCGCAGAGAGAGAGAGAGAGAGGAGTGTGGGGGCTCGCTAAGCTAAATCGTGCCGCTCTAGCTCTGCGAGGGACGTGGGAAATGAAGATGAGTGCCACGTAATCGGCTTACACCCCGGGACCTCGCTCGCTCGCTCGCCTCGCTCGCCCGCCCGCCTCGCTTACGCAACCCGGCTCGCGCCATCTGAGAGCCTTTCGTTTAGTTTTCATTTAAGCGGGAGGCCGAGAGACTGATATACCTCATCCGCTGGCTGGGCTCACCGCAGCTGGGCTCAGACGCATGCATCCTGCCCATCCTGCCCTGCAGAGTGGGTGGGTGGGAGTGAGGAGGGCGAGGGGGTTGCGTGTGTGTGTGTGTGTGTGTGTGTGTGAGAGCTTGTCTTTTCTGGTGGTTGCTAATGTGTGTGAGCATTTCTTTTATTTTGCGTGTGTGTATGGTAGAGTGCATCTTTCCATCTTCTTGTCAAGCTTGAAGTACACGTTCTCTTATTGCCTCGCTCTTTAATAAGTAAAGAATCAGTGATGTCCTCGCTGTTCCACCCACTGCAGTAATGGCTTCTTCTACCTAACCCGAACCCCAACGGACTTAAATACATATGACAACAAGCAAGGATGTAACGAATCAAGAAAATACGACAAAAAATATGAAATATCCTTAGCCGGTTCCCAGTTTCCCAGCGTTGCTTTCATTTAACCACATAAATAGATCACAACACATTATGTACAACTGATGTAGTGCCACGTCTGTCTTGTTGAGTGAGAGTACTTAAGGAGCGTCCACCTAACACCTCTCAGATAAGAGCTGCTGCTGTCGTTGCTCTGGCGGCTTTTCTTTTTTTTTTTTTTTTTCACTAAATTTTTAATGCATTTTGTTCAAACCCACATCCCAGATACATACAGATACATGTCCATCGTCCTCTGGGCCAACGCGGCGCCTTGCTCCTATACTGCCTCAATGCAACTACTGAAACCCCTCAGCTGAAATGTTCTCCCGCTGAAGTCGGAGCTTGGTGCAGCGCTGACCAACAAATGTCAGCAGAGAGCAAGAAAGTCAGCACTGCCGTCTTCACACCCCTGACTTCTTGCGTTATTAACAGTAAAAACAACTGAGGTCAACGTTGATGAGATCCGGGAGTACTGTCATACTTACAATACCACTAACCCGTCTCTACACACACACACACACACACGCACATAAAATCTGCTGATGCCAGACTTCATTAGTCCTGTACATCCCCATTTGATCAAAGTGCTCCTCTTCATCACATCCCTGCTCATTAGAAAGCATCTATGTGTGACATAACACATGTCACAAATCTCCTGCCCCGGCCTCCGCCTGCCACGCAGCACTGATTAAAACATGCTCAGAGATGTATGTGTGTGTCTTTGTGCGTGTGTGTGTGTGTGCGTGTGTGTGTGTGTGTTCCACCCTTGCGAACAGTCATGATTGCCAACGATTCTCAATTACACACTTGAAGTTTCCCCCCTATTGCCTGATCTGAAAGCACCGCTGTACTCTACGTGAAAGTTAACTGATGTACAGACGCACAAGCCATTATCACACTTCTTCCCCAGTGAATGTGTCACACACGTTCAGGAGGTATATTACATATATATGGCACATTCCCTCAGGTGGAAAATCAACGCCGCGTATACAGATGCGTTGATGCGAAAAACCACAAGATAAAAGAGGAATTATTTCGAGCAGCGTTTCACTTTTAAAGCCGTCCAAGACCGAGCCAGGAGCCCAGACTCATCCTCTGCCCTGAGTGTGTCTGAAGCACACCCTCGTGGTATGTTGATTGGGGCGTAATACAAAACCCTGAGAGCTTTATTAGGGTCTGTTGGGTGCACGGCCCAGACGAGGAGTGTTTCAAGTGATGGCGCACCCACCCACGTCTCTCGTCTAGAGGAGAAACAAAGGAGACATTCTGCTCCACGGGCAGTTCACCCACTCTGGTAACAATAGAGCCACACTGCTAGTCCTGTGTGTGTGTGTGTGTGTGTGTGTGTGTGTGTGTGTGAGACGCCTGTCTCTCAGCGGCGAGGCTCGGCGGACGTTCGGTTCAAAAAAACAAGGATGTCTGGGTGTGGATGGATGGATGGAGGGCAGGTACTTCTACTGATGAAAGAGAGGGAAAAGTGAATTATAGATTGGACACATGAAGTATTTATTCAGATATTATGCAAACCAACGCTGTCCCGCTGGTCTGTTGTGCTTTAATGTTGGACTGGAGGTTAAAGTGCATTGTGATTGGTTTTCAACACCAGGGGTATCTCTGAAAGCAAACAGGTTGAAGGTTGTGTTTGTTTGAAGGGATCAAAGTTCCTGTGCTTGATTATTCCAGTACCAGGAGGGATGCCATTCGCTGGGTAACTTTTAAAATGAACTTGACATGAATTTCTCATTTTCACTCATTAAGAGAGCGCATCGGTTTGTTAACTGCTTCGTACCCTTAACACTGTTCAAATGTGATATTAGAAATGCTGAACGTTTGGGGGCACCGTGTAACTGCAACATTCCAGGTTCAAATCAGGAAATTCTCCAGGAGAATATCAGGGTAACGGTCCATGATCTGAAGCTTAGCAGAGGCCGGGTCACGAAACATGACAATGACCCCAAACACACAAACAGAATGGCTTGAACAGGAAAATTCCCATAATGGAAAGGCCAAGTCAGAATCCTGACCTTAACCCTATTGAAATGTTCTGACCTGAAGCAAGACGTTCATGAAGACCTCCCAGTAATATCAATGAATGAATACCTCCTAACCTCAGGTCTGATCAGCAACAGGAGACGTTTGAGGTTCTTGCTGCTGTAGGAGATTCCACCAGTTACTAAATCTCATGGTTCACATACTTTTTCCAGTCCAAGCTGTTGTTTGGACAATATGTTGAATAAAGACATGTAAAAGTAAACATGTTTATGTGTGACTATCTTAGGAATGCCGCGATTCAAAAGGGTTCACAAACCTTTTCTCACCACCGCATCTTGGCCCGGTAGCGGTTGGCATCAAGAACAAGAGGGAGTCTGTCGCTGGAGAGGAGCATTATTAAACCAGTAGGCATCGTGCAGATGGTGAATAACTGGAGGGTGGAAGAGGAGAAGATGAAGAATGAAAATGAAAAGAAAGACAACTATTTTTACCGTCTGATTCCCGCCCTCGCCACCATTTATTTGTCTCTCCACTTCAGATTGCCATGGTGAAGCTGGCGGGGCGTACGGCCTCCCTTCATAACTGTAAAAGGCTAATTTGGTGCTAATAGGCCACTGTCTGTTTTTATAAGCTGTTGCATGCAACCACTAGAACTTTACAGGGGAGTGGTTTTCTTTAAGTGCCTTTGCATGAAGTGCAATTTTCTACAAGAAGGGTATGGTTAGATGGGTGAGGAGGGGGGGTGGGCCGGTGCTATGGCTCAGGGTGGAGTCAGGATCCAAAACTACTAAAACCAAACCATAATGTGTGAGACCAAGTCAGAGCAGGCCCCGGCGTAAACATCAGGGCATAAACACAGGATGGTTGAGTTTAGGATCACCACTACAGTACCTTAGAGTAGGGTTAGGGTTAGTTTCAACGGCTACTTGGACTCAGAAGTGTCCCTTCATACATTAACCCTGCAGTTCTTCTGCAGGCGGACCTGTAGATCAGTACTTGGACTTATGGCTGACTGGTGTCATTTCCTTTTGAATCCCTCGAGGGACCAAGTGTGTTTTGTCCAAACTGGATCAATCTCTGGTTACAGCGTCATTATACACTTTTTAATGTAGGTGACATTTTAGATGAGGATATTTGTATTATTTTATCTCAGTTTAGTTTAGTAACAGTCACAAGTTTCTGACACTGGGTTTAGATTTCCAAAGGTGTTGTCCATCCATACATCCATGCACGCTGTGGGCTGAGTACATGCAGCCTGCAGAGAGCCAGTGCTGTGCCGTTTGCCGGGACGAATTTAAGATTAAGCAAGTGGTTTTTTTTTTGCATTGCTGCTGATAAAGTGTAATCATCACATCATGCATCATATCGTGATATTATATCAGTGTTCCCTCTCATCCTGTCAGGAGGTAAATCAGTCCACCTCGAGTGTCTGTAACTCAACTTTCTCCTTTTGTATTGTGGCCTATTGAGAGATGTTGGTACCTAATGCAACATTATCACTTTGCTCATCAATCTGTGATCACATCCCTCAAAAAGACTGGATACTGAATGCTTTTTATTTCTCTTAATGCTGGGGAGAAACTGCTTGAAAACCATCCAAAGGAACAACAGGTTACGTGCTGAACCCTGCAGCTTAGAGAGGCTGAGGAGTCTCTTTAGATGTGATGATGGCGTCTGACATCTTTCATCAAGTCGGTATCCTAATATAGATTCATGCGATGAGTATAAGAATCAGATGGGCATAAGATATGATGCTTTGATTTTACAACTAAGAGAGGGTTGGGGGGGCAGAGAAAGAGCGACGTGGAGAAAGCATTAAAATGATCTTATGTTCCTGTGAAATGAAAGAGAAAATGTATTCATATTTCTGTGAAAGTGGAGGAATAAAAGATTATTCACATCCCAACACCCACTCCTTCCCACACTACAAATGTGATTTACAGCCGGTCGTTACCGCCGGCTTCGGGTAATACGAGTAACCGGGGAGCTCTGCGACGCATTACCATAAATATAGACGCACCGGTACCTGAAAACACCGGAAAAAAGTCCCATTACAGAGCATGTGAACCCCGCGACATGTCGGAATAACTAGCTCGGCTCTCATCCCTCTCTCCTCTGTGAAAACGTGCCGTCGCAAACAACAACAACCGCCGCTCATCAAAGTGATTGTCGCCAAAAAAGAAGAAACATACCAGGGAAGAGACAAATGTGCAGAAAAGAGGTGAACATCTGCAGCAAGAGGTGGACATTTTATATTTTTCATGATGCGTCGAGGTGACAAGTTCACGCAAAAGCAATAAGTCAAAACTGGAAAACAGAACATAAATGTGTGTGTGTGTGTGTGTGTATGAGTTTGTTTAGGTCCTTTTTTGATTGTGTATGTGTTTTATGTGTGTGTGACATAGAGGAAGACAGAAAGAGCGGACTGAAGACAAGACACATTGAAGCAAAAGAACAAGACAACATGTGAGAGGGAGCGAGAGAGAGAGAGTCAAGAGAGAGAAAAATCAAAAGCCATGGCCTCTGTTTAGGATCATCTGTCTTACGATATCAGGCCGATTACAGCCCGATTCGGCAGACGTAGAGTCGGGAACAACAGGGTGCGACAATCGATCGTTTTATCTTGTGTAGTGTGACATAGTGGACGACAACCGACGCCGCATCCGGGACGCCTCACGACGTCCCGACAAAAGACTAGCATGTTAGAATTTATTTTTGCCCTCCCAAGACCTGACCAATAGGAGCAATAAACTATAAACAAACATGGCGAAGCAAAAAAGCAATGAAGTTGTCGGTGCTGCTAGGTGGAACTATGAAACAGAGGAAAGGTTTGCCGAGTTCTGGCAACAACACCCCTGTAGAGGCTCGCCAGCTAGCTACATTTAGGTTTCACTACAGGCTAAAACATCGTTATTTTTCACCTCTTTGAAGGATTGACAACCCAAACTGTTCTCTTCATGCGACCCAAGAACGAGTCCACAGTCTTTTTAAAAAAAATTTTTTTGGCTTTTCGGAACACAAGACAGCTAATATCATGCATACCGCTTCGGACGCCATTGTTTGTTTCTCGTTGCCTAGCACCTGCTTTCCCACGCCATCACGCACGTAGGCAAGCGATTATTGGTCGGTGAACAACGTGTAGTCTGTCATGTCTCTCGGCCAAGTCACGGCACAAATTTATCACTCTATTATCGCCTAATCTGACACAGTGACCATCGCAACAGACAAAAATATTGTGTAGTCTGATCCCGGCATTACAGTAATCATCAATCTGATATTGAGACGTTAAGCCTTCCCCATGTGGACCACGGATCCACACTCTATCCTGAAAAGACACGCAAAGAAAAATGTTCACTCATGTTAAATTTTTAAACCAATCCATCACAGCTCTTCACAAGACGACCCACACCTCCATCTATATCATGACTTCTTTCTGCTCTCCTACAGACTCATGCACCCTAAGATGTGACGGGTTGACTTCACTTTGTCCGGCAGGTCTGTACTCGTCTGCGGTGTGTGGTGTGTGGTGTGTGTGTGTGTGTGTGGTAGGTAATTCTACTGTTTACGCAGAAAAGTCCCCTCTTTGATGTCTGACTTCAGTGTGGTCCATAGTTGTAGTGACAGGTACATTAGCGGCCTCATACCGGCTTCAGGGTTGGAAAACAAACAAAGAACAGTTCAGCCGTTCAGTCTTTTGTGCGGCGCGTCGGAGAAATGATGTCAGTTTACCTTTTGTGAAATTGTCCCAGTAATTTGGAAGTTTTCCTAACATGAACCTTCTTTACCAACCTTGAAATCCAAGAAAATACAGCCTAGGAGATTCAACAACACAGTATTATTTTTCTCTCATTCAAATCCCATAAGGAAGATTAAAAAAAAGTTAGAGTTAAAATCACATTTGTGGACACATTCACGCCAACTGGAATACGGACGTTTACGCTGAAGGACTCGCTTGATGAATTCATCATCTCAAATGAGCCTGAGCCTAAAAATACGACTCAAGTCAATAATGCATGAGGTGACTATCAAACTGGTTCTCCGGGCGTAAGGCGGCACGGTGGGTCTCAAAACCTCAGAAGATTGCCTCGGCGAGCTGCTCAAGGAGAAGAGAAGCGATGGAAAAAAAGAAAAGCCATTACAAGCAGCTCTTGCTTGAAAACACTTGGTAGCTTCTATTCCCTGAGCAGCCTTTCTACAATAAGTGCTGATTTCGGTTTCTACTGGCATCTCATGATCTGAGCCATGTGAAGGTATCGCTTACAAGAAATTACAAGAGTCCCAAGTACCAGACTGGTGTAAATAAAACAAATTCTCAAGTGGAAAGAGTCTCACAGCGTTCACAGAGCTCAGCAGTCCAGCTACCAGCAAACTGTATTTTCTGACTGTACTTTAATTTGATTGTAGTTCATATTGCTCTTTCTCTTGCTGTTTATATTCAAACCAGATGTATTTGGGTGAAATTCAATTTGAAATTCCCCTTTTTTTCTGCACTCCACATCGAGTGGCAGAAGCTAGAGTTGTCTGGGCTCCATATATCTCTTTCCACTGTCAGATTTGACCATCGGTGGAAGAAAATTCAACCCATACAGGGACCTCGGGGTGAGGGGGGAACGAGGAGCGAGAGGCTCCAGCAGACAGAGGCAGAGAGGTGTGAGCAAACCACAGCGCTGCACTAATGTTTTTCTTTCAACCCATTAATCTCCCACTGGCCACCCTACAACAACAACAGGGCCTGGATGAGAAGAAGGGGGGCTGAAATCACACCGTCCGAGCTGGACAGTGGCTGGGCCGACCTTCCCCGGCCTCCCCGTCGTCCACACCGCGAAATCCAACGTTCAAATTTAACGCATGCCAGCCTCGGACCCGAGTCGTTAAACACAACAGCGCATGACAAACGTGGAGATCAAGGGTGAAGGTGGAGACACTGGTCTGATGAAGAATGATCTCTCAGTGGAAAACCTCGCTGCAGCTCTGCAAGGTTCTTCAATGAGAGGTTGTGCAGCTTCAGTCAGCGTACTGCAGTCAAATCCATCTGAATTTCAGCCATTCAAAAGAGTGCTATGTCGCCCACACACAATATAGTACATCTCAGTGTAGAAGTTCTCTCCTCAGTTCAAATGCAGATGGTGTGCAGCGCAGCGTGTATATATATATATATACCTCTTGATAACGTATGATCTTAAGAGATCGCCCGAGGCTGGCCGTCTACCACAGAATGGTATAGATCAATTTACTGGGGGAGGGGTAAATGAAGAGGGAGAGGGAGAGAGAGAGGGAGAGATGGAGGATGGCCCGGGAGGAGGAAGAGGAAGGCGGGGGGGGGATTGATGGCGGGAGGGAGGGTGGACAGCGGTTAGATTGCCCGCGGAGCCACTTTGTTGAGATAACAGAGTGGTAGCACAGCAGCCCTGTCACCGGGGGCCATGGAGGAATCACTATCTGCTACTGGATGGAACGGGCATGGAGGGGGGAGGGGGGGGGGGAGGGTGAGGGGGGTGAGGGATGGGGGGGGTCGCCCACCAGTGAAATCTTTGATATATCATCCCCCATGTACTCACATCCACCCACACACTACGCACATATATATACATACCCTCATATACACATACAAACTTGCCTATGCAACTACACTCCGTCCCTTGCCTGCTACACACACACACACACACACACACACACACTCCTTCCTATACCTCCCTCCTCCCCATCCAGTCCTGTAGCTTCAAAGTTGTTGCAGCCAAACGGGATGGGACCACCACAGTTAGTTAAGCAGAGACATGATCCATATCCTGATCACAGAGGAAGAGAAGGGATGGGTGAGTGTGTTTGTAGAGGGGGGGAGGGATGGAGAGACAAAAGAAAGGGACTAATAGAAAATGGCAAGAGCAACAGAGAGAGAGAGAGATGCAGAAAAGGAGAGGAAAGATGGAATGTGTTCAGAGAGACGTTGGTCCCGTTTGAAGAGGACACACTGCTGCTCAATCACAGCGCACTTCAAAGGCTCTTCATTAAAACCTTGCCTGGAGACGAGAGCCCTCCCTCCACTCATCCCTCTCTTCTTCACTGTCTGTCTGGCTGACTCTCTCTCTCTCTCTGTCCACTCCACTCATCCATACAGAAACAGCAGGTAGAGAGTCGGTGAACAGAGGGGGGGAGAGTGAAGGTGAGAGGAGAAAGATCAGCCAGGCAACAAAACCAATGTCTGTTGAGCGAATGGGCAAATGTCTTCTTCTTCTTCTTCTGTCTTTTCTTTTGTTGTCGCTGAAGTCCAATCAGCAACGCGGGGTCCTGCTTCTTACTTTGTCTTGAACGGTTGAGTCGGCGACAGATGAAAAGGTGTGCATCAGCCTGAGTGAAGAATCAGAATAGAAACGGAGGCAAGGGATTTAAGACGCGTGAGATCTGCGAACGTTTGAATGGTTTTGATCTAAAACTTCAATTTGAGTTAAAACATGATAAGCTTACATTGAAGTTTTCATGCACCATAAGAAGTTTTTTAAAACATAGTCTAAAACAGTGGTTCTTAATCCAGTCCTCAAGGAACCCCTGTCCTGGAGGTTTTAGCTCCTGCCTTACTCAGGCACACCTGAACGAGTTAGAGGCTTCAGGTTTTCCATCAAACTTTAATTGGTTCAGGTGTGCCTGAGTAGGGCTGGAGCTAAAACCTCCAGGACAGGGGTTCCTTGAGGACTGGATTAAGAACCACTGGTCTAAAAGCATTGCCATGCACCGTGCAGTATATACAATATATACAATATTCAATATACAGTATATACAATATTAACACCTTCTGGCCCAGCGGTCAATTAATATTCTACAGCTTTTGTTTTCATGACCAGCCTTGTTCAAATTCAACCTCAGTACATCAGCTCAAGGTCGTGATGAAATATACACTATATACATGTACAATCTGCAGCTCCATGACGAGTTAGCATCCAACTTTAGGAAGCGGTAACGAACGCTGCACAGCTGATCATTAGCGGGAGGAAGACCAGACGTGGAGTCTCCCGAGAGTACGAGCTCAGCCTGCAGACAGTTAATCAAAGAAACGAGAACGTGTCATTTTGCCGCGATCGGACATGTTAGGCCTTGGACATCTGTCAGCGTGCTCAAATACAAGACGTACAAGAGAAGCAGGCTCTTCAATTAGCTGAGTATCAAGACTGGAGTTTTCCCTTTTGAGACGGAGACGCTGTTTGTCACGGAACGATGAAAAAACACTTCGCTAGCCGTGACGGGAAAACGCCCAGACGAATCCATATGAGAGAATCGTGATTGGCGTTACATAAGAAATAAGACGCTGTTGCTGATGCGGTTTTCATCATTACGTTTTATGTTCTCTCTGCCATTCAACCGTGGCTGCTTCCTGTCACATCAGTGGCATTATGGGTATTCGATTGAAGCAGTCAGGAGTAAAGTAACACCACTTAGAGATGAAGAATTAAACCATCTCCATCCCACCCCTGTCAGAATGGTAGGTCCGAGGTGTGCACAGTTTACTGACATCACATTGCATGATTTCTGGGTAATGAAGTCCTTCAAACCTCCAGTGCAAAAGTTGCAAAGTTAGCCTAGCCTAGCGCAGCTTCAACACAGAGTGGATCCCGACGACTCCGGCTCGGTCCAAGATGTTGGAAAAACAACAACTTACTTCATTTGAGCCGCATGAGATCTGCACCAGTGAGCGTCGGGCCTCGATACTCTCCCGCTACTTTACCCCATGCAGACTCGGCTTCAAAGACATCCTGGAAAAAAAAAAGTAGACGTGTGGGGAACATGAGGCTTTTATCAAACAGCACCACTGCAAAGATTATGGAAATGAAATCCGAAGGGCATGATCAGGTCTGTGCGAGGTCTGCGGGAGTTCAGCGGGCCGACAACTATTATATCCTCTAGCTGTGATGAGGAGAAAATCACACCGTATGAAAGACAAAGGAAAGATGGGATCAGCATGTTGTGGCTTGTCACTTATTGAACCCTGTTACTGGGTGGAGTCGGCAATTGTATCTGTGTGTGTGTGTGTGTCAGCTACTGCCTTCAGTATGCTAGGCCCGTAACACCACTAAAAACCATGATTCAAAACACGTTAAGCGTGACTTCAGCAATGAAAAAAAAAACTACTCCTACAGGCCCTGAGCTCAAATCCATATGGCTGTCCCCCCCCCCCGTAGCGTCAGACCTAGTTAGTGTATAATGGTTAGAAACGTTCCCATCACGGGGGCCCTAATCAAAAACAAAACTTCCATTTCCCCCTCCAGCCAACCTCCAATGAGCAGGCGGCATTTAAATGAAATGACAGTGCTATCATGTTGCCGGGTGTAGCTGGGAAAGATGAGAAGTGTAGCAATGAGTGTGTGTGTGTGTGTGTGGGCGGGGGGTGGGAGGGGTGTGGGAGTGAAATCATTTCCGAGGAAGCAAGGTGGCACATCGGCATTCATTATCAACCGGCGTTTAATCAAGAAGCTCGGCGACGAAGCAGCAAACTGAGGAGCTTGTCGTTTCTCTAAATTGAGTTTGTCGTGAGTTTATTGTTTCATTGTCTGTTGAAAAAGCGAATCTGTCCCGAGGTTAGTGGTTGAGAAGTACGGCGTCCAGTTGTCTTTATTTGCATGTTTTGTATGGCAAGTGGGAGACGGTCGTTGTGCAGCAGAGGGTCCCAATCTGACTGGCTGTGGGTTTGAAGAACACTTGTTGCACACTGTTGGAAAAGGAAATATACTTTGTGGTAACAGTGTTTAATCTTGCTCCCAATATTTGTGCACTCACAGTAAGAAATACGCAGATGGATACAGGATGCACACGTAATGAACAAGTTAACATATAGAGACAAAACTAGATTTTCATTAACAAACCTCTATCCGCTTCATCAAAACCCTGAGTCAGCTAAATCTCTTTATTCAACAAAATATCAGGCTGTCTTAACTAAATAAATCAATGCAATCAACTACATTGAACTAATTGTAGCAAGTGGAATCAGTTTGATACTTGCTGAATAAGCTAAATTGAGCACAAGCTTAAAAAAATAAGTGCACATTTTGCTATGAAACTAGGAGATTGTGAGCACAAAATAATAAAAACTGAAGGCACAAGGTCTGTCTTGTGCACACGCAATCTCATGCCCTTGATACATGTTGGCCTGAAAATGCAGGTTTTCCTCCTGCAGGTTTTCCTCCTCCCGGGCACCATAAATTCTCTACTGTTACAATGCTAACCAGCCTGCTAAATGACACTGACCCTGATAGAAACGGATGAAAGCTTTGAATCAAGACGGGATTCTGCTTTGCCAGAGGCTCAATACACCAGATACAGTGTCTGAGCTTTAAAACTCCAGAGATGTTAACGTGTTAAGTGTTTACTCACCGGCTGTTTACAATTCAAACCGGTAAAAGTTTGATTTACCAAGTGTGGCCACGACCGCCTGTGATCCATTACTTGGGAGAGAGAAATCTATAGTATCAGTCTGTCCTCTCACGTCGATACCGGTGGAACAGGAATAGTGGAAGAATTCACCACGTGCCTCCAAGTGCAAAGCCAGACGCCCAAGATAGATTCACATTTTAGACAGATATAGATTTACAATAGAATACATTTTGGTGGACGATATAGGTGGAGAATATTCTGTTGATTTTTAGAGACTTTAGAGAGTTTGGAGAAATGGAGGACCCTCCTTCAAAGGTTAGCTGGGACCCTCTACTGGGACCCCCTCCTCTAGTGTCCTTCCTCTCCAGAGACTCTTAAAGACTATTAGCCTACGTTCTGCTTCCACTGCAATGTGCTGTACTTGCATTGTACAATGTCCAGACGCTAGCTGTTGTTTTACAGTAGATGCCTACCGTTGTTAGCCTGGACCTGCTCTGTTTATACTTTAAACCAAGGGATTAAATGATGCTTAAAATTCCCTGTTGGATCATCAAAACTGCTTTAGGGAATAATTTTGCATGATTAGTTCATGCTCCTCTGGCTTTGTAAAAAGCATCATTAAACTTTAAGATCCAAATTGCCTTTTTTCTTTTTTTTTTACACATTCAGTGTGAAAAACAGCTTCATAAGCAACTGCTGAGATAATGAAGGTGATGGAGATTATTTACCCCCGAGAAAAACTAGTACAAGATCCATTCATTGTAGTAGCCATGATTAGACATGATCCGCCTCACCCACACATATCCTGCAGCACTGAAACCTCTACTCCCAACAAGTACTCGACCGAGCTCACCTCCCCCATAGGGACCAATTATACTGGCACCAGGCCATTTTGTGGGGGAGGAAGCACTGCTTGTTTTCTATCTCTGCTCTCCCTTCTTTGGCCCTTCAAGACCAATAACGGGCGCTCAACAAGTGCACGCTTCCTTTGACTCGCTTCGCTCTATCTGTTCAGGTAGGCACTGACACAAATGGTCTTACAGCTGTCAGGGTAACCAGCATCTGACCTGAAACCTGTTAGTGGTTAATCTTTCCTGACAGATGCCCACACTGGTCTTTTGAACATCTGCCAGCAGACCACAGGATTGTTTAGCATGCAATATAATGACCATACTCTTGGTTATCAACCAGTTTAAACCTCAAGTTTGTACTCTTTAGTTTATACTCCTGTATGGATACATGTGGGCCATCCAGGTCCTTGCAGGGTACAGCTAACTCACTAATGATGCTGCTGGATACTCTCCGTCATGACGGGCTAACATGAGTGCAAAACAGATGTTTAGATTTGGTCCATGGGAAGGGAATTTAATTGAATTGAAAGGGAATTTGGAAGATGGCCGTGTACATACTTTAATAGTATTTCTCTTTGGCTTAGCCCCGCCGTTTCATGTGCATTTGTGCTTTTGTAGTTTTTGTGATCCAGCAGGAATTTGGCCATTTTGTATTGCTTGTGTTGTTCTGTGCTTTGTGATGCTGTAGTCTTTTGAACCTCTTAAAACTCTCTTCTTCACCGGGACAGGAAGAGGTGTAAAGTAACAGTGAAATGAAAAATGTCATATCATAATGTACATAATGTTAACAAGAGATTGTCAATTTCTTGTATTCATGGGGACCAGTCGGGATATATGAAGATTTCAATCAATTATACCAGCACAGAGTTTTTGAACAACAATCAAATGAACCATAATGGTCAATATCCAAAAATGGTAATAGTCATTTTTATGAACACTGAACACTTTGCTTGATTCAAAGACAACTCGCTCTCGTTATTATCAGACTGGTTCTGATGCAGTCCGGTGTTGTGTCTACAGTGCTGCTGCTGCCGTGCTGCTGCTGTGTTTGGGTCAGCGAGGTGCTACGTGTCCACCCCAGTCGGGCCCAGGCTTAGCCTCCAGCCATGAGCTCTTATGAGGCCTGACAGCCTGTTTACCTTGGATGCCATTTCCTTGGCGTTTCTGCATGGTTTGGCGCTGACTAACAGTTGATGGCCGACAGCCTTATTGAATTAGCTCTGTCTCAGCTACAAAGAGAGAGAGAGAGAGAGAGAGAGAGAGAGAGAGAAACCCGCTCAGTAATATTCTCAAAAACATCCACCTATATCCTTCTCTTCTCGAGCTTCTGCTGAGAGCGCCATAAATTGATGTGCTCTCCCCTGACATAAACACACACTGACCCCTTACCTTAACCCCAACACAAACACAAACAGCGGCAGCCCCTTTCCAAGGCATATAAATCGCAGCTGCACTTTGACACAAACTGCAGGGCTAGGCAACACACATGCAAGGCAAAGAAAAAAGATATATTGGGTAATGTTTGTTACTGAAACAGCTTCGCCAGAGACCCGCTTTTTCCCATTGGTCCTCTGCTCCGCCACCCCCCCGTATGGGTCCTATCCTGGTGGGATGTCTTGTACAAACTGCTTCTGGGTAAATATCACATGCTCTATTGGAACATACTGACCTTATTCCTTAGAAAGAGTAGAAAGCGGAGTATTCACTTAAAACAACATAGCAAAAAGCAGGGATGGCTTTTATCCTGGCCTCAATTCATGCACACGGTCGCTTTCACACACAAACACACACTTTGGGATACGCACTACTGCATGCATGCTCAGATCCCCTCATCCTTTCTGCCTTTTGTCTGTTTCTGTTGTCTTTTGTCTGGGAACATCACAAGATGGGTTCCTCACACTTGCGGGGTCTTTCGGGGTGATTGTTCCCTTTTGTGCATGACTAGCCCCATTCTGATGAGGCAGCCTGTTAAATCACACACCCTCTTATGAAGCAATCGTCATAGCAGAGCAGAAATGTTGCGCCGAGAGTAGAATCAATGAAGTGACGGAGGTGAATTTGGATTGACGGGAATAGTTTCTCCTCTCTTCATTTCCACTTTTTTTCCCCCCACACTATAAATATATTTGTTTCAAGTCAAGGAAAAGGCGCTTTAGATTGCAAAATTCGAAAAGTGGAATCACATCGTCTTCATCAATACATTGGAGGTGAAGATGCATTCAAATGGTGTCTTGTCTGCTCAGTCTGAATAAATCTATAATCTAGTTTTGTGTCAGTATCGCTCGGTTCTCCTTCCACCCAAGATGTGGAAAACTACCCTGCCATCCTGAGCCAGATTAATCCCCTCGTCGGTCTAATCTCCGTCTGCAAACGAGGTCAGATCAGGGCGCTAAAATGACACGGCGGGGGCTCACAACCACACACAGATTACTCATCGCCGTCCTGACGAGCCCCTTACACTTTAAGTAATGGCGAGAGAGCAAATCTACTGGACAGTATTCAAGGCAGACATTTTATAGTTTTTAACACAGACATCTTATGAGGATGTAGGGTAGCCAGTCATAAAGGCTTACCCCGGAGCAATGAGCACTTTTTGGAAGACATTTTTAAAACTAGTTAATGGAGCATGAAGCAAGGCAGCACTCTGGCATCTGCTCTCAACTTTTGACATAAAAACACTTGGAAGTAGTTTCCAGGGAGACATTTTTACTCAACTAATGAACTAAGAACTCTCCATAATTGTGTATGTACAGTAACATTAATAGATGATAAAAATAGCCATATTATATTTTATTTGTATAACATATTTTCCAGATCCTTCGTAGTTTTGCTTCAGCAACACATCCGAATGGTCCAGAACCAGCGGGGGGAGGAAAAAGAAAAGCGTGATTTCAAAATAAGACGACAGGTGCAGATGGATATTAGGCCACAATGTTTATTCAGTAGTGTTGTTTCAACTTATAGGTACAATACTGTCAGCTTTTGTAAGACTAAAAAAAAGTTACCATTACAGTCATCTGTGCTCACAGAATGCCAGTCAAGTCGTTTCCACCCCTCGTTTGTGTATGCACCCGCCTCATGCCCGCCTAGAGCGAATGCATTTCCAAATGGTAGGCACTTTGAAGGTTTAAAACATTTGTGAATATACATTTATATATATATAATATATCTTTTCATATACTAATAAGCAATTGGACTCAATGGTCAGGTCTCTAATAGAAAGAAAAAGCTAAAGACAGAAAAAGAGAATGAAAAAACGACAATCTGATGTGGCCATGGTGGGGTGGAGGGTGGGGGGGTATGAGAAGATAGGAACAGAAATACTGTGAGTCTTTGGGTTTTTTCGCGTATGCAGTTCAGTACCTTCGATCATACGACACGAGCGTGACAGAAAGGGTGAGAGAGATGAGGACGAGGAGAGGAAGATGAGTGGATGGACAGCAAAAGGGGGTTGAAGAGGGTCGTGTTAGGAGTTGAGACCGTGTGACGGCATCTACCTACTTCACATTACTGTACAGCTGAAAAAGGCAACTTCACAACCTGCAGGGCAGAACACGCCTCTCTCTGCAGCGAGCTCACGGAGAGGTGGCGAACATTAAAAATAAGGAGAAGGGAACAGACAACAAGGGTGTTATGTGATCGTACCCTCTTGATGTCAGCCCGTTGAGTAAAACCTCTCAACAGCTTCTCGGAAGGGGGGGCAGGACAGAGAAACAGGCCGCCTGCAAAACTACAAGCCAGTAAAATACATTGAGGTCAAGGTTCCTCTGAAATGCATGGTTGGCCACAGAAACGTTCAATACACTTCCAGGTTAGCACCTTGCTAACTGCGAAGGAGCACACCGTCCTGGGCTGGTGTGTTTGTGTGTCCAGGCAGCAGCAGGCCTTCACCGGGAGGATCTTTGGGCCTGAAGCGTCAACGCTGCGACACCAGACAGGAACACCAGGCACCAGGCTGCATGGCTCGGCTTACAAGCTTGCAAGTGTCTCCAACACAGCAGAGTGAGAAGAGGAAAAAAAAAAAAAAAGGAGGCTATCCACAGCTCGACTGGCTGTGCTCCAATCTGATTAAAAAAAAGGAGGTGGGAGCGAGGGAGGACGGGGTGAAGAGAGAGAGAGAGAGATGGGGGAGACGAGTGAAGAGCATGGGGGTGGTCGGAGTGAACCAGAGGGACTACATACACCCGGAGCTGCACGACGCCAGTGAGGAAGCAACGCAGTGGATGTGCAATATGAAATTGAATGCAATTAAATAAAAAAGAAAGAAAAAAAAAAATCCACAAGACGTAAAGTAGAAGCGAGTCTTGCGATTTTTCTTGAGCCCCTGACACATTTTTTTTTTTTACCTTTTTAAGACCAATTCCTGGGTATGAAAATAATATGCTGTCAAGAGAAACGCTGAAGGGCTTACACTGAAAAGAAAAACAAACAGGACAAAAATGAAAACGCTCACGTTTGACTAACAAACAAAAAAAAAAAACTGATGTGAGAGCAAAAAATAAACATTGTAACCTGAAGGGAGAACATTTACATTGACCGTTAACAGCGTTAATATGAAGACCAAAAGCTTCATCGAGACTACAAAGGCATTTTTTTTTTTAAAACATCAGAGAAAAGATAAATTAATGAAATACACCTTTAGAGATCAACATCAGACATGCTAGGACAAAATAAAAAGAAAAAAAATGAAAAGTAGGATTGATACAGAATAATTATATTCAATTATTTCCACTTTTAAAATTTGTCTTTACAAATAACATACTGCTACAGTTAAAAAGTAGCCAGCGACTAAAAACAGCTCCTCTGACAGAAGACAGACGCCATCGGTTTCCTCGCCTTTACAGATCCTGTTTTTTGTTGTTTATATATTTTTTTTCAGCCTTTTCAAAATAATACACAAAATGTTTAAATACACTGAGATTTGCCGTAAAATGAGCAACGCTTGGCTTTCATTTAAAAAAAAGAAGAAAGAAAAGGTCTTAATTACAATACTCTATGCAAAAGCTTTCCTTTAAGCTATTTTTCCTCAATCAGCTTTAGAACTTTTTGTTGTTGTTGTTGTTGTTGTTTCTTGTTTGTGTTTGAACAGATTTGTTTTTTGCGGACTGCGTTTTCGACAGTCACTTGCGATTTGTCAATCTGGTGATGGGGGGGATGGGGAGGGGGGGGCGTTGTTTTATGCGTAAAACTCCTTGGTTGGGGCCTTCTGATAGGCTGCACCAGAAGGTTTCCTCTCCCCCAGGTCGTAGCTGCCCTCGTCCTTCTTCCTCATGCGGTAGACCAGGAGGAGGATGAGGAAGATGGCGAACAGGAAGCCAATCACTCCACCCGCGATAACAGCTGAGAGAGAGAGAGTGAGAGAGTGAGAGAGAGAGAGAGAGAAGGCAATTATCAAACCCATCCTCTCCTTCACCTGATCAATCAAGATAAACACTTGTTCATTTTATTCTGTACTAGCGGTTTGGACATGATGCGTCGTTGTCGCAATGAATCTGCCCACGTGTTGTCATCGGGATCTTTATCCATCTTGTGTCTTTAGATATTGCTGGTTGATATAGATGGTTGCATTGCAGCCATTGAGCCCGTTTCACGACTGCTGGCTGAGCCGATCTACCGGAGCAACTCTGACTTGGGATCTATTTTGCGATATAATAGGTGATTTTGTGGATATAAAGGCCAGGTTTAAAAATCCTGGAATTGTCCTTTAATGTCAAAAGCATCATGAAGGACAAGAACTCATACTGAGAAACACCCAGAGAGAGAGAGAGGGAGGTTGGAGGTTGAAGTCTCTGCAGAGGGCACAGTGTAAACCAACAGTGTGGTAACGCCGAGGGGAATCTGAATGAGATCCAGCCGGCCCGTATTAAGAAATACCTCCCTGGGCCCGGCTTCTCCTCACTAATGCTCCTAACTCGCAACGTGAGCTTGCTTCACTCTCCCTCCCAATTAGGACTCTTATGAGCTCCTTTATAGCTTCCTAATCTGGTTAGGGTCTCTCTTGGTGCAACAACCTGCCCTCTGCTCCACTTTAGGTTTCCACATGTTGACTGGCCACATGGCCCCCACGAGTAAAAGGACCTGGCCCGGATCCAGCAGGATCCAGCCGCTGAGCTGCAGTGCAGAGCAGAGCGAGTAAATGAAAATTTGATTACGGGCAATTATTGTTATTGAAGTCATAAGGGAGATGGACAGGAATGGATTTAAGCATAGAGGGTGAAGAGAAGGAGAGAGGGAGGGGGTGTGAGGGCAGGTATGTTTCAGCTTTTCAGGGCCTCCTGATCTGCAGGATTTAAACTGGTAATCCACCACATTCCATGTAAGGGACCCGGTCCGAGGCAGGACGGGGGCTGGAGCTGGTCTCAATCCGAAAACAACGGAGGGGAAACCGAGAGCAGACAGCGGGATAAAGCGCTGCGAGAGTTCGCCGAGGTAAATCTTGCATAAGCTGTTTAATCTACCAAATGTCTGCAATTCATCACCACCCAAGAACAATAAGCAAAAGGTTAAGTAAAAGTCTGTCAACGGGAGAGAGATATTCTCATCTGAAGGGAGGGGTGTCCTGATTTGTCCTCGTTTGTGTTGTTTTTCGCAGACTGCCGACGCCAGATGGATATCACAACAAAGTAAAAGCGAAGTGCCAATCAATGTTTGTCTCAGACGTGCGGGGAGAGAGAAACGGCATGAGAGAACACGGTGATTTCGAGTCAGATAACTTCCCCCTTCCCCAACCTCTTTTCCCGTTATCGGAACAACACACATTTGGAAATCCCCGCCGCTTCGCCGTGAACTCTTCGGGGTCCCGCGGGAAGATGGCGTCTGAATCTCGTTAAGCTAATTACGTCGAGGAGCGGAGACACTGGGGAGGGTGTTACCTCGATCTCCAACGCCGGGCTGTTTACCAGAAATGTGCTGACACGCTGTAAAAGTGTAGGACGATCTAACAACATCATTCACCAAAAAAAGCGTCAAAACAATTTATTGGTGGAGCGTCAAACATTTCACGACGAGCCCAATTTTCAGAGTTGCAGTGTACAATGAAATATTGAGGCGACCCTGACACCGTCTGTACTCAACTTGATATGAAGCAGATCTGAGCGCTGCCGCTAGCAGTGAACCTGCTGTGAGATCTAACCGGTGTCTAAATAATAAAACAGCATCAGAACACAAACTGAAGTCCAATAATCTGGTGTGGATTTGTGCTTGATCAACAGAAACACGCCGTCAGAAAGTTTATGGACCAATACTTCTGCTGGTACAAGACAAGACAAGACAAGAGGTACTTTATTTTCACTACGCTATTTTTTTTACTACATCAAGGGGAAAATCAAATGACCATTTTATTTTGAAATGTATTATTGTCTTCTTTCATGGTATTTCTTTTAGTCCTGCAAAGAAAACATGAACTCTATACTGACAACACATTTAATTAAGGAAAAAAGATGTAGTTGTCTTTTTCTAATTCACGGCCGCTGCCTTTTGAAATAAATAAATAAATAAATAAATAAATAAGACAGCAGCTGCCTTTTGAAAACACAAAATAATGGATTGGACTTTGTGCCGATACTTGGAAACTTGTTTAAATCAGTGCAGATGGGAACGAAGTGAATGAGTAAACAGGAAGTAAATGATTGCACCAAACGACGGCTGCAAGACACCTTGATGAGAAGAAATACTTTAACTTTGTTCAGACTAGACGCTGCTGGTTTAAGTCTGGTTTTTTGGTTTGATTTGAGGCTGTGATGTCATCTCCTCTCTGTTAGCTACTGTTGCCCCCCACACAAACAACGTGATTCACTCATGAGACATTTTGACAGCTGCACTCCAAGAGGACACCACACCTTCCACACTGCTTACAGTCAGAAAGCCGAGACACTTTTAAAAAGTGCAGTTAACAGCAACATAGGTGAATCGCTGCATCCCTACACGTGGTCCTAGAGAGAGTCAGTTTTGTTGTCCGTTGTCGTGGTGTCAGTGCGGTTGCGTACCTGCCAACACCTCTGTCCTCTGGAAGAGGTTTTCGGAGCGAACCTCGATGGGCTCTTGGGGCGAGCCGGGGGCACTGGTGGTACTAGTCATCTGGTTCCTCCGCATGTCCTCTGTAGCTGGCACCGGCGCCTGTGGGGGGGGGGGGGGGGGGGAACGAGAGGGTGAGTAGGAAGAAAGTGGGGGAGGGAAGGTAAGAGATTTCACTTCCTGTCCTCCAGTATCGCCTCGTTTGTGTGTAATGAGTACTTTAAGGTATTCTGGCGTGATCCCCGATGATTCTCTGGTGTGATCAGGGAGAATGGCGCTGGTCCACTTCCCGGTGGCTCAGCTAGAGGGGCTAGTCAAAAGGAAGGAGGAAAGGGGGGGGGGACCAAAATGGAACCTAGCCAGTGAAACCTACGGGTCGGTCCAAGGGGCTGGTTAGAGAACAAAATGGAACGGGTCCAGATTGCCCGATGATTAGACCGAGGAGCTAGTAAGGACGGCGATGGAGCGGAGCCAGTGACCCCGAGGTTTGGCTGGGAGTGTAGGGAAGGAAGCAGAGTATCTGGACTGGATCTGAGCTCATGTATCTCCTGCTCTCTCCGATAGACAAGAGACGGCTTGCAAAAGGACCAAAATGGAACGGGGCCAGTGGTGTTTGGCCAAGGGAGTAGTGACTGAGGCAAAGAAAAAAAAAAAAAAAGGGGGGGGGGGGAAATGGAACGGGCCCAGAGAGTCTTACGGCTTAGGAGGGGGTTGAGACCTCGACTACTAATCCCAACCAGATGTTAGTGCCCAGTACAGTAACAAGTACAGAGTTTGCAATGTGAGATCTGAGATGGATCCAGAGTATGTGATTATGACCGGGAGAGATGTAATCCTGCGTCGTGTGCAGCGGGGCAGAAACATAGACAACTGACATGAGCACTTGATCTTGATCCCGGGAGCCACCCCCCGGGCCTCCTGGTGTTACAGGGGATTTGGTAACAACGCCGGGTCAGCTGAAGACACGGTTTAGCACCGTGTCGCTCTCCGCCGAGTCAGGGGCGCTCGCGGATGAGTTTGTGTTGCGTAATGTCGTAATGTTCCAGCGATATTGCCCCCGAAGCTGTGATCAGCAACACTGCGCCAACAAGAAACGTGTATTTGCAGATTATAATGTTGACGTTTAAAACACATCTGAGATCAGTTTGATACGCTTTTGTACATCAGGATGGACTGACGGACCGGCGCGTCTAAGGTTTCATGGCTAATCTGACGTGTCCCCTACACGCCAAATTAGGGCTGGGCGATTATCGTGTTTATAATCGTAATCGTGATTTTAATTATGTAATCGTGTCAAATTTTTATTTAGATTGTTATTTAGGCGACAAGAACGAGGAACGTCTAGAAGCGCCAGTTAGCAACGCAACCAGTGTGTGTGTGTGTGTGTGTGTGTGTGCGTATCAGACATCACTTTCCCGCGAATGAACGGGCCAAATACTTTTCCCAGTACTGCGTTCATGAACTGTCCCCTTAAAAAATACTACATGGTATTCAGTCACGTCCCTCCGGCCCGTCCAGTAACGTGTTCAGACAGGTTTGGACCGTTTCGTTTTTTTGCGAGCCGCGAGCGAACTGTGTCAAGCCGGACAGGAAGTCAGACACAGGAACGGCATAGAGCATCCGGTCAATTTCAAAATAAAACAAATTTCAAAATAAAACAAAACAAATGAAATAATCGTTCATTAATCGTAATCGAGGTAAAAGTTTGAAATAATCATAATAATATAGATTTTTAGTCATATCGCCCACCCCTACTTTAAAACACATCTGAAATCAGTTTGATACTCTCTGTATATCAGGATGGACTGACGGACCGGCGTGTCTAAAGTTTTACGGCTAATCTGATGTGTCTCCTACACGCCAAATAGTATTTTCAAAATTTCTTCTACTAAATTGACTTAATAGTTCAACCTTCTGGCCGTAGTGTCGCCCTATGTGGTAACCCCCACCCATCTGGCGCTCCAAGCAGGTTACAGCAGCATGAACCCAGGTCTGATCTCGTCCTCACCTCTGTTCTGAGTGGTTTCCTGGGCATGTTGTCCCTGGCCGTGTCCCTGGCCGTGGCCGCCTCCACCCTGGGGGTGAAGTCTTTGGTGGAGTCCTGGGTGGGTTCTGCTGCTTTGGGCTCGATGTAGACCATACTGACAGTCACGGTCTCCTCCACCACTTCGTCGCCTCCGCCTTGGAGAGAGGGGGGGGTGAAAGAGGTCAAATTAGGTAAATTTACCACATATAAAAATGCTATAAACCCAAGTAGCATCAATCACTGAAAACCGTGTTGAGTAAATCTAGTATTACATTTCTAGATAAGGAAAACATGGTGAATGCCATTAGGTGAGTACTTGACTGCAGTGTGCAAAATGTTTGAAATTGTGTTTCCTCTGTAAATCCAGTATTACATTCCTGGATAATACAAAGATGAGTGATTAACTGCATGTAAGATGCTATCAACCAAACTAATATAACTGCAACTGCAAATCTAGAAATACATTAATTGCATTCTGTGTTTGTGCATGCAAGTAAAATATGGATGAATTGAGTACTTTAAAGCCAGAGAGTGAGTTTATCTTAACTTTGTACTGAGTGAATTTGATTTTAATGTTTTACTGAGT
Source organism: Hoplostethus mediterraneus (assembly GCA_034670385.1). Classification (NCBI taxonomy): domain Eukaryota; kingdom Metazoa; phylum Chordata; class Actinopteri; order Trachichthyiformes; family Trachichthyidae; genus Hoplostethus; species Hoplostethus mediterraneus. Next base: position 2,429,417 of record JAXDDW010000009.1, read on the forward strand.
AGAGTAATAGGGTATATACACAGTAACTCTCTTTGTACCTGACCTGACCTCCCCTCTGTTACCAGTCTCTATACAAGTCTAAGAAGAGCTACTCATGTTGACCCTCTCTTGTGGAGGTGCTTGAAGCGAACGGAGCAGAGGAGCTAGTCAAAAAAAGACATGTAAAATCTGCACGCATGCCCCGTGGCATTGTGGGTGACAAGGCAATCTAAATTCAAATCGAGAGAGAGAGAGAGAGAGAGAGAGAGAGAGATACACTATACACTACCGGTGAAATCTAAATTTACCTGCAGCAGACGTTAAAATGAAGTTGTCATCATGCCTCGGGGGAATATCCTGCTGATCCCGTGTGCATTTGTGCACGTGTGTTTGTGTGTGTGTGTGTGTGTGTGTGTGTGTGTGTGTCTCACCTGAGCCAGACCCTGAGTTGAAGTCGTCATCATCTTCAGGGTAGTAACCTCCTGAGCCTGTGTCATCCAGGTACAAGTCATCAGCCTGAGAGGAGGGCTTGGCTGCTTCTGCTATCTGCAAAACAACAACACCAGATTGGTCTCACTTCACATTTTCTTTTTTCTTTACGTTCGTATTGTTTTTCCGGGGGCAGAAGAAAACACAGAGGTTTTCATTCAGCAACAACAATAAAGTGACGGCCCTGACTGATTTTAACACGCATTCACTATTTCAGTATTCTGCAGGGGACAACTAGATGTGAATTAGATCGTTTGGAGCCGGCCAACGTTTTCATTCTGCCTTTCACATTATGAGTCTCGAAGGCTTTGCTGAGATCAACACTTCAGTATGTGATCATTTCTTTTATTGGCAAACTTAATACCGTCAAGGGTGGACGGCGGAGATTGAAGACTCTATTAAAAGAGCAAACATTGGTGGTAGATTTGCCAACGTGAAAACCTCAGGGACCGTTAGTACAGTCAAACTAGTCTGCAGAAGAAACCCTCACGATGTTAAGTCTGCACCCCGGGGAGACAGATCACCCGGTGGTGTGTCACCTCTAACAACTTCCCTTCAAAACAAATGTCTCCGTTTTATGAGTCAAGTGGAGAAGCAACGAGCACAGGTGACTGTCCAATCGGAACGTCTGGCCCCTCCCACAACACCGTTGTCGAGACGACAGGCCGGAATGTTTGTGTTCGGGGCTTAATAGAGCGATTGGCTGAAAAGACTGTTGGTTTCAAAAGTTCCTTCTTGTGCAGCACGGTAGTGGAAATAAGGTAATGCAAGTATCATCATGACATCTCACAGAAGAGTGTGTGTGTGCGTGTGTGTGTGTGAGTGTGTGAGTGAGAGAGAGAGAGAGAGAGAGAGAGAGAGAGACTGGAATAGCTAGGAAGGCATCCATGGCAACGTCTATTCAACCTCTATTCACCAATCTGTGGTCGGCTGTATTGCTCCTTCTCTACTGATAGTCCTGCTTTAGAAAGAGGAACACAAAAGAAACACCCCACAATATATCATCCTAGTGTGTGTGTGTGTGTGTGTGTGTGTGTGTGTGTGTGTGTGTGTGTGTGTGTTGCACCCTTTTAGCTGGTTGCTACAGTTTCGGGGCTCGCTCTGAGGATGTTGTCCTGATAAACCCGGGGAGTGAATGAAGCCGGATTAGAGGAAACGACCCCGTGGCTCGACAGAGAAAAAGACCGGGAAGAAGCACTTATTGTTGATCGCAAAGAATAGGAACGGCACGTCGGGAGAAAGCTGTGAGGAAATGGGCAAATGAAATGGGAGATTCTCAACCCCTCCTCCCCCCCTCCTCCCCCCCGTTGAAGAGCTTCTGAGTTGGGAGAAACATAAAGCGAGAGGTTTAGATGTCGCTGCATGTCAGTGGGTTCCAATAATAGTGGTTTCCAAACAAGTGTGAGCATGTTTGTACTCGGTAGTACTGCGTAGTACTGTAGTACTCTGCACAGCCATTGTGTGTGCATGTGTGTGTGTGTGTGTGTAGTCATCAAAGGGAGGCCTGGCGCTCTCCATCACAAAGAAGCAGGGAGTATAGAGCAGGCATGGCGGACAACAGTGTGAAAGAGACAGAGAGGCGAGATAAAACAGAACAATATCTCCCTCCCTCCTCCCTCCCTCCCTCCCTCCCCCCTCCTCCTCTCTTCGCTGGCCCCCCGACTTCTGTGAGAAAAGCCTTTCACCAATGAGCCGGCTGATCAAAGGGGGAATTTGTTCAAAGCAACTTTATCTTAACCTTTCTTGCCTCCTTCGTCTCCCCCGCCGACCGACCGACCGACCAAACCGATTCACCGGTCCAGTCCACACGTTCTCTATGCATCGGGCCAGATGACACAATAGACCAAAGGGAGGCAGGTCACAAATCAAACGGTGACAATAGGCCCTAATGAGATAGAGGCCCACACACACACACACACACACTCACGCACGCATGACTGCACGGTGTTTACAAATGTATGTAAGCATTCATTGATTGTACGTATGCACGCATGCCAGTGAGCGATTGGCGCCACACACACACGCGCATACAAACACAGCCACACACACATAAACACACACCAGACCTGAAGTATCGGAGCTGTTCAACGTCTCAAACACACGGATGTACGAGGCATGTACGCTTCCATCCCGTCCAAACACACTCGACAAACAAAAAACGGGCGCGATGAGCAAATTTGAGGCACAAATATCTTACTGATTACACACGACGGTGAGACATCGAGACATTTCGTGGTCGATTGTACGTTTATAATTCGAAACATTTCAAATGCCGTCTGTCACATTTGGGGACTTTTCCATCGTATCTCAACGTTTGAGTTTGAACAGTGAGTTTGGATTACAGAGGCTCCAGCGTACAGAGAGAAGACGCTCTGTGACACCAAATCACTACAAATCTCAGGAGAGGAAATAGTCTGCCTGACCTTGATAAACTTTACTGACTTTATACACACACACACACACACACACACACACACACACACACCTTGATAAACTTTGCTCCCCTTATCATCCTGTGACATTTACGAGTAAGCTTTCCTTTCAGCTCTTATCAAATAAAAAGACTGCGAGTTGAACCGGAGACATCAGTCCAGCAGCAACAAGTAGAGGCAGACAGTAGATACCTGAGGCCGCTGAAGCCCTGCAGGAGTCACGCTTCTTACGAGGTTACTTCACTACGAGGTTACTTCACTACGAGGTTACTTCACTACGAGGTTACTTCACTACAAGGTTACTTCACTACGAGGTTACTTCACTACGAGGTTACTTCACTACGAGGTTACTTCACTACAAGGTTACTTCACTTACTTCACTACAAGGTTACTTCACTACAAGGTTACTTCACTTACTTCACTACAAGGTTACTTCACTACGAGGTTACTTCACTACGAGGTTACTTCACTACAAGGTTACTTCACTACGAGGTTACTTCACTACGAGGTTACTTCACTACAAGGTTACTTCACTACAAGGTTACTTCACTTACTTCACTACAAGGTTACTTCACTACGAGGTTACTTCACTACAAGGTTACTTCACTACGAGGTTACTTCACTACGAGGTTACTTCACTACAAGGTTACTTCACTACGAGGTTACTTCACTACGAGGTTACTTCACTACAAGGTTACTTCACTACGAGGTTACTTCACTACAAGGTTACTTCACTTACTTCACTACAAGGTTACTTCACTACGAGGTTACTTCACTACGAGGTTACTTCACTACAAGGTTACTTCACTACGAGGTTACTTCACTTACTTCACTACAAGGTTACTTCACTACAAGGTTACTTCACTACGAGATTACTTCACTACGAGGTTACTTCACTACGGCCCGGCTGCCCGGGCTCTCAGAAGAGACACCGACCTGCAGTGTCACATGCAGGACAGACGCAGGGCGGGGACGGCTTGTAAAATTGTAAATATCTGGCTTATCAAAAGACTGTTTCTTTATGGCTGGCATGACTCCGTCTATTACACAGCATAATCATATCACCTCATCCCGCCTCACCAATGAAAACAAAACAACCCTTTGATTACCCCTCATCCACTGAGAGAGACGAGCTTTGTGAAACAGCATCAAGACCTCACTCGGTTTTGAAGCTTCACAACTGTTTTTGCAGCCGCCTCCGTCCAATATGTGTGTTTAGCTTTTTGTAGTGGAGGGATAATAACTCAAACCGCCGGTGTAGCGGTGGTTAGTGAAGCTCGTATGCTCTTAGGTTTGGGTCTGCCCTGTACGGCTGCACATGAACTGAACCGCCACGCTACTTTCAGTAGTTCAACAAGCAGATGTAATCCATTAGTGTGTAACTAACTAGCGCAGGTTTTTTCATTTGCACTGAATCAAGTGAAAATCACACCGCAGAGTGTTAGAAGCTCACTATCCCATTACATTACAGGCATTTAGCAGACGCTTTTATCCAAAGAGACTCACAATAAGTGCATTCAACATAGGTAGGTAGAGAACTACTAGTCACCAGAAATCATAAGTGCATTTCCTTCCTAAACAAGCAACTAAGAGCAGAACTAGCGTTAAGGTAAAAGTGCAATAAGTTAGCTACCTGCTTTTCTTAAACAAATGAGACAAATAAGAAAATCAAATGAGCAAGAGCTAATAAACAAGAGCTCATACAAATAATTGACAAATAGGCAAGGCCAAGAGGAAGGGTCAGGGTAGTGTTTCCTGAAGAGGAAGGGTCTGGGTAGTGTTTCCTGAAGAGCTGGGTTTTCGCTACCCCTCACTCTAACAACCAGGATTAAAAATAACACGTTTGTTAGGGATGAAATATGTAAAAAAAAAAAAAAACTCAGTCACACTTCATAAATGAGGCTAAAAAAAGGCCTACTATGATGGGAGTCATTCTTTGAACTGAAGTCAAACAACTTCCAGTGGGCTAAATAAAGGGCATGCTTTAGAGAGGCCTCGGGGCTCTGGAGGAGGAGGAGGAGGAGGAGGAGGAGGAGGAGACTGAGGATAATGCTGCTCTCAGTAGTATGTATGTACACACACAAAGGCAGAGGATTCACACACACACACACACACACACACTGCTCATAAACACTTTAATAACTGACATAACTGTGGCTGGTATTGAACATGTTTCCCCTGCAACATGAAAATATAGTTCCCGACTCCATGCTACAAGTTCTTCCGCGGCTTTGGCCTAGTCAGAAGTATCACAACGAACTATATTCTTCATCGTTGAAGCGAATAACTGGAAGAAGAAGCCCCGTGTCATCTGATGCACAACCCCCACACACACACACGCACACACACACACACACACACACACACGGCTACGCTCTAGTGCACACTGAACCACACAAGACAGTTTGATTTGGACGCCTTATAACAAGCAGCGCCTGTCCTACAGAGCCTGACCACGCTGACGGACAGCAAGAGGGAGGAGGAGGAGGAGAGCGAGAGAGCGCGAGAGAGAGAGAGAGGCTGAGCTAGAGAGAGAGAGAGAGGCTGAGCTAGAGAGAGAGAGAGAGAGGAAGCTGCCATAACGAGGCGGTAGCTGCTGATGTATTAGCTGAGAGAAGAGCTGCTGTTAGTGGCATCTCTGCTCGCTAATGAACGGGCAGGCCAGCGGGAGGGCAGCTTCCCACTGCATGTCGGGTCTGTCTGCGGGAAGATCTGTCAGTCTGTCTCTCTGCCTTGCCTGTCTGTCTGTCCATCTGTCTGCTTCACCTGTTGTGTGTCCATCTGCCTGCCTGCCTGTCTGCCTGCCTGTCTGTAGACCCCAGAGGATAGACCAAGAGCTGCAGGCCAAAGACAGTCGAAGACATGGATGACAGAGACGAGGCAGGGAAGGAGATCGGAGAGAGAGTGGGTGGCGGGTAAAGGAGGAGAGGAAGAGAGAGAGAGAGAGAGAGAGGAGAGGGAGGAGAGGGAGGAGAGGGAGGGAGGGGGAGATAGCCCACTGCTGCAGATGAGCCTCTAGCCTGCAGGTTGCTCTGCTAAAAGCCTGTCAAAACCACCATGTCCACGCCTAGCGGGGCTTGAAAGGCACCGACTCTCGTGTGTTTATGCATGTGTGTATATGAATGGGAATTCTGCACGTGTGTGTGTGTGTGTGTGTGTGTGTGTGTGTGTGAAACCAAAGTGAGCTGAAGGGGTTTAGAGGTGCCAGGAGGGGTGAATACGGGAGTCATCTCAACAGTCCTGGCCTGCTGGCTTCATCATGTTGACACGCCACAATCACTTCTAGCACGATAAATATTAGCTCAACTCCGAGAGAATGAACCAATGAACCAATGTCACACACACATCACACACACACACACAGCATTGATTTCAGCGAGAGACGGGAGTGTGGAAAGTAAGAGCGCGGGGCAGGCATGCAGACGGTGCCCCAGACATTCTTCACCGGTCTGCTGCCCCTCTCTGTTTCCAAACTATTTCCTCGCGTCGTCGTCTACCTCGGGTGAACCGCGAGGAGCTCGGGGAAGGAAACCGCAACAACAGGAGCGGGAACAACGGTCCTGTGTGTCCCGTCAAATCAAAAGCCGCTTATATAAAAAAAAAAAAAAAAATTCCCCTCGGACCCTCCAGACTGAACAGGAATGTCTTCACTCGTCTGATAAATACACCTCCGCTATGCTCTGAGGTTTTCGGCCGGTAAACACACAGCAGGTAGGGGGTCGGAGGTCACACTGCAGCCGAAGCTGGTGGCGCGCACGAGAGAGGCCCCACTCCTCCACCTCTTTTATTTGTTCAGGTGTTTTTCCCCCCCCCCCGACTTCATCTAGCCTCTCTCTTCGTGTGGATGCTGCTGTGAGCTAACGTCTGCTTTGTCCTGTGGCCCTGTGAAAGAAATCAGTTCTCATTATCGCAAAGCTTAGGCAAACAAACGTCTGCGCCTGTGAAAGAATTCAATAATTTGCAGAGGGGGAGAGAGAGAGAGAGGGAGAGAAAGCGAGAAAGAGCGTGTTAATCCCTAATTAACAAAGTAAAGGTGGCAGATCGGCCCGCCGGCTTTCACTTTATCTGTTCTACTTGGCCGGTCACGGATCCATACGGGAGGTCAATACCGCCACGCAATCAGGCGGGCGAGCACCCCCACAACCTGCTCCCGCCTCCCTCCCACCTCCCTCCCTCGTGACCCATCACTTTGCAACGGATAGAAGAGGGAAAAGAAAGGAGAGGAAGGAACGAGGAGGCTGGAAAACGTGAGTGGGAGGAGGAGGAGGAGGAGGAGTGAACTAGGGCCTCCCTGACGAAGTGGACAACGGGGAAGAGGCGAGCGAGGAGGAGGCGGTTGTACGGCGAGACAGATTGGTTTCGCCGGATCCGACAGAGCAGAACGGAGCCTTCGTCTTCATACACACCTCCTTCAGACGTATATTACAAACAGCAGGATAGACGACGGCAATCAGAGAGCAGAGAGTCAGGAGGGGGATTAAGAAATCTAGAGTCGGTGATTTTTGTCCCGCTAGCATCTGCTGACGGCGAGACAGACGGAGAGAGAGAGAGGTTTCTGTGAGTCGTGTGTGTGTGTGTGTGTGTGGGAGGTGAGCATTGTTTGGAAAATGTAAATGGCAGTTGAGAGTCGAGGCCGCAACAACAAACCACCTGCAGGACGAGGCAGCGAGGGTGTCCAAACACTAACCTGCAAGCCAGAAGGGGGGTGGAGGAAGTGTGTGTGTGTGTGTGTGTGTGTGTGTGTGTGTGTGTGTGTGTGGATCTGTCTCGGCGCTCTTTGAACCCCCCTCTCCGACGTTTATTGCCCTCCCAGGGATCATAATAAGGAACTAATTGATAGTCTTTGAGCCACAGGCGGGGGAGAGGAGGGGAGTTCCTGCAGGAAGTTGACACAAATCAAACTCTCTCTAAGCCCTAAAAAGCCTGGAGGGAGTCCAGCTGAGTGGCGGAGGGGGGACAGCACTGTGTGTGTGTGTGTGTGTGTGTGAGACAGAGAAAGTGAGATAGGTTGAGAGATAAAAACAGAGAGAGAGAGAGAGAAACTCTAGTTATAGCAGAGTATCCTGATGCTTCCCTGGACGTCCTCCTCCTCCTCCCGCGACCACACCAGCTTCCTGTTTTGGCCCAATACTGTCAGGAGTCTGAACCGAACGCGTTTCCGCCAGATGAAATACGATGCGTTTTTGTTTTTTTTAAAGTTTCCGAACTTATTTATGTGGAAAAATATGTTGAAATCGTCGAAACAGAAAGCCCTTAGATGGAAACGCATCAAAACTCTCGAGCCGTTGATCTTAACTGGAGTTGGAGGCAGCAGTCAGACTTATACGGAGAAGGTTTTTTATTCGTCGGGGTGCTGCAGGACATTTGTACCTCACATTTACATTTTGACCAGCTGATGTCCCGTTTTACTTCAAGACATGTCACATAAAACAGCGTCAATCTGAACGATGACTTTCCAAGAGACGTTTCTATCTCTACTTTACTGCCATTTCCTCCCTCCTTTCCCTTTTCTCCCCGATCCTACAGGAGCAGATCACATTGCCTCGGTAGGTGAGCGACCCCCCCCCCCCCCCCCCACCCACCACATGCACAGTGGCATGCGCACGCTCAGGTTGTTCGGGGGGGGGGGGGGGGGGGGGGGCGTCCGGCTCAGATTCACATCGTCTCCCGTTCCAAAACAAACGGCCGTCTGACATACGGAGTCAGACATTCCTCAGGGCTCAAGCCCCTCTGCACGGGCAGGAGGGGTTTCCAGCCCAAACTTCCAGGGGTGTCCGCACTTGTAGCTCACAAGAATACAGGAAATTGTGCCAATGTCCCTTCCTGAAACGTCCTAAAATAGTGCACTTTACCCATCTGTGTCAAACTCGCACACAGGAAGTGGAGGTGTGTGATATTTTGATCAGGCCGAGAAAACAGGGAGGAGGGCAGGTGTCGAGGACGCCGGTGCAAAGACGACTTTTCGTTCCTCCGGCGGTGCCCCTGGAGCCCGTTATTAAAAAGGATGAGCCCGGGCTTTACAGGCGCATTAGCCCAACTTTTTTACGTCCCCATAAAGATTAAGTAAATGGTCTAAGAGTGCAGGATAATCAAAAGCACCAGACCCTACCGGCTGAGCGGCTCGAGCCTCATACTGCTGAGCGCATGAACACACATCCCCGAGTTCCTGCAACATTTGACAGATCAGCTTCTCCTTCTCCGGCACAGCGAGAACATTTTTCTGCCCACAAAAGAGAAATATGGTGAAACTGACAGCGGCGGGTAGGAGGGATTTGTGATGGACGGAGCAGAGGGAGGCGGTGGGCACCAAAAACCAGCACCCCCCCCTTTTTCTTCCAGCCTTCCCAAACTAACAGCGTGTCAAAGTCCAGTTGGACGAGTCAAACTACATCCATATGTGATGCAAACGCTCGCTGCCAATAGGGGGGGGGGGGGGGGGGGGTGGACTGGGGATCGGATTGGACACAGCTCTGAAACAACAAACAGAGAAAAGAGAGAGAGAGATATAGCGGGAGGGGGGGATGTAGGATGTAGATCTATCTCCCTCTCAGCCCCGATGGTGACCCCGCCAAAAAAAAACACGGCCCTTTTTGAAACGGCGCCAAACACTCCGCTGTTTTTCCTTCCCACCTTCCAGCGAGACACAACACGGAATTGCTATGACTTCCTCCCCCCTTTTGCAGTATTGCTTCCCCCAACAGGAAGGAAAAGAAAAAATCAATTTCCACGGCTTCCAAGAAAAACAGGACACACGCTGACAGACCGCTTGGCCCCCGGGCCCCCCCCCCCCCTTTACCTGTCACGTTCTGTTTATAGAGGACAAATATGGACGCCGGCGGGATACGCAGCGAGCCTCTATGTGCGTTGCCTCATGTGGCAAACGATTCACTTACATGTCCGGAGCACTAAAGGTTTTCGCCGGGGCTAATTCGTCTCATTCAGTCGAGCGATGAGCGTTAATGTAAAGAAGACTCGTGCCAGAACTCACACAGAGAGAGAGAGAGAGAGAGAGAGAGAGAGAGAGAGAGAGAGAGAGAGAGAGAGAGAGGCAGAGAAGAAACAATGTGGGAGCTCACGTGGCTCCAACATGGCGCTATTTACTGTAGAGCATACCTCAGTGCTGTGGCATCCAGCCTCATGAACCGTGACTGGCTTTCTCTCTGCATTTAGGCGCTCCGCAAAAAAAAAAAATTCCCAGGCCGAGCATTTACCCCCCAATGCCTTTCCGCCGATCCCTCCCTCTTCCCCTACCGGGTTGGGAATTGGGGAAATTCCTCACCCCGTTAAACGGCTCCTGATACGCACGGGAAAGCCTAGATTCTTTGTCAGCTGTGAAACTTTAGACACTGGGAAATGGGCTTCACCTTCCAGTCATCTCCCGCGCTGAGGAAAAGGGGGGAAACTGAAAGATTTTGCTGCAGCGGCGCGGCAAAGCTTTTTCTCCCCCCCCCCCCCCTCCAGTCAGGGAAGAAATATGAGGCTGGTGGAGAAAAAGCTGGGAGCTGAGCAGAGCGGGACAGAGGGGGAGAGAGAGAGAGAGAGATTTAAGTGCTTTATATAAAACAGGTTTCATATTCTGTATCTCAAAGACTCCCAATAACCCAAAACGCAGTGAGGCGCAGCGGCGGGGACAATCTGGAGCGCCTCCATTTAGCTGGGAGTGATAGCGCAGCCCGTATCATGAATACCACATATCAGGGGGGCACAAAACCGCCTCGCAGGGAGTCCAAATGGAGCCGAGCCATGTACACACACACACACAAGTTTGGACAGCTGAGGGACGTTGCTTGTTTAACAAAAGGTTTTACAAACATTTCAAAATAAAAGACGCTTCTATGTCCCCCCAAAAAAGCGACCGTCGTTCGCTCGTTGAAACCTGAACGTCTCTTCGTATAGTCCGCGCTGGTTATTGGCCGTTTGCCTTCTCATCCGAAAAATCTCAACGTTACTCTCTTTCAAACAAAGAGACGTCTCATTCAGACCGCCGCCACATTCCAGCCTATCCTACAGCTGATCTCTCGACAGCTTCACCGGCTTTCGTTAGCATCCCGCTTTGAAAACTTTAAAGGCAGTGTGATATCGCCGCGTTCACTCCCAGCCTCTTTACAAATATGATCCAGCAGCACAGTTCCTACACCGTCTTACTCTTGTTTATAACTGCTCCTCATTCAGTGGGGGAAAAAAAAAAAAACACACGAGAGGACATTTTAAAGCCCCGGGTAAAGGCAATTACAGCTGACACAAACACAAACACACACACACACACACACAGCTACAATTTTCACAGGCATCATCGGTTTCCCCCTTTAATTAATATCCACCCCTGGCTGTCATGGCAACCTTTAGCTGGACTAAAGAGGTGCATTATCTCTCTTTCCATCCCCGCCTCTCTCTCTTGTCCCGCCCAATCATGAGGGAAAATGACTCGCAGCTCCGCCAGCCTCGTACTGTACCCACTTATCCCGGGGAGAACATTAGCACTTTGACGTGAGCTTATTCTCGAAAAAAAGGTCTCGACGACCCCCGCTGCCTTCCGCTCGCTCTTAATATGACAGTATGAAACAAATCAGATATCCATTTGGAGGTAGTTTGGAGGGCCGCTATATTCCCCCGCTTGGCTCCGGCCCCGGTACAGCAGATTGCACCTCTTTCTGTCCTTCACCTGCTGCACATTAATACTCACTTAGTTCGACTTTTAGCCCACAGGTGCACAACTATATGATTCTGCAGCCTTTCCTTCTCTGCAAAAGCAGGAAATTAATAGTAATGCTGCTGCTGGCGTGGCAGGTATCCTCCAAGGGCCCACGGTGTGCATTAGAGAAAGGAGAACATAGGGGCCTAGATATTGCAGGAAGTCGCCCCCCTGCTCCCCCCCGAGCTCCCCGTTCAAGGGCTCTCATCTCCTTGGTTGGATATGTAGTCTGCTTGTGCACGTGTGCAGGAGTCCAGTAGGTTTCTAGCTTGCGTGACGCAGCGGCGAGCGGTCCAGCTAGCTAGCCAGCCGGCATGCTGAGCTGTTGCTGCTCTACTCAGCTGCTGTCAGCATCCAGCAGACAGACAGCAGAAGATGGGAAGGAGGAGGACTAGTGAGGCGGGGGGGGGGGGAGTAAAGAAAACACTCTTTATCTCATGTCCTAATACCAGCCGGATAAGAAGACAGGGTGGCGGGATGGATGGATGGGTGAAGTAGACCAGATCTTAAATGGCTTTATCGCGCTCGTTCATTTCATTCATGAGACAACAGTTAATCTATCGGTTACATAAATTACCCAGAGATGTATCCAGCTGTCAGGTCAGCGTGGCGGTGTGGCTGAGGTAGTAAATCTGTACGTAGGGGGTGTGATGAGTTATTTCACGGGTGGATAATGTCAGAAAAGGTTGGGATATTTTGCCAGCTATGCCGATTGTCTTAGTTGAGTTGGCCCAAAGAAAGACTGAATGAGTGTGAGGATTTGTTGGCATTTGTTGTATTTGTAGAAGTCTGGATGGATGGATGGATGAAGGGAGTTATATTTCTATCAGGATTACAAAATGCATTCCTTAGTAAATATATCCAATATTAGTGAGCAGCAGTGGAGACTTCAAAAGCTCCACCGGCTCCCAGATCAGATCTAACATGCTGTTTGTTATATAAACCTCTGCTGTGCACGCACACACACACACACACACCTGTGCCACAGGAAACCCTTTTCAGTACAGTGCCTTGGGTACATAAGCATACACACACACACACACACACAGACGCAAGCACACACACAAGTTGCCACATGTTCATGCACATACACTGCTTTGCCTCAACCCCTGTAATGACCCCCTCCCCATACACTATGTACACATGGCTCTACCCTCTTTCCTCCTCCCTCACATGTGTACACACACACACACACACACAACACACACACACACACACACACACACACACACACACACACTTCCCCCATCCCACCGGTAGTCAGTGCTCTGTGGGACTGTGCAGCTAGAGGATGAATACAGTCTTTCAGGCCACGGCGCAATATCCACCTTTCCTGCACAAACACAGGTGCTGCCCCTGGACCAGTAAAAAAAAAAAAAAAAAAAAGGGAAACGCGTGTGTGTGCAGTGAGTAAAATACCACACATGCATAGTGTGTGAGTGAAAAGTGAGAGTGAGAGAGCAAGAGTGAGCAAGCAGGTCATCTCTCTACGCGGTGTCATCACCTGAGCGGTGTGTGGGCGGAGCCAGCCGTGTCCTGCGCTGCTGACTGCGCTCCTGTCAACAAAGTGCACGCCGCGGCAACGACACGCTAGAAATGCATGCACGGGCCTTTGCACTTCAACTTCAGCCTGACAGAAGCAATGCACTGTGGCCTTTTTGTTTCTTCTTCTTAATCTCTTGTTAGCCGTTACACCACCGGCACGCACGCAATATTTAGCATGAAGGGAAAGTGCCACGGGTGTTAAACTCGATGCCCTCGGCCTTTGAAACAATGGCATGCACATAGTTTCCAGCTCGAGAGGGGCGGAGGCGGGGAGGGGGGTCACCGTCACCAGTCACTCATCATGTGCTTCAGGCTAAGACCTAAGCTGGTAAAGGTTGGTTGTACCGATCAGGTGAGGGGCCACTTCGTTTCCAACTGAGGGTGCAAATTAAAAAAGTAAGAACAGTCTGTCAGTCACTTGTCTGGAGATCGGACTTCCTACGGTTAAAAGTTTTTCAATCAACGAACAAAAGAAAAACCTTCAAAGAAAAAAAAAAAACCCATTTCGTAGCATAGCAGCGTTAGCGCCCCGCTAGCTAGCGACGCGGTCCTGCGGTGCTTAGTGTCACAAAGCACTTCTCTCACACCTCGCTGGGCCTGGCTCGCTCTGTCACCGTGTCAAGAGGACGGGGTATGGTTTCCATCAGCCCTGCCTTTTAAAAGCCTTTGTATTTCCCCTGGTGTTATGAGGATCCCCAGGGCCAGGTGTGTGTGTGTGTGTGTGTGTGAGTGTACGTGTGTGTGTGTGTGTGTGTGTGTCTACATCTTTGTGCTCACATATGTACATGCATAAGTGCGTGTGCATGCCTTTGCCTGATGGATACATTAGCTGCAAGTTCAAAGTTCAACACAGTCCAGATTTCCCAGCCATCTTAGTGTGTGTGTGTGTGTGTGTGTGTGTGTGTGTGTGTGTGTGTGTGAGCACGAAAACCCTCACTACCAGATCATTAACACCACCACATGAAAGAACTCCTGAGGATCGTAGGGGGTCAAAGTTCGCCTGACCAAATTGTCGCTACAAAAAAAGAGAGGTCCAAAAAAAGAGAGAATGGATGCGGAGGAGGAGGAGGAGGAGGAGGAGGAGGAGGAGGACGGCTGGGAGTGGTGGGTCTCTCCTGGAAATTTGCTTCGGTTTATTTCATTGAACCAACAAGTTTGTGCCGTTTGTGGAGCGTCTTACTATTCGCACCCCCGGTGTCAAGCTGCAACCTGGTATCATCCAGTCTGAAAACACACGACGAGACGGTTGGTTACAAGCGGATGACTAGAAGAGTGGAAACCCGGATAAGCAAAAGTTCACACTCTTCACACTCTTCACACTCCTCGCTTTTCGCACCCCGTTGATGCAGTTGCACTTCCCAATCTATCTGTGTGCAGAAAAAAAACGGGGGAAAAAAACGCTGACGTGCCACATTCCTCCATCCAACATCCATCTCACTGCTCCCACAAAATGGGGCTTTATCACCTGAGATGAAAGCCAGCCAGGGGAGAAGAGGGGGAGGGATAAAGGAAGCAGATGGGAGAGGGGACGGGGGGGGAGATGGATGGATGTGGGGAGGGAGACGAGGGAGGAGAACGATTTTGCCGCTTTGTTGGCTGATCTGGTTCAATCCTAGTGGGTAGCAGCAATTGAATTCCCATCCAAGCTCTTCCTTAAGAGGATTTGGAGTCAAGGGAGTCAGCAGGCCACAGGACTATAGCGTGTGAGGGGAGGAATCTGTGATGGGATGATGGGAGAAATGGAGGAGAAAGGCATGGGTAAAGAGAGAGAGAGAGAGAGAGGGATTGGGAAGAAGTAGGAAGAGGGAATGAACGAGCCAGGGGCGAGGATAGAGACTTTCACATGCTAGCCCTCCCGGCGAGGCATGATGTGCCCGGCTATAAAAAGAAAGGACAGAAGCAAAGATGGGGAGAAAGGTTAATGATCACACGTCACACTGACAGAGACGGAGAGAGGCAGCGAGAGAAAGACTTCAAACTATGTAAGGGATGGATAAACGGAGGGAACAGGGGGGGGGGGGGGGTGGAAGGACGAGCTGACGAGGGGAGCGGCAGGTGGTGATCTCTGATCCCATTATCCCCGGGCTAATCCTGACCAGCAGTGAGCATACTGTGTGTGTGTGTGTGTGTGTGTGTGCCTGTCAGCCCTTAGCAGGCCACTGTGCCGTTACCTGAACAGCCCGGTGCTGACCAGGGCTTCATCCGTAGTCAGTCGGGTTTGGGTCACCATGTCTCTGTATAACCCAAACAGAGAACGGGTCAAATCCTCAGACCCGGTCTCAGTCTGTCAGGACAACAGCAGGAGGTTCTCTGTTTAGCCAGGGGAACCCCATACTAAGATCCATAAAGTCCCGTGACCTCGGAAATGTGAAATACATGAAAATTGTATGTTCACAAAGTACCAGCATCATATCACAGGAACACAAACTAAGCCGGTGCATAGGCAGACTGCACGGCGATCACTGTGGCTCCTGTGCAGCCGTGAAAAAAAGGTTTGATTGGTTTGATTATGAGCATCAATATTACTGATTATCTGTCCATCTGCCTTATACTGTCGTCTCTGAACACAGTGCGTGATGTGTAGATGTTCATGCAACATTAAACCTAAAGACGCACATCAAGAGAAAGGTTGTTATCAGTTTCAGGCTGGCTCATTTACCGGAGAGTAGCAGTAAATAAAAGCTGTGATTATTGTTTTAACGGACCAACTGAGGATTCCTGTCCTGTTTTCATCTGTTGGTGATGAAAGTGATCCAGTCTGGGGCAGCATGTCTCATGATGACGGTGGAAGACTGATGCAGATGCACAGGTCATCATTACTGCTAAGGTAGTAATGTCTCTGTCTTTGTCACTAGTACTGTAATCCTCCCAACAGACATCCACCGTTTGAAAAAAGGGACAGCTACTCTTACAAAATGGTTAATAGCAGAAAAAAATCTAAGAAATTCTTTATGGGATTTTAAAAAAGAATAGTATTTTTAACTTATCTTAACTTTTTGTGGCACACCTAAAATAGAGTGACCACATTTAGATGATAAGATCTCTTTATAATGAGTACTATGATTATTTTGTTATTGTATATATTTATGTTTCGGTTACTAGTTATAAATTGTCAGAAATCGCTACATGTATGGGGAAATGGATGCGCGCGCACGCGAACGTTTGTGAACGTTGCTCCGGGCAACGGTAAGGGAGCGCAACGACCGGTGTTTCTCAGAGGAAATCTGGAAAGGGAAACAAGAACACCGTTTTTAAGGCAGGGTCTTCTACATTTCAGAGATTATTTAATGATGAACTCTTCATATAATTCTTTAAAAAAAACATTGGCCCAGGTTATGAGTCCTAAGGGGTGATGCTCTGAATGTAAGGAGTGGTATAAGGTCCTGAGACATACATTAAAATAGCTTTCCTGGACGATCCTGAAACAACAAGACCTAAGATATGATCAACGCGTAGCACGGGTTCCTAAACATCTTCAGCGCAGGATCCATACGAGCAGCTCGGTCTCTGATCCAGAGATCGGCGCTGATGGAAACACATTGCTTCTCTCGTCATGTAGGCGCCCGGCACAAGTTTCCCCAGAGCGGAGGAGAGCCTACGCAATCGATTCACGCCACTGGCGGCAGAAGTGAATCCCCAGGCGAAACTCCTCCAAGTTTTGTGATCGTTTCAGGTTCATGGCTGCTGGCAAATTCAGCCAAGTTAAGAATGCAGCTCACACACTCACTGTGCTGCAGATAGAAGGGTGCGTCGTGATGACGCCCTAACATAGACATTGTCAAATCGATAAAATAAGATATCGTAAAAAATTTAGGTGACATTTTCATCAAAACATAACTTACGTGACAACATTGTGATTCATTTTAGAGACCAGGACCCAAAACGAGGACAGTTATGGAGTCAGTTAGAAGAGACGAGAGAAGAGAAGATGATTCATTTTCCATCTTGCGAGATGGCATGACATCTCTCACCAAAGAAGACAGGCAGGATGGAAATTACAACAAAATGCATACTCTGGAGGAGCTATGGGATACGAT
This sequence comes from Hoplostethus mediterraneus, assembly GCA_034670385.1. NCBI lineage: Eukaryota > Metazoa > Chordata > Actinopteri > Trachichthyiformes > Trachichthyidae > Hoplostethus > Hoplostethus mediterraneus. Next base: position 2,446,591 of record JAXDDW010000009.1, read on the forward strand.
AGGAGCAGCGAGCGGTGCCAGCCTGGGCCGAGAATGACTCATGTAATTGCACATTAATGACACTGTCTGATTATGGGTGTATGAGCTGAGTCGCTTGTCTGACTCAGTTTGGGGGCTACAGCCAAATAGGGTTGTTTTTTTTGTGTTTTTTTATCTCTAGTCTGCATCAGTACCAAAACATCAAAAACATTCAAATATCTTCAAACACAATCAAGTTAATGTTTTCTTGGCGGCGTTGTGAGTGTGGGCTTAATTATCGCAGCATCAACAGAGTAGACGCAGGATTTCTGAGCCCAGAGCTGATGTGGATTATTGGGGGGGGGGGATTATTAACGTCCGAAATCTGTTGAGCCTCACAAAACACGTCTACTTCATGTGCAGCTCCAGCGCTGATTAGTATCGTTACCAAAAAAAGATATTATAGCAAATTATCACATCACGACTTGTCACTGCAAAACTGAAAACGTGCTACATTGGAAGGAATTCACTTCAACTACTAAACCTATAAATATAGCCTGATCTAGACAGTTGCAGAACAGCCAACACACACACACGCACGTGTGCACACACACACATGCACGTGCACACACACGGTCACACAATTACCTGTGTGTGTGATTAACAGTGTTAGGGAGTCATCTGAGGCTGCTGCTGCACCCAGAGCGCCTCAGACCTCCAACACCAATCTCAACAGAGAGGAAGTCATGTCAGAGTGTGAGTGTGTGTGTGTGTGTGTGTGTCTCTCTGTGTATGAGTGATGTTTGACAGAACACCACAGCTCCATCCGCTCGGTTCCTGTGTTTGTTGAAACGAACCGCTCCACAACAAAAGGGGAAAAGAAAAACGCTTCCATGTTGTACACGTGCGAGCCAGCTGCCGCTTCACGCTAGCTCCGTTCTTCTCTTATCAACAAAAAGCTCACCAACAAAAAAAAAAAAAAAAACGCATTACATTTTGCAGTGCAGCTTGAAGACACTTCCGTAAGTTGCATGCTTTCTTTTCTCATTCTATCAACACTTATCAACACTTCATTACTGACAGTGTAAGAAAAGCCATCTCCTCTTGGTGTTTCTTGGTGTTTGTGCAACATTTCAGGAAGTGCGGTAGCCTCAGTGCCTCATATTTGGAAATGATGTGGGGGAAATTCCTATTCATGTGCCAGTCTATGTAAATAATTGAACTCTGGCAAGTGAAAAAAGGCCCCCGAACCACCCGCCGGCTGCTGCTTTTTCAATCTTGAATAGCTTTGTGGCAGAAGGAGCCTCGCTTCCCCGGGACTCCATAAGAGCCCCGATTGATCAAGACAGAAAAAGCTCCATTTTTAACCGAAAGAGCACACGCTTACACGCAGAGCCAAAGCTCTCGGAAAAAAAACAAAAAAAAAACAGGACAGAGATCACTGACAAAAACTGTTGCAGCTAAAAATGGTTTTGAAAGCATCTGCCAAACCCCTGCTCCCTTGCTCACCACTTTCCCCATTTCTTTCCCCGTGCTGTAACTCTGCAAGAATGCGCCATTTATGAAGACTGCAGCCCTGAAACAACACGAGGCTGACTGGCGCTCCACCCTGTCTTACTCGACTAGTTTACAACTTTACTTTACTACTGCTTTCCTTATGGATGGGCTGGTGGGTGGTGATGACACATGAGCGGTCGCATGTACATCAAAAGACATGTCAAGAGACAGATTTTTCTTTGCTCGCAGGGACCTTTTGAAGGAGAGATCAAGCGGTACGTCCTATTAGCTGGTGTGTGTGCGCATGCCGAAACTCTGAAGGCTGATATTGTAAGTAGAAACACACAAAGAAATGCAATGCTGTGAAAGCTGGGGGGGGGTTGCAGAGGTTGCGGTGGTGCATCCCACACCAAAGAGGAGCCACTATCGAAAAAACCCACCAGGCAACAGATGTCTCCCGTGGCTTTTGTAGTGTAGACCCCCTAACAAACGTTGTCATGAGGCCTCATGTGTTCACTAAGTCACACAAAGCGTAGAACAACCACAGTAAACAGCAGTAGAGGGTACAGTACGTAATCATCTTCACAAGGCATCTTCAATAGACTCCATAAACTGTGTCATGATGCAGTGAACGTGCAGGCAGGTCTGCCAACCACATACAGATGAGGGGAGGTCAGAGGTCATTAGGCTCACGGTGTAAAAGAGAGACGGGACAGTGACACGCTGACTGTGAAGGAGAAAAGTAACCAAAGTTAGCAGAAAGTAAAAATGGGTTGTGGATCTATTGCTCTTGTCACATGACCAAAGGTGTGATGTGGTTTCAGGAGTCCCAGGATGTAAGACCCCAATGTGTGGCTCGGTTCAACAGTGTGACTGAAACCCTGAAAACTACAGCTGATGATCTCCGAGAGACAGAAAGGGAAAATCACATTGCTGCAGTATGTTGTCACACATGAACCTACTGGCATCAGATTAGATTAGATTCAACTTTATTGTCACTGAACAGAGTACAAGCACTGAGACAACAAAATGCAGTTTGGCATCTAAGCAGACATATATAGATCTAACCAGTATAATGACAGAATGACATTACAGTCATATTAACCTGACACAGATTACATGAGGAGACGCTTCCTCTTGTGTTTCTCCTGTTTAAATAGTTAAGTTGGATATAGCGGACTATCTCTTGAGACGTCGTACCGCTAGGAGGCTGCAGACGGTCAACAGATATCAAGCGGTGCTTAAGGCCTCCTGAAGCTTCTCCCTTCTCTTCCTGTCCGCTATTTCATTCATTTTGATAAACCCCAAAAGCCCCACAGAGGCTGTTTTCGGTGCTCGCTGCCCTGCCTGGATATCCTGCTGCGTCTGGATGGCAGCCGCCACGTAAGTCATCCAGTCAGCCACCCCATCACTTGATTAAACAAATTATCATCATCAGAGTAATCAAGCCTCGCTGCCTGCCTGCCTCCATTACGCCATGGAAACTGGTCTACCCATAGCATGGAAAAGTTACAGATTGTGAAGTGAAGCAATGGCCTTGGCTGATGTCACTGTCGGGAGTCGTTTTCTTTTTTGGGGGGTCGGCGAGAAAGCGAGAGATATACAGAGATACTAACAGAGATATTAACAAAATCGTTTTCCATTTCAAATCAGTTTTATTAGATTATTTTTGTGGATATTCAGTTTAAAACATCCAAAAGTCTATGAAAAACCGCCACAACCACAATCAGGCAGGTAAAGTGGTTTTCCAGCGAAGGGGTCGAAAGGTCAACAATCCACCTGACCGTGGACGTGACACGTGCTGACCGGCAGCCTCTGTTTGTTTGGAGATGACTTTTCCTCGAAATGCTCCCCCCACCCACCCCACCCCCACCCCCACCCAAAGGGCCTGTGTGGTCGCCCTTGAAAGGGAAAGCGAGGAAACAGAGCGTGTCAGTGGCATTTGCATTTAAAATCAAAATGGATTCCATCTGACACGGCTCTCTCTCCGGTCCAAAGCCTCTCCGGGGCTGAATAATAAACCCCGGCGTAATGGAGGACTGACTTCTGGGGCACCAGAATGCAGCGCGGCGCTCCGCTAAGAGGGTTTACCAGCGGCGTCGAGGACACAGATGGCTGTTAACAGAATGCATTAGTAAAGATTAACTCGCCTGGTAGGATCACCACATCAATGCCTCCGATCACGGTAACGACCACGGCGGCGGTGGGGGGGGAGAGAGAGGGTGTGGGTGTGTGTGTGTGTGTGTGTGTGTGTGTGTGTGTGTGGGACGTTGAGGCTTGCTGCACAATTAATAGTGTATTACAGTTTCAGCTTCCACCATCAATATTTTTTTGAATATCGACACGCCGGCAACGTTGAGACAGTTAGGATGCCCACTGTGGTTGCAGATAGTCAACATGTGCATCCTCAAATCATCAACCACCATCACAATGTCTCCCACAGTAATTAACATTTTAGCCGTGCAGCCCCGGTTTGACCTGTAGTAGCAACTGGAAGCTCCACCGAGTCTCTCTGGCTTCGGGTCCAGCTATGTCCCCCTTCATGTATTTCCCCCCCCCGGCTGCTCGCCACCGTTAGCTCACTCAACCTCACAGGGTTGAGTCACCGTCTGGACCGGGTTTTGGCGATGCGGTCACAGTTTGGGCTTTCAAACATCGGACGCCTGCCACAACAGTACACAGGAACATCTGGATACAGATTTTGGGGTCTTGACATCATGGTTCCTCCAAATCAAAATAAGGAAATGAACCAAACCTCAACAAAGTCAGCAGTTACCATGGGCTTTGGAATAAAACAAGGATAGACAAATACTACTGTACGCCGAAAAAGAAGAACAGAAAATACAACGTTTTGCCAAGAATATGCAGCGTTGGAAATGGGGGCACATTATTCACGATGCAGAGAGAGAGAGAACCTTATTAAGTTTTTACCTCTTGGGAAATAAGATTATTAAACCTCATTATGAAGTTACAAACACTCAAAAGTGAATTATTAACAGGAGAACGCATTCAGGATATTGCATGGGGACAGGAATGGAAACACAAGTACTTCCTGTTTTGTCACACAATGACGAACACGTCTCAATAAGGAATACTCACTGAATCGGGGCCTTTAAACACCGAGCTCGCTAATGAATTTCCCTCTCAAGTTCCCCAAATACCCTCTGGAATCTGAGAATTTTCCCATGAAAACATCTCTAAATTAAAGAGAGCATGGAGTATAATTTGCGGTCGGTGATACACCCCGCTCAGAAAGCATGATTTACACCCTCCAGCTCAGCGTTGCTTTGAATGGAGTTGGATGAAATAATGGAAACGCCACACGTTCAAGAAGAACATTTTTCTGCTTGGCGGAGTGCAGTGCGGATTTCAATTAGGTGCCTTTTAGAAGCGATAAAACGTGCTCGTAAATATGAGCGAGCGCAGATGTGTTAAATGTGCCGTGCTGTTTTCCACAGCAATCTGAGGAGTTGGATGGAAAAGAAGAAAAAAAAAAACTATCTGACGTCATGCTTTCATATATATCCGCCATTTATTTTTTTTTTGGACAATATACAGATGGAGCACGTCGGTTCCCCGGGATCATCGTCTACTCAGCAGAACACAGCCAACGATGACGACTTCCCCCCACGAGCAGGTTTTTGATTTCACTTCAACCTTTAACTAACAGACCAACAAACCCCAAACTGACCGCAATTTATTCTGCTGACATCTAATACGGCTCACGTTGCAGAAAATGTTTACCTCAGCCGGAGCTGTCCCACGTCAACAACTACAGCTTCGAGTCGGAGTGACCCCGACGCCGTGTTTATGATGCTTTGTGTTTTGGTTTGACGGATGCGTACGCTGTAAATTCTGCCAAACTATTACAATAAGGTACGCTAAAGTAATGGGCTTTCACCTCTGATACCACGGCTGCAAAAAAAAGTCTTGAAACACTCATTTTGCCGGTGCATTGCTTCAAAATGGCCAAACAGCAGTGAAAGCAGTTTGATGACAGCGTGCTAAACACATTTTAAACTTTTTTTTTTTTTTTTTTTTTAAATCACAAAGGGGAAAAAAAGTGACGTGTTATCTGACACCGTGACAGGAAATCCGGTAGTGAATCAGCAGCGGTGGTTCCCCACGTCTCTGTCATCTCACCCCCTGCCAGGTTAGACACTTCTCACACCTCACGCAGCAAAGCAAAGCAAGCAGGCAGGCAGGTCCTGGCTTGGGAAAACTTGCACACCAAAAGGGAGACACACACAGTTCACACCCCCACCCACCCACCCACCCACTCTTCTCCCCCTTTATCTATGGGAGCCTACCTACCCAATCTGGAAAGCAGTAAGCAGTTAAAAAAAACAAAAAAAGAGAGAGAGAGAGAGAGAGAGAGAAAGGAAGAAAACACACGTCTCATGCAGGGTTTTGCCCATTTCTCTTTGTCACCACCACAGACCGACCCCCTCCCTCCCTCCCCCTCTCCCTCCCCCACTCCCCCCCCCCCCAACACAATCCTGCCAAGGAAGTTTCCATTTGCTAAGCTAATTAAGTCAAAGGGAGACAAATGAAAAGAGAGAGAGAGAAAGAGGTGGGAGAAAAAAAGAGGCAGAGAGGAAGAAGAGAACTGTGCATTTTCAACCAGATTTCAGCGTCCACCATGCAGAGAGAGAGAGAGAGAGAGGGGGGGGGTCATGTCGTCCAGTGTCGTGGCCCCTGTCTGTCTGTCTGTCTGTCTGTCTGTCTGTCTGTCTGTCTGCTGGGTGCCCGGTGGCGGCGTCCCAACATAAACCAGCGCTGCTGCTGTCGCCGGTTCTCCTCTCTCTCGCTAATGTGTTTTCCCTCTGCCTCGGCGGCTGGGATGACAGTGTATTTTAAACATGTGGCCGTAAAAAACACGTGCACGCGCACACCCCCCCCCACACACACACACACACACACACACACACAAGCGCACGTTAAAGTAAAGGGCACACAAACCTGGACATGTGCACACAAACACAAACACACACACACACAAACCAATGTACACAGCCAACACAGTTTGGGTATTTGTGAGTCTACAGGAATGCACGACTTATTGCCAAAGCGAGAAGCCCTTCCAACTTCTCAACGAGAGAGAGAGAGAGAGAGAGAGAGAGAGAGAGAGAGAGAGAGAGAGAGAGAGAGAGAGAGAAGGGGGGAGGGGGGAGAGAGAGTGATAGCAGCCCCTTTCAAACAAACGCACATGCTTCCTGCAGATGTCGGTGAGTTTGACGCAATCGCTCACTTCTCGAAAAAAAGCGGGGTGCATCTTGTGTTTAAAAAAAAATAAAAAAAATCTTTCTCTTCATTCCTTCCAGCTGTCGGAGGGGGAATAATAATGCCACTGTTCTCAGGGTAACCCAAGACACAGTGGTAATGACAGGCAGCAGCTTGGCCACGGTGCTGGGATGGAGATGGAGAATAGCAAGAGGGGAGAGAAAAGAGAGGATGACAGGAAGAAAGTGTGTGTGTGTACTTGTGTGTTTATCTACCCATGCATGTGTGTGTGTGTGTGTGTGACAAAACAAGAGTTCATGTGTGGACACAGATGGATTCGGGTTGAGGGGGGGAGGGAGGTTTGGTTTTGCTGTCCTGCTTTCAGTGGCCCAGCAGCCTCCTTCCCTTCTGTGGAGTCCATTAGCGATTGCATAATGCCTGGCAGACAGGGACCACATGAATGCATCTCTCTCCCCCCGAAGGGTCGGACGGCAAGAGAGGTGGGCTTTTCTCACTGTTCCCATGTGTGTGTGTGTGTGTGTGTGTGTGTGTGTCAGCGGTGGATTTATTGGGAGAGCAAAAAAAAAAAAAACACACAACACAAGGCAGCGGGCTTTTCCAACCGGGGCAGACAAAACACACAAGAGTCGCAGATAGGATGAGGAGGAGGAAGAGGAGGAGGTTGTGTTTTCAGTTTGGTGACAGATATTCTAGGTTAACGCAAAAATAAAAGAGTGTCATTAAATATACAGCAGGAGAGGCTGCGGTGGCGGCGCGGCATCTGGGCTCTGCTTCTATGTGGGAGTATTGAAGTCCTTTCATTTATTTATTTTCTGTTCATTCTTTCCCTTTGTAACTCCTTTAATTTTTTATTTGTTCATTTCTTTCTTTCCTAATTCTTCTTTCCCCGTCTTTTTCATCCTTTCCACTGAAGAAAAAAGAGGAAAAAAGAGGGGAGATATTTTGTCCACCTGCCGCAGACACACATTTTACTAATTCATCATGAAGTAAATTAAAAATGATGCACTTAAAGATGAAACATATTGCTTTTATCGCCGGAGAAAGAAAAGCACCAGCGTTCCTGCCCTCCTTCACGCTCCTGGCAGCCTCGTGCCACACAAGGACAAAAAGAGAAAAGAGTCACATTCAGTTCAACTGGAAGGTAATGTGCAGATTCGCAGGAAGTGCTAGTGCTTGTTATCGGTGGGGAAAGCGGCGAGTGATGTGCGTGCACGTGTGTGTGTTTGTAAGCGTGTGTGTGTGTGTGTGTGAGTGATTGTCTGGCTGAGTGTGCCAGGCCAGCCTCAGGTGAGGAAGCTGGCAGGTGATCAGGGTGAGAGAGCGGTCAGCTTCCGCCTCCACGCTTTTTCATTTCATTACCGGCAAATCAGCAGAGACAAAACTACCCCATCATCACTACCAAGCAGCAGATGACACACACACACACCAGTCTGGATAGCCTTCGGGGACACACACACACACACACACACACACACACACACACACACACACACACACACACACACACACACACACACACACACACACACACACACACACACACACACACACACACACACACACACACACAGTTTCCTCCTTCCCCTCGAAAACCCTTCACATTGGAAGTTTTGTCTTTGGTACTTTGGCCTCTCTTCATCCTTCGAATGATAGCAAGGATTTTCTCAGGCTTAGCGACTATCAGGGTTGTGTCTTCCTTCTCGCTTATCTCGGGGGTTGTTGTTTGTCACAGCAATCTGACCTTACGTGCCCTTCTGAGAAAAGAATAACATCCTGCAACATCCTCGTAAATGGAGGTCTGTCTGGGAAAAAAAAACGTGACAGACGGGGGGAAATCTCTTTTGTTGGATCCTAAAATCGCTTGAAATTGTAACAACAACACAGACATTCCATGAAATTTTGAGTCTCTCTCTGTATTCCCTCTCCTCTATCCTTCCACCTCCCTCTCCCCCTCTCTCCCCCTCTCTCTCCCATTTTCCCTCGCCAGGTCCGAGGCGATTCCCGCCGAGTCCTGGCGGCGTCAGGCGGAGTGACACAACGCTCAGAAGTCCCCGTAAATCACAGATGTGAGGGGAGGTGAGCGACACCCACGCTCCTCACCAAAAACATGACACAAATTACAGCCCGTGACATCTGGTGACTGGCGCGCACCGAAACATCACGCGCCAAGCCCAGCCCTGGCCAAGTGTTCCTGCTCGTCCACGCGGCTTACTGCAAAAAGCCTGTCTGACTGAGGCCGCTATTGATCCACCTCCACCTATAAAATGACTGTCAAAGTAATAGAGGCGAGGCAGCAGCATGCCAGTCCCCAGTGTAATATGCTCCCAGTGGTTTCCTGCCATTCCCTAGCTGGTTCCATTCAGCAAAAACAGCATTTTCTGTCAAATTCAACGTAGTAGGCAAGCAAACAAACAAACTGGAATCAAATAGCATGCATAGTATTTGGACAGGAGTACATTCACTCTATTACTATAACTATTTTCTATGATCTTATTTCATCAAAAGGTAAAAAAAAACAAAACTCTCGGCTTGGCGATCGAATCTCATCAAGCTGTGATTTGGTGTTTTGCACACAGCGGGTCCCATCTGCACGGCAGCAATAGCCACCGAGTGTCATTGTACCCCGATGTTGCAGCGGGGTAATTAAAATCCGGGCAGACGAGCCCGGGGCAGGTTATCCACCGCATGCCACTTGATTTGTCAACACCGGTGCCAATATTGAGAATCAATGCCACGTGTCAAGTTCCATTGAGGCAGATTTGCCTTCAGCTGCTGCAGGGGGACACAGATAAGGGGAGGTGGATATTGATCCTGTGTGTGTGTGTGTGTGTGTGTGTGTGTGTGTGTGTGTGTGTGTGTACACAAAAGTTATTATGGTGAACCTACACGGGTGGGTGGCTCATATTTTGCCACAGTAAGGTGGATTCCTGAATAATTTGAGCGCAAAGATCATGGGATATTATGTGGGCTTGGTCTAGTTGCTTGATCCTCTGAGATTACACAGAGGCTGACGAGTAACGTTGAGTGAAAGGGCGGCTCGGTATCTCTGAAAAGGCATTGCACTCTGTGGGTGACCTCATGCACAACAATGACTCATTAAAACAACGGTGTCTGATTCAGCTAATTGGGCAAGCAGTTCTGAAAAAGAGGAGGAGGAAGCACTGCAGCCAAGCGACAAGTCACAACCCACAGAGAAACTGCGGGGGAGGGAAGGGGGGAGGGAAGGGGGGAGGGAAGGGAAGGGAAGGGGGGTGCAGTTATGACAGAGGCTGCACATGAAAGTGACACAATTTGACGGGCGTCCAAATCCTGTCTCATGTCATGCCAACAACCCGGCCAATTTGCAGTGTGATATTCACTCCAGTGGAGCCTCCATACTGTATGCCATGACTTTAGGCACACACACACACACACACAAAAAAAGTTTGGATACTGGTCACGTGAGCCCTGCTGCTTTACATGTCACAACAATTCAATGCTGTCCCAAATTAAAAAGAAGCAGTGGTCAGCCTAATGAAAAGCATCGCATGGCAGGGCTGTCTGCAGGGCTGCACGGCTCCAATAACCATGAGATTGATTTAATAAGGCATCAGCCTCAACGTCCATCTGACTCAACATCCTTAACCAGAAATCACTATATTCCTGTGGGGACTCATAGTGGCTCTGTTGTACTCGACAGTCAGTACTTTCTGGTATTTCGCATGGTATTACTACAATATTCCTATGGGGAGCTTGTAGTTTTTCCTGTGATATATGTAAAGCATCCTTTTAAAAATCCACAGCCTCGAGACAGGTATTAAATACTGAAAGCAAAAAAAAAAAAATAACTGAATCGACGTCCGCTGGTTCTTGTATTTTTTGAGCAGCTTGCCACGTACTCGTCCGTGTATTTTAGCAGTACTTCATATGGCATAAAGGCACAATATGACTTTTTGCAGTGTGTGTGTGTGTGTGTGTGGAAACCCCGTGCGTGGTTGTCAAATGCAGAGACTTAACGGGCAACTTTATTGTTCGCCTACACCGCTGGAAATATGCCGACCTAGCAGAGACTTCTCGGTAAAAAGAAACTACACGCACCAAGCCTCCCTCGTGCGTGTTCCATCAAAGTACCTTCACGTTTCTAAACAAAAGAGACGGAGGGGAGGAAAAAACACCACCAAGCAAAGCCGCAAATGCTCCCACTCCTTCGCAGTGTGGTGAAACAAACATAAAAGCAGTGAGTGGTCTCCGGGTCCAAGTTGCTCTCTCCCCCCCACGAGCTATTACCCCCTTTTTAAGTTTTGCTTTCCAAAAAAACTTACCCGTTCCCCGGAGAGGAAGGCTGTCAGTCCGAGGGTCAAAATTATCCAAACGTTCCTCATTATTCCTTTTTTTTTTTCCACTTCAAACGTGATGATTTACGGGCAAAATGTCAATGCTTCCCCCTTCTTTCTTTCCCCCTCTCGCTCTTTCTTGCACCCTTCAGCTCCAACTCCTGCCGCTTCTCTCTCTCAGGAGTGGGATCCCACCGGATACGTGTTGCGTTTTGGTTATTCCTCCCCCTCTCGCGCTCTCTCGCTCGCTCTCTCTCTCTCTCTCGCTCTCGCTCTCTCCAGGCACTTTTTTCCCCCCCTCCTGACAAATAATACGCAACTATGCACAGCTAATAATAATAATACTAATAATAACGAAGTCCTCCGCACACCGCGTCAGATAAGCCTTTTTGAAATCCGCACGAGATATTTCCCCCCCGGTGTTCACTTGCAATAATGAGGACAAAAGTGTGAGCACGACTGACGCTCCGTCGGTGCGCTCTGTTCGGCCATGTCACCGCGTCACGCGCTAGAGAGAGAGAGGGATAGAGAGAGAGTGAGAGAGAGAGAGAGAGGGAGGGAGAGGGAGGAAGAGAGAGAGACCTTGCAAAGAAAGTCCTATAGTAATTCTGAAGGATACTAAGCAAATATCACAGCAAAACTATTATTACAGGAATATCATAGTAATAGTCATAGTGTTGTACTGAGTGTATCACAGACACGTTATAACCCCCAGAAGAATATGATAGGAATATTGTGGTGATCTTTCTATGGGGAGGTCTGAGAGACAAGCTTGAGGAAATGATTGACAGCTAGTTCAACCGTTTGGTCCACAACTTTATTCAGTCACTAAATTAAAATAGTCTTTTTTTATTTCTTTTTTTTTAAATCCACAGATTATGAAGCCATGATGCTGTGAATGCATCTGACCGGTCGTTACTGCTGTAGTTTTTATATCAATGTGTATACAATCTTTTTAAGAGAAGTAGGTCTAATAATAATGAATCAATGCACCAGTCTTCATCTGTGGATGTAGCACACACCCTCCCTCCCCTGGACTAGAAAAATAAATAAATAAATCGTTATCCCATTGAGAATGCAGCACTACAGAGGTTAGCTGGAATGAAGGAATGAAACACTATAGGAGTTACATCTGTTTTGGCCAGGGTGTCCCGAGTCCAGTGGAGGAGCTCCACTACTTATGGACACAGTCGCCCCCTACTGGTATAACCCAAAGTCGTTGTCATCACTGAGACTGTCTGAAGCCTGCTGTGTGTTTTAAGGACTCAAGCAGTTGACAGTCATGTTGAAGTAGAACTCTTCATGTGCATTATCTTCAGAAATTGCGCAACATCTGGACTTTACTAATCCATACCATTATTTCAAATGAGCGCTTTACATTTGAGAGGTGATTTTTTTGCGATTGTCGAATGACAAAGCTGTGATTTATTCCCACACGGTTGCCTTCAAAAGATCCAGTGATGCCGGGCTTGCCAGCAGAACCCTAACAGCCCTCCTCAGTCAGATTCCAAGAACGCCAGGATGCTTCCAGGATGCAAGAAAACGGCATTTTTCCCAGAACCATTTGAGAGCCAACGGTCCCACCCAATAATAGCCTGCTCTTTGTGCAGAGTAAACCCTCAAACCTTATGAAACTGTCCTCAAGTACGGAGGCAGGCCTCCCCTCGGCCTCAGACTAAGTTCCTCGCCACCCCTGTCATTGTTAATAGATTACAGGCAGGAGGTCTTTTTGCATGAAGCGACTTCCTTCAAATGCAGAAACTATCCAAAATCTTAGACTGTACCCATGAAAATTTGGCTGAAATGTGAGTTATAGGACTTAGTGAGGGAGGAGGGTTTACTTTGTAATACTTGCATATACCCTCAACCCCACTGCTGGATTCAGCCATGTGATATCACACGTGGAAATGGAGATTAATTTCCAGAAATGTGACCGTATGAGTCCGTATGACCTCAGGACATTAGCTGGGTTTTACTGCAAGGGGCCTTAGCATAACACACTTTTGAATCTCCCCACCGTGACCTGGTTGAGCCAATTAACTTTTAACACTCAGAGGGAAAGAGAAGTGAGTCACCGCTGGGTGAAAACCTCTCCTCTTGGAAAGGTAAAGCTCATATTGTGATTTTCACAGCGAGATGAGGGCACAGGCGGATGACAACACGCACCGTCAAAAGTGAAAGGTCGGTGTTACCTTAACAAGCTGAGGTAAAAGAGCAACGAAGTACTAACTAGTTCACAAGGTATCATCAGATTCAATTCAATAGACAAATCTATTGTAAATGCTGCTATATATGATGCTGAGAGTGCAGTATAGTTCATTTCTCACAGGAAATTCTTTTCACCAAGATGGAGGGCAACAATCATCCTGAGTTCAGTAATTGCTGCATTGCACAAGGTCAGAGGTAGCCAAAAGGAAGCTCTTTGGGATTAAGGATTATGATTGCGATCAGCTTTCCCCCGTTGTTCCTACTACATGTCCTGAATGAGTACAGATGTTAAGTGTCTGACCGCTGCTCCACCTGCCGCCTCCACCTCCCGTCACGATGATTCAGTCAGTCCAGGGAAAAGAACGTGCTGATTGACAAGGCAGGTTTTAGTCTGTCACTATATGATTGCTTATCTAGTATTACCCACACTGCACTGGAGGAGGAGGAGGAGGAGGAGATGAAGCAGGAGGGAGAAGAGGAGAGGGAGAGGTGAAGTGATGTGAAGTTAGCAGAGGAGGAGGATGAAGAAGACATAGAGGGGGAGGAAGAGGATGAGGTGGAGGGGTAACAGGTCCCATTTGTCATCTGTCCCGATCCCCATTGGGCCTGCATCCATAAATTCCCTGGTTCCTGTCAAATTTCTCATCCTCAGTGACCCGAAAAGGCCAAACTGATTCAGCATCAGAAACTGATGCCAGCAGGGCCCCAAAAAAAACAACTGTTCAAAACATCTTGAAAGTTTGGCTGAAATTTGTTACTGCTTGACTTGATGGCGCTGACTTCTGTGGACGTCCAAGCGGCAATTTAAATCACTTGAAATATTGGAAACTATTTTAAAATATATGTTTGGCCCATCCCCCATCGTAATGCCCAAGCTGCTCAGGCCTCCTCCTCCTCCTCCTCCTCCTCAGAGGGCTTAACTCTAGTCCTGGCGTCCCAGATTACCCAGCCAATTAGGGTGAAGACAAAGCCTCTTCTGCCACCAAGCCTGGCTAGGGAGTGGTGTGTGTGTGTGTGTGTGTGTGTGGATGAGTGTGGTGCTGGTTCTTTTTATTGTCGGTATGGCATGAGGCAGCACAAGGACACAGAATGAATCAGCAGTCTGAATGGGAGCCCTCAGTTGTCTCAAATAAAGGAGATGCACACTGGTCAAGACGACACATAATCTCAGTGTGGAGGCTGTATAATCTGGTCTCACGTGCGGTGAATTATGGATGTGATGACTTCCGTCGGTTCAGTAATGAATTCAACTTGTTTGAAACGCTCTAAAGAAAGTGAAAGTCTTTCAACGTTGTTATCGCTTTCATCATATTTTATTCAACAGCACCACCAGCTGGCAAAAAGAAGCCGATTGAAATTCAGTGGCAAAAAAACCCCACAAATATGGTGTTTTTTTAATGATAGTTTAGGGACGTGAAAATGAGGCGTTCAGGTGCAAAGATCAAGCATCATGTACAGGAAAACCCAGCTATCACCAAAATCTTTCTTTCTGCTTTGACCCCGCTCAGAAATAGTTTTGCAACTCACATGCAAACAGTCCTCTTTATGCCAATGGAAGTGCACACTCACATACACACATACACACACACACTCACACACACACAAACATGTCATTCAGTATCTGAGGTCACTGCCTCAGTGGTGGCTCTGGAGATCCCAGTGGTCGTGCGGCTGGCGCTGGCGCGTCTGTCGATGCCCGCTGACTTGGGGGTCACGAAGGACGACTTGCCAGCTCGAACGTGGATGCCGGGGCGATCGTCGCTGTCGTCGTCGTTATCGCGAATTTCATCTTCGTCGTCCTCATCGTCGTCGTCCTCGTCCTCGTCCTCGTCCCTGTCTTTTTTCTTGGCTCCTTGGGGCATCAGGGTAGTGCGGCTGAACTGTCTCAGTGGCTTGCCAAGAATCCCAAAGCTGGTGACATAAAAAACAACAACAACAACAACAACCAAAGCATCACATTAAGGATATTTTGACTTCTTTTCAACATCAGTACACCCTAACTTGAAATGCTCAACATGACACACAAACAAACTGATGATAAAACAAACAGAGATGAGCTGCGACAGGCCGGAGCAGATGGACTATTGTGCACGTGAATGTTATTTCTCAAGGGTGAATGTTACGGCGAGCGGCATCATCACAGCGGTGATGATTGCTGGTTTATTGCTTGTGCTTGTGCCACTACATAACCTTGATATTAATTCAGGAGTAATAACCGGGCAGGGCATTCATTATAATGATGTAATTATAGGGACAACACTGACGGTGATTCTCAATAAAGAACATCCTCAAGAGTGCTATGACCTTTTTTAATAGCAGTCGCTAATGGATTTTCACTGTCTGAGGAGTAAAGAGCTGAAGAAAACACTAACTCACTCCTTGGTTACCACAATATTTAGCATAGCAACCGATGCTAATTGAAAACAAGCTAAAAAAAAAAACAGCTAACCACACTTTATGCTTAAGCTTTAACCAATGAGACGGCTTGGCTGAAACTACTCCACCCATTATAGGAGTTCTTTATCGTGTATGTGGTTGCAGCAAGGACGCAATAGGTGCGTCGTACTAGGGGTGGGCGATAATTGTGTTTATAATCGTAATCGCGATTTTAATTATGTAACCGTGGCAAATTTTCGAAATTGTTCATTTCGATTGTTATTTAGGCGACAAGAACGAGGAACGTCTAGAAGCGCCAGTTACCAAAGCAACCAGTGTGTGTGTGTGTGTGTGCGCACGCATCAGACGTAACATCACTTTCCCGCGAATGAACGGGCCAAATACTTTCCCCAATACTGCGTTCATGAACTGTCCCCTTAAAAAATACTACGTGGTATTCAGTCACGTCCCTCCGTGTTCAGACAGGTTTGGACCGTTCGTTTTTTGCGAGCCGCGAGCGAATGTGTCAAGCCGGGCAGGAAGTCAGACACAGGAACGGCATAGAGCATCCGGTCAATTTCAAAATAAAACAAATTTCAAAATAAAACAAAACAAAACAAATAATCTTTCATTAATCGTAATCGAAGTAAAAGTTTAAAATAATCGCGATATTGATTTTTAGTCATATCGCCCACCCCTACGTCGTACCCACAATCACGTTAAAGAGCGCCCCTCGCAGCACTGCTCTGTTATGTACTTTCTCTCATGTCTCCATAGATCACAACACCTGACGCTGGCCAGCTGCTGGTCGAGCTCCTCCATCAGGGCCTCGGTGTCGCGGGGCTCGGCCCGCTGCAGGCTCTGCCTCCTGGCCCGGCTGCCGAGGAACAGATGGGGTGCCTGTTCTCTGGGCAAGGGCAGCAGGGACACCATCAGTGGGGAACGCTGAGTCACGATGCTGCTCAGGGCAGGGCGCTTCTGGGACTTTCTGGGTGAAAGGTCAGATCAGGGTTTCAGGGCCAACACAGTGAAAAACAGTTGAAACGGGTGCGTACAGAGTGCACTCTAATACACCTCAGGTACCCCAACAGGCAGCACAAAAATAAAGCAATGAAGTTATTGGTTTTCATCTTTTATATCTTTCATTCCATCAATCAAATATTATGATACAGGCCTATCTGTACAGTATTTATGTTGTCATCAACTCACAGACAACAGCTGTGTAAGCATTTTGAAAAGGAGACATTCCTCACATAATCCATCCAGTCATGCTTCTGGTACTCGGGGTGAAAAACACCACGCAGTTTCCTGAACTAATTAGCTAGAAAAGCTGCCGTGCCAGCCAAATTGTCAAGATCCAGATGTTCTTCTGGTGCTGAATCGTACGAAACACCACGATAAGGGGTTTTTCATCACCTTCTATTCAAAGAGTGCGGAACAGCTGGGTGCTGAAGCTAGTCGAAATCATGTAATGTACATCCACCCTTAGGGAGGGAGCAAGCTTGAAGCCTGGCTTGTGTTGGTTTGGTCTCAACCTGACAGCAGGAAAGAGCACTGGGCCTCTTATACCGCTTATACACCTGCCAGTCTTCTGTCAGACGCAGCGAAACAACATAAAACAGCCTGTCAGACAGTCACTCCTACCGGACAGAGCTGTGAATCTGCCTCAGTCAATCATATTACAGCAGAGACCTGATGTGTACATCCATCTAACGCAGATGGATTTGCTGCCTGAGCTACTGCGTTATCTTCTGTATAATATGTCAGCTAGTACATCTGTGAGCAGACGGCGGGTTAAACTGGCTGAACAAGGAGCCTGTCCAACATATTCATCAAGGTATCTTTCCCGAGAGGGGGGCGGGGCTTGTAACAAACAGCCAATCGCATCGCATACTTGGAACGGATCCAGAGCAGTGGATTTAAGAGAAGATGAAACTATTGATCCCTGTGGGGAAATTATTAGCAAATTAGCAAAAAGTATAGAGGCAACTCAAATATAAAAACAAGCAATAAAAATAGTAGAAAAAAATTAATAAAAATAATAAAAGCAATAAATTAGACTAAATTGTGGGATTATGTCAACATGCTATCGACTGTAAAGGAGAAGTCCTGGGAAGTATGGGAAAGAAATGGATTGTATGGAGACTATCACTGCCCCATCATGAAGGCACTGATTGATTCAATATCGTGACGTCACGTTGAGGCTGTGAAAAGATTTCTTTTCACCAAGTCCACCTCATGTTCCCAAAGTTAGCTGGCTAACCCGCTAGTCCTGCTCCGTCAGACGGGCCCCCGGAGGACGGGGACAACAAGTAAAGGAAGTTGAAGGAGAGTACAAAGGGCGTTGAAGGGGAAGGGGTCTCCGACAACTTAGAAATGTGTTTTGACTCCTTGACACAGAAACACACACGAGACCCCTCGCCACAAACACACCTCCCACCTAAACCCCAAGTCCCCGTCACCCCCACGCACCGTTGCTCAAAGCGCCCCTGCTCCTCGGGACCGTCCAGGCCGCGGGGGGTGGTCTCTCCCGGGTCCCCGCGGGTCCTGTTCCTCAGCGCGGTGTTGAAGATGTCGGAGTGCAGCAGACGCCCCACCTCCTCCTGGACGCCCCTCAGGTCCTTCCTGCCAAATGTCACCCAGGCCACGTAGCAGAAGAAGCTGTACAAGCACTGGGGAAAGAGAGGAGAGCGAAGAATGGGGCACCTGGGACACACCGAGCAGCTGAAGTGACCCTGAACGTGGGGGGCGTGAAGGAGCGAGGGAAGAAATGCTACATGTCACGTTACGGGACATGTACCAAGGTCAGAGGGAGAGGAGAAAGTGTTACGTGTGATGTTGTGGAATAAGGTAAAATATAAAAAAGGAAGTAAAGATTGTGATGCACATTCGGCGTCAAGGTAACACAGATGCAGTTTGTCTCTTCAGTTTATCTCCTGCCTTCATAACATTTCAATTCCTCATCCTTTTAATCAACTCGTCCACTGAGTCGGACGTCCATTCACCCGTACTGTTTCATTCAGCCAACACTCAACATTCCTCTCTCCTGACCAGAGACCCAGGCGGCCACTTATTCTTCTGTGTGTTTTTTAAAAGGTCACAGCAGCCGTTCGAGTCCAGAAAGGTCCCATACAGGGCTGGCATTAAGCCGCCGCTGTTAGCGTGTTATTTCCCCCTTGCTTGTCCGCCCACCTGGTTAAACACCGGAGAGAGCCTGTCAAAGCAAAGCACCTGTGTTGAGTCAACATCTCCTACCGCTAACAAATTCATTAAGGTCACCAGGCGCAAACCGGCGCTCAATGTCGTCCTGTTCTGCTCTGCGCCCAACTGCAGTCACAGATGGCGAGCTGGCCTTTTACTCTGCCCTTTTTTTTGTGTGTGTGCAGACGAGGCGTTACACTTGAAAATGTTTCGACATACCGACCCGCGCCAAAGTCAGTTAGGAGGCACATTTAGGAAGTTTATAAAAATGTGATTTACTATCACTGACCGGGTAC
The DNA here is from genome assembly GCA_034670385.1 of Hoplostethus mediterraneus. Taxonomy (NCBI): domain Eukaryota; kingdom Metazoa; phylum Chordata; class Actinopteri; order Trachichthyiformes; family Trachichthyidae; genus Hoplostethus; species Hoplostethus mediterraneus. The sequence goes on from JAXDDW010000009.1 coordinate 2,465,684, forward strand.
TATATTTTTTAAAGATGCTCAAAGTGGGAGCGCTAATCTGGGAGCGCTAATCTAGGATCGCCGGTTCTTCTCCGTTCCCTGTGACTTCAGATACAAAACTGATTTTTAGGTCAGCACTAGATCGATACGGACCCAGACCCTTCACTCGTAACCTGGGTACCAAACTCGTAACATTAGCTAGAGGGCGATTAGGTTGGTGAGTACAACATCGGTAGCGGCGAGCTCTTGTTTGCTCCTACCTCGTGTAGCAGCCGCTCTCTGTAGGTTGACGGTACGTGGCTCCTGGGGGAAAACACAAAAGGGCACATTGTATGACGCAGACCTACCGCCATTGGCTGACCTCTGCGTGTGGATGACATCATCCTTTTTTTTTTTTTTTAGCGTTGGTTCTGAACTTTTGGATCAGGGACCTTCAAGCGGTTGTGTGCCCGTTTCCATTCGTTCAGTCAGTAGAAATAGGTTTTTATTAGACTAAACTGAAACAAAATAAGCCTCTTATTTTATGGTCCTCCAATGATCTTATATTGGGCCAGCATAACAGGTGTGTGACAGACATATCACTTCATTAAAGGCATATGATTCATAACTTAAAATATTAAAATATTACGATTTAAACCACAACAGAGTCCATCAACTCGATTAACTTCCTCACAAACACACGTCTTCAACCCGACAACCCTTTCGTTAGTCCCATCCTCATCTTCTAATCTACATACTGTAAGGTTTTCACCAGATCCTAGCCCTGATTTAAGCTAGATTTAGATTAGACTACAATTTCCTGGCTTCCTCCGAGCCTCCTGGTATGGCAGATTTGTTGTGCCATAGATCCAAAAAGGCAGTAACCAAGGAGGCGTTATGAGAGGGTTATGACGAGAGATGTCCTTCCCCTTGAATTATCAAATGTATCTCCATTCAGTGAAAACAAGACATTTTCTTCACCCTCCTTGATGAATCTAAACAAATCACCCAACTTGTGGTGGAGCTGTGCCATCCCCGGGCCCATGACCAGACTGAAGTAGCAGACAGCCAGCTTCTTTTGAGCCATCTGCACCTTGGCCGAGGTCTCCGCCATCATCTGGCGCATCGTGATACTCTGCTCGCTGGCAGGCGTTGGCGTAGGGATAGGGGATGGGAGGAGAGGATGGAAAACAGAGACGGGGACAAGAAAAAAATAAGAGAGAGAGGAATGGGAAAAGAGGGAGAAAGAGAAGGGAAAAAGAGAGAGGAATAGAAGTGAAAGACATAGGGGGAGAGAAACGAAAAGAGAATGTGCATTAGTTAGTTGCAGTGTGGCTGTGATGAAATTCCCTCTGGCCAACATACTTACGCCATGAGGGGCTTCGGTTTATACTCCAGGGACTTGTGCTCAAAGTAACAGGACAGGTAGAGGAGGAGGACGGCCAGAAACTCATCCAGCTCTTTCATCCTGGACACAGACAGAGAAGTAGTAGCACTGTGCAATTCAGCTCTGCTTAGTAAATCGTGTGTGTGTGTGTGTGTGTGTGTGTGTGTGTATCCCTTACTTCAATACAGCCAAGAAGCAGAACGGAATGGGAAGGGAATAATTCTCCTGCAGCAAACTGACGGCCACCTCTACAACACACCGAGAGAGACTTCCCGTGATTGATTGAACTTGAGCACTGGCACGTCACCAACCGACTAGGAGCATGGCATCCTATGGCTAAATGCCATTACCCCTCCCACGGAGCAAAGCAACCATGCATCAACATCTGCTCTTTGGCAGCTTGGCAAACTGTGAGAAATGTGTGTGTGTGTGTGTGTGTGTGTGTGTGGATTGCATTTTGGGATGAGCGAGGGAGATTGAATCCAGGGAGGCTCTCGTAGAAAGCCGCCCTGTCTACATGCTCCATTTAATTGTCCCAAAACCTCAATCTTTGTCTATCTGGGTTTCCAGCGATGCCAACTCAAGTGCTCAAGTTGTTTCAAATACGATACAATACAATCCCCCTCCTCAACTTCATATCAGTATTACTGGGCCTACATATTGACACTTGCGTTTAACATCCTCAACAGTGACGTGGGCCCCCTGCCTCTGCATCACCGAGGATCTGTATGCATTCAGGTGAGAAGGGCTCAGCGTCTTCCTGATGCTCTGGCGCCCCCTATCGTTCAATGCAGACTGCTGGGCCAACCTAAAAGGGGCAAGGATGGGACAAAAAAACGAGTTAGCATGAATAGTATTTCAGGTGAGGAGCCAAATAACAGTTAAGTCTATGGTTTCTGACTTTGTAGGCTAGTGGCGATCATTGTTTGTGATTATTGTGCACAAATAGTGAATTTTACAAGCTTCCTTTTACCTCTCTGGTCGCTGGTGAAGATCGTTTAAATTAGTTTCCCTTCTTTTCTTCAGTAATCCCTCCACCGCCGGACTGGAACTAGAAAGGAGGTAGATCCTGATTTTATAAAGACAGGCCTGATCTTTCTTAAAACAGAAACAATAAATATATTCTCAAATATATGACGATGCAGTTATGCAGCAAAGCAGCCCACTGCAGTGTTCCCCGTCACTGCTCGAGTTGCCCACTAACGTCCTCACCTGGAAAACTCCAGGCTCTGGGCTTCGTCGTTCCAGACCCAGCGGCCAGCACGAGGCGAGTTCACCTGCAAGGTATTCTTCATCCTCATCACAGCCAGAAACCGATGATTGACACTTAGACACACTTAGAAACTCTGTATTTTAAATGCGTATGATTAGGCCATGCAAACTGAATTAAAAGTTTAACGGATGTCCCGCGTCACATTTTATTTTTTCGCTCGCTCGCCTCACTTTTATGAAAAAAAAACCAACTAAAAAAAAAATACATTGTTATTTAAATTGATACGGCCTTATTGATCTTTCTTCTCGCTCAACTCTCGTCTCAACTGAAGAACTTACATGTCCCGTCTCCTTGTGCTGCATCGGCATTTCTGCAAACAAAACCTGTCCAGAAGTTTGCTCGCTGTTTACTGTCAGGTATCTAGGCAACAGCCAATGGAGAGGAAATACGGAAGTAACGCGCGACCCTTAATGCATTAAACTCTGCTTGTTATGGGGAGACACGAATTAACCAATCGTGTACAGAAAAGGGTTTTTATTAATTCAGTCATTCAAAAGGTTAAAACGACAACAAAAACAGATGATCTCTGTGAAGGAAATACAGGAAGTCCTATCACACCAGTAAGTTTGCAACACTTTCTGAACTTCTCCCACTTTATTTCCATTCTCGCCCCAAAATGCAGAGGAACAAAACAGTCAGTGTGTCCAAATGATGCATAGGCATTTAAAAAGTGCCTAGGTCCTACGTCTGCTTGAAAATCTGCTACTGTAAGCTCTCCAAACTCACAACAGTGTTTTTAACTGCTCTTTGGAGTGATGAGGTGTACGTTTTCAGTCAGGGCGTCCAACCCCCAGCCTCTCTGTCTCTCCGTCAGGGCACCCACTGACCCCAGCAGCTCGATATCACAGCTGTTCCCTGGAGGAAGGAAACGCTCTATTAAAAACCTTAAATGAATCTCGGCCCGACACGCCAGTCTCAGCAAAAAAACAAAACCCACTGACATTTCAATATATTGGTATCTACTAGCAAGTCCCACATCACTATAACTTATTTTCTTTTTATTTGTGGGCCTTAGTTTTAAGAAATACACTTACCAAACAGACTATGCACTTGCTCGTCAGGCACAAAAAAGGGAGGACCTGAAAGGGAAATACAATCAGCTTCATCACTTATGTTCACACACACCCCTCTGCCATTTTGCTTGACTTTTCCCCTTTTATGTTCCTCCAATTATGTGTATCCATCATTTCCTTCACTGAGACAGTAGGAGGAGGAGACAGCTCTGGTGGGAGTCAGTCTCATGTGACTCCTTCTGCAGTGGGCTGGTGTTGTCAGTGACGTTACAGGCCTAGCTAGCTACCTTTGTATTGTTCAGGGTTGTAGAGCAAAGTGTCCAAGAGGTATCTGCAGTCCTTGGCCATCAGGGAAGTGATGAGAGAAGCATACCTGTGGTGTTATGAGAGACATAGCAGTTCAGACTTCATTTCAAAATGTCAATATCTATTTTGAAAAAAATAAATTACCTCTTTTGTGAGAATAGGTCTTAAGATTTAAACTGCGTATTGGGTTTTACTTTAAGACAGGCGAGAAATAATTTTGTCAGAGTAGGTTTTTCAAACGTACTTTTCTCTGTCTCTTGGGTTGATGGCCACTAGAGATCCCCTGTCCCAAATTGCCCCAAACTGGCCTTCAATGGTACTGTGAAGTGGAAAAAAAACATATATTTTTTTTAAAGCTTTGCCTTGCACTTGTTCAAAATAATTTAATCTTTCAAGTGATATAAAAAAAGATGTGCCTGCCTCACCTTGAGAACCGGTAAAGATCACACTGATATAAGGAGATATTTCTCTCAGAGCTCTGTGGAACAAACAGAAGCAGAGTGGTAGTATGCCACTTTAAAGAAAAACCTTCCACAGTGCAGATGGTACTTCAGTACTTAACACCAGTGTTTTGACACGTGGGTCCCATATCATCCTTGCCTTGATAGGTCTTAAACACCATGCTATCTCGACACGAGTGTAACCAGGGAGCTAGTTAGCGATCTTTCTTGTTTTCTTGCACTACGTTGAAGAAAACGTTTCAGTCAACGCACATGCGTCGTATGAACGCCATAACACCTGAGTGGGCGGTCTTCGCTGTGATTGTGGGTGCAACAGTGGTGCGAGGAAAACATCTACACTCAAACACAGCGCACCTACCTTGTAGAGCTTGGCTCCAGGTAGGGCAGGGACCGGCTCCTCGCTGTAGGTCATGTTGCTGTCCTCAAAGAACTGTCTGATGGCCTTTTCAGCAAACTCCACCCCGACCACTGAATGGCCCATGTCTGCTAGCCTGGATTTCACACAGAGAGAAGAAACACAAGACTGTAATCTGGTGGCCGATAATGTTAAATCATATATTAAGTGATAATAATAGTAATTCTACAATAGTTGATGGTGTAACCCTGACCGTGCACCACATCTCCCCTTCCACCCTTGATGATGATTAGGACCGTATGAATTTATGATTGTGCTTATGGACCCTGAATGTACAGTGGTGGCCAATATAACACTTGGCATATTTAAGAGGTTTCAGTTGTTTTTGTTCAATTGGCCATTAAAATACCCATAAAACGAATGAAATATATACAAAGTCATCATTATGCTCTATAAACCAGAATAGAGCCATCATAAGGAGATTTACCTCATTTTCCTTACAAAAAACAAGCTAGGCGAGTTGGACAATAAACTGGACAGATCTATTGTACATTCAAAGGAAAGCCTTTGGCTTGAGTTGCAGAAGGCGGGATAACATTAGTGTTCAAGTTCTCAGGAAATAAATTGACACTATGCCAGAGAGATGTGCTGCTGTAGTTGCTGCAAAAGGTGGACATACCAAATATTAAAGTTAAAAGTGGATAAAAACAGTAGGACTCACTTCATCTGATATGTGTTGTGCTCAGAGCAACCATCTGCATGTTTCATGAACATTATGAAATGAAATCATGTTTTGGAGGCAAGAAAAGGGTCAATATTTTCAGATCTGTCAGGTGTTCTAATAATTTTGACCACCACTGTACATTTACATAGTATTAGTCTAATCCCTGGGTCTGCAACTGAACTGGCAGAACCCGCCCCTTAAAGATAAGCTGCTCATTTCCATACCACTTCATATCTACCGCTTTCCCACAGAGAGGGAAGAAGAAGCGAACCCCCGTCCGCCCGGCGACAACTTTGTCAACGTTGTCCTCCAGCATCCTGTTGAAACAAACAGCAGTATCACTATTGGTAACAAAAGGGCCCTCTCTTTTTAATCAATAGTTTAAAGGACCTCCTCCGGTGACATCATTTCTAAATTCATCTCACATAAAAGGAATGTATGACTATCTCCACCAGTCACAACCCCAATGAGCCTAAGGGGTGCAGCAAGTGTAAAGAAGGGTGGAGTCTGTTTAAATTGGCAGGAATCAGTTGTTACTCCTCATTTGCCTTGTAAACCAATGATTTGCTTGTGAGGCTTGTTTGAACGTTTTTCTGTGAGATCACCAGAGAGGGGGGGGCCTCACCCCTACAGTCGATACAACCGTCCAGTGTGGCTTGTGGACTTTTGCTCATTCCACCACTCCACTGATAATGTAAATAGAAGTGAGGTCTTTACTTGTGTACGTGGGGCAGGTGGAAGCCGATTTTGCCCTCCTGCCAGCGTTCCTCCCATTCTCCGGGTACCATGACCTGATCTGCCTGCACTTCCAGCATCCTGTTGGCCTGACACCAACTGTAGAGGAGTGACAAGAGATGAACAAAGAGTGGAGGAATAGCTGACTCATGGATATGGCTTGGTGGGGACAAAGGTTAGTGGGTATACACACACACACACACACACACACCACCATCATCAACACATTCTCACACATATACACACAAAACAGTCGCACACCTACATGCATGCATGTATGGAAAGTATGCTGCAAAACGGGGCATTTCCTCCCAGAGGCCAACAAATTGATCCTGTAACATTTTTACAACTATAACTATACAAATGTGCAAAGGGTGAGTTGCAATATTGCAGCTACAAGAAGCAGGTCATGTCTTTCCAGTGACCTTCACTCTAGTAAATGATTATAGAAGCATGATCTGTGGCCTGGACAGACGGGACTGGGGTTAAAGGTCATCGAGCCTCGTGTAAACACAGTCAGATATGCCCCCTGCAGTGTAAACACAGTCCAAGAGCGGAAGGCTAAAGCTTATTGTATTATCCACTGGACGGCGTGGCATTATCTCTGGAGTAAGAGGGTTCAGCATATTAAATAAAAAAAGCACTGCGATTTACTGCCAGGGGATCCGCCCACATCTGACGTCACTTGGCGGGGCTTGACTCAAACCTGCTTGTGTGTAGGGCGAGGAGCAAATCTCTCCCTGTTCCGCTATTGCGATTACTATACAGCGGAAACTCTTGAGCAACATGTCTGCTCGTATCTCTCAAATCCACGCTTACCTCCGCGTCTGGCACACCGCCGTCAACACTAGAAGCACCAATGTTTGCATGTTCGTCATGAAAAGCGAAGGCTTACCTTTACAGTAAACTCAACAACGCACAGCAGCTTCTGGTATGGGGAGGAGCCTTTCGCTGCGCACTGATGCTGCATTCAGGTTACATAGAAAAGATTGTACATACGACGCTCCTACTTAAAAATACCGTCCGGTGCCCGGCCTAAATACTACTTGGGATAATAAACGTTTGCCCCAGCTTTGAGGTGGTGAATGTTACCAGAAAATGCCATTTATCTTACTTCCATGAGGTAACTGCTACGTGGAAACTGTATATTCATTTTTAACAAAACAAACAAATTGAATGCTTTTCAAGTCGGCTAGTTTTCGTTTGTGGGTGACACAGCAAGTTAGTTTTGCTGTAAAACATGAACTCAAAGAGTGTTCAGAAAACTTCAAACATTAAAATCTCCAAGTCTTTACTTTTAAGGTCAAGCAGATTGGAGTTATACAAACATTTGGAGGCAGCGCTGCTTTTTGAGGTGGAAATGTTCTCACTGGTTTAGTTAAACCTCAGAGGGCGGAGCTAAATGACCACATCGCTTCTGGGTAAGTAATATTAGGCTGATGTCCTATTTCTGCCTCCAGAGCAGCTCTGCCTCCGAGAAACTTCAACGGTCAGTTTGTTCTCACGGTTATTCCCATATGACTTTGAATGCAGCACGAGCCCAATGAGCTTTAATAATGCTGCCAAACTCAGATTTTCGAAGTGCCAGCAGCCTTGAAACCATACGAGTTATTCAGTGCAGTGGTACCCAAAGTGGGTGCTTGAAAGGGTCCCAAACAAAATGACGGCTAGTTTAAATTCGCTTTCATTTCACTCATTTCACTTTCAGACTGTACAAGGGTGTCTGTGTTGGTCTCACTCTCCCCACTGTCACCCCACCTACAGCCTAGAGTTAAATCATGACCTACTCCCTAAAATCTTCTCAGATGAGGCTGCTTAGGACACAATCTTACCAAACCGTGGTCCTTCATATGAGAAAAATATTGGGAACCTGATTTAGTGAAAGAAATAGTTTAAAAATGGTCAAGCTGGCAGAAAATTGTACCTCAATACCTGAAAGATGACCGGTGTCATATTAAGATCTCATTCAATGTATGGCCTATTTATCGTCATCAACATAGATCAATGCTTTGCCTTTTAAGTGAAATCATGAAATCAAAACTAGGCCAGAAGAGAATTATTTTTATTGTTATTACCAATCTTTTTTTTATTGCAACTGTTTCATAATATATGGCCTCGGGAACAGGGTCTCTTCATTTTGTGGCAATGGGCATTAGAGCATTTATGGCATTTTAATCCTTATACATTCTGTTATCATTTTTTTGTGAAAGCATCCTGAAACCACATTCAGACTGCGACAGATGTCCTTAATCCTCAGAAAGCCTCCACACTGTTGCACAGTGAAGTCCCGCCTGCCCAGCCAGCCTTCTGTCCACACTTGGTTTCACTTGGTTTAGCGCAGCGCCAGATCCAGGAGAGAGATATTCAGTGGTGAGCTCAGTCCAAAGAAGTCCAGTCAGAAAAAGGAGGGAAAGGAAGAAAGGGAAACTCGGTTTGGACACAGAGCGGCGCAAGAGTCTCGGGAATAACGATTTCACTGTGAAATGAGGAACACTTGTGCCACCCAGCTCTATTTCCCGTGATATAAGGTTGTACCCCTTAAACGTTCAATTAAACCCATTCAGTATCTAGTCTCATTGCTTTTGGAAGACATTTACAGCCAGTGCTTTTACATTAAGTTGTTATAAGTATATTATAGGCTATCACGAAAAACATATTTCATCTTTTGATGGCGATGGACGCCTTAAGTTCACCACGATAAAGGCCCGATACATTTCCTTTGTTCATGGATGGTTTATTAATTCTAAATCTATGAATACTCTAGTACATTGCTTCTCAAAGTAGGGTGCGGGGACCTCCAGCGGTCCTTGTCGGGGTTCCAGATGATTCCCAGCAAAAAGAGGAATAGTTCAATCTAAACTATTATTTAATTCACTAGAAATGATCACAATTACAGGATGTAGAGTGCTCTCTATCTCCCCACGCTATCTTCCCAGACATACAAGTCAATACTAAATTAACAACAATACAAAATCGTCCCATATGGGCGTCTCTGGGACTAAATCTTATCAAATGGTGGTCCGCGGCCTATTTGGGGGTCCGTGACATAGAAATGTTGGAGAAACCAAGACGCAGACGGCTACATTTCCAGCCACATTGGGCAATATGACTGTCTTTCATACCGGCGCAAGTCTTGTGCGTAATTCGGTGTTTCCAAAACGCTCCAGTTGCGCTGCGCCGCTACCCAGATGTGCGTGTTTTTCTTTACGGTGCGACGACAGCGTAGAGGAGCCTCCTGAGCCAATCACAGACGCCGGGGGCGGGTCGTGTGTGGACTGTTGTGGATAAGGCAAATGGACAATTTAACGCGAACATTTATCATTCATATCCCGACGGGGTAACCTTTGCATTCACGGCTGAATTGATTCGCAAATGCCCGGCCGTGGTGTGAAAAGGAAATTGCCAGAGAGGGGAGGAGCGCGGTTCGCCACCCGGTAAGGGCGAGCTCTGTGTCGGGGAGAAGGCAGGCGGAGCGCAGGGGTGATCGTGCTGGGTGCTCTCTGTCGTCTATGTATAGAGGCTGTGTTCATTGTTGATGTATGTGGGCAATAATTGAATGGGCCTTTGGTTCAGTTGAGATTGTAAATGTAATTGTGTGAAATCACAGGGTATATATGGTGTATTTCTGTCTGGACAGGATGGGCTCACATCGTACCCTGAACGTGTCCAAAGGCTTTGTGGATAACTCACTATTGTATATTCTAATAGATACAATGGATATGTTACCAGGACCCTCGTCCACTGCCACATTGCAACAGCACGGGCTGCGATTGTAAATGTAGTATATCTCTGTAAAGTGCCTGCATCCACGTTACGGCCTCTCTCACTTCTCCTTATGTATTGTTTGCATGCGGCGCCTAGCAGCGCACCTTTGTCACTCCCGCTGCTCACATGTTGAGGTGGGGATCACTTGTCTTGGAAGCCCTTACGAATTACGATCTATAGTAACCCTGTCATACATTTTAGGGTATTATACAAATGTCACAGAAAATAGTATAGTAATGGAATAGGAGATACAATAGCCTACTACAAATACAATAAGGGCGCTATAAACTCACTAACTTACTCTATACGATGCATATAATGAGAGTTGCATGAACGGGAGGTGTCGGGTAGAAACGAGCCCTAAATATCGGTACGGAGAGTGGGAGAGCTGGCAAACTGGAAAGGCAGACATGAAGGGGCGGGGGGACTCTGCCGCGAGATTATTTTTATGGATGCGACCGGACAGCGCGTGTGTTTGCGCTCTGTCAGCCTTGTAACTTAATCATATCGTAGGGCTCGTAAATCTGGAGGAGAGGGGGCGTGTGAGGAGGAGAAGTGGATTTCTCGAGCCACCACTACAGCCGGTCATTGACTGAGTGAGCTATAACAGAGCCGCTACAGCAGGACGCTCAACAGTTCAGTGCGCAACTGTACTGATTTGGCTTCAGGGGGACTGAATGGGCTGAACCTCCCCAGCCAACTCACAAGTGGATGAACCTGCTACTGCCACTTCCAAGGGATCTCGTTATTCCGTGACAGGTAGGCTGAATAGGTAGTATCTGAGACCGCTACAGGTTATTGAGACTGAGTATCGTTTTTACAGCTGTGTTACCTAGATTTATGTCTGATGCATTTATATGAATCAATGGTGTACAGTATATGGCATTATTCAATTGTTAATGTTATCTTAGTTAATTGTGTTGTCCCTAGGCCTAGTCTAACTCACAACTATACACTGAGCTTTGGAAATATCCTTGGCCCATGTTGATGTTTTTTGGCAGATGACTCTGCTTCTGCTGCTGGACAGACGGGCTGAGGATTGTACATTACTCTGCCACCATCCAAGAATATTAAATAATGTTGCAACCAATTCAGCTGTCAAGATGTTTCTGGTTGCAAACAAAATAGGCCATGACATCAAAAGTAGAATAACTTGCATCGTTAAGTACAATAACTGTGAAGGAAATTGCCTCCGTAACATTTGTGCACAGACATATTGACAAGTCATAGAGTTTCACATCACATACTGACAAACAGAACACAGACAATAGGACTATCAAAATTTAGAGTACTATTCTTAAACAGATGCCTATGTCTAGCTGGTCCTACAATCAGCATCTCAGTTTTGTTGGCATTAAGAAGTAGGACGTTTAGTGGCATCCAACATTTGACCTCCGATAGGCAGGCCTCTAGTTTTTGAAATTGGGTGTTATCGGTTGGTTTAATGGGTATGTAAATGTGAGTGTCATCCGCGTAACAAGTTAATGCTGAAATTGTGAATGATGTCACCAAGTGGTAACATATAGATAAAGAATAATAGTGGGCCTACGACAGAGCCTTGTGGCACACCAAAGTCCACATTGCAACACTCTTAGGTCATCTTATTTTAAAGGACACGGTGTGATCTATCCAGTATGTAAGACCTAAACCAAGAAAGTGCTGATCCCCGGATACCAATATCATTTTCATGACGATTCAAGAGTATCGTATGATCAATTGTATCGAAGGCTGCACTCAGGTCAAGTAGCAATAGTGCTGAGGTTGCGTTGTAGTTAATAGCTAGCAGGAGATTGTTGACCACTCTTGTGAGTGCAGTTTCGATGGAGTGGATAGATCTAGAGCCAGATTGAAAGGGATCAAATAGGTTTTTTTTTGACAAGAAATCCGTAAGTTGTCTGGCTACAGTTTGTTCAAGTATTTTGGATAGGAATGGCAGATTTGAGAATGGTCTGTAGTTCTGAAGTACTTCACAATCAAGGTTTGTTTTTTCAATAATGGCATGAAGCTATAGCTGTGGTGAAGGTGAAGGTGTCTAAGGAAAATGAATCAAACTGTGAAAAAAGAGTCAGTCTGGGAAACACCTTTCTAGGGGTGAGACGGCACCAGGAGTGGAGAGGATACCGGTGATCTCATCTCTAATTAGCGTTATTTTCTGAGTAAAGAAGGAGATGAAGTCATTAGCAGTAAACGGAGAGCTATCAGAGGGGGAGGGATTTCTTGTTAGTTTAGCGACAGTTGTTTTTCTTTGCACTGATTAACCTAGAGAAGTGTGCAGTTTTGGCTGACGAGAGTGCGCGTTTATAATGTAGCAGGCTATCGTTCCAGGCAAGCCAAAAGACTTTGGTCAGAGTTTGGTTTGGTTTGAAGAGTTTGGTCAATCGCCATTCACGCTTTCATTTTCTACAGGCTTGTTGAAGTGCACGAGTGTCGTTAGTAAACCACGGTGCTCATTTCCTAGCGCTGTGTTTTCTTGTGACTAACGGGGCGATTGAATTGAGTGCTTTGATAAGGGTAGAGTTTAGTTTGTTGGTGAAATTGTCGAGTGAGCCAACATGAGCAGAGAGTCGTGCGAGAAAACCGGGCAGTTTTTCAGAAAGTAACAAGGCTGTGCAAGCATTAATACGACGGCTGATATATGTATCATCACACTTTTTGCATGGGCAGATCAATCCGATCTCAAATTTAATGAGATCAGATAAGGCGGGTACATAAGAGGAGACCATTAAAGCAGAAACAGGAATGCCACGGGCCAAAACCAGGTCGAGGGTGTTGCCGTCATGGCGGGTTGGTTCATGAACAAATTGATTGAGGCCACAAGTATCAATAAGATCTAGGAAGGCCTCACTGAGAGGATCAGTGGAGTCATTCAGGTGAATGTTAAAATCGATCAATCGATGATGAGAATATTATCAGCTTGGGTCACTAAATCCAAGATGAAATTGGAGAACGAATAGGGCCCAGGTGGGCGATAAAGTACTGCTAAATAAAATGACGGGAGATTCGTAGCTGTAGGGTGAAGAATAAGGATTTCGAAGGATGTAAATTTGTTGATAGTGTTGGGATTAAGATCAAGGATAGGGTTAAACATCAAGACAACAACCCCACCTTTTTTTGTCTCCCGGGCAACCTGAGAACTAAGATAGTTGAGGAGAGGCTTCAATAAGAGCTCATGCAAGAGCAAAAACGTACCTGCTTTCACATCAGTACTGTGGGCTTCACATATTAATGAATCTGAAAGAAACACAAAACTGCCAGAGATGATCATAGCAATTAATTACAACTCTCTTGTTATGTTTCATGAAAATAGACTAGTGATTTCAGTGATCCCAAATGAAGCGCTGTCATTACCTTGAATGTGCAGAAGAGGCACTCTGGGGAGGGTGGATGCACAAGCTGTACACAGATTTCATCTGCTTTATGAAATTACTTCACTGTAATGGCAAACCCCCCCAATCTTAATGGGATTTTACATTTACTGTGTGAGGCTTCTGTAACACCCACCCTGGTGATTAAGAGAAGCACAAATCTTGTCTTACTAAGGCGAGGTAGTACACAAATACTATTCTCATTGCATTACATCCACGATGACGACTCTCATCAGAGGCATTGAGAATATAAATGTGTGACCTCTAAAAGATGCTATCCCTCTTGGGACATTGTGCTCATGTGAATATCATCATCTATCTGTAGAATAGATGATGGCATGAAGCAAGAATACATAAACATATAAAAATAGTGAATATAATATATAATCCTGATACATATACTGTATAATATACACATATCCATATAATACATCTATATACATGTTATAAATAACATAAAATAGAAGAATTATTCTCCTCACACATTTTCCTCTTACAAGATCCTAAATTTCTGCAAGGGATGTTCAACCTACAGCACTGGAAAGACACACATCGGGGACTCATTGAACCCCATTTAGAATATGCCCCTTTCCTCCTCATCCTCAGGGTCGTACATCTTCCCCGCGTTGTCAAGGTTAGAATAGTCATCGGCCGATCTGATCTGGGTACTGCAGATAGGAACATCTCCGCCCCGAAGCCCCTCCGAAGATAAGATGAGTTGCAGGTACTGTGCAACTGTGAGCAGCACCGGCTAATCAGGCAGATGGGTTTAGCTACATGTTTGTTTTTTGTTTTTTTGCTGTGTGTGTGTTGTCAGGTGCGCTGCCAGCCAAACACAATGTACTCGCGTGTACCTGCGTCCTAGGCAGGCGTGTTCGCTCTATATGCTCGGAGCTGTGTGGCAGCACAAGGCCGTCGTCCTGGTGTGCTGTAGCCGCGGCCACACGACTGTCTGCCAGCGTGTTCTCGTGACTGTAAACAGCCCTGCCAAATTCAGAGAGCTCGGCTAGAAATCCCTAATAATTGTTCCTACCCATCTTGTTCATTCTGTTAATTAGCCCTTGTGGCGTTGGGAGTGCAAGCATATTGTTGAGACATAATTAATCAACCCGGCTTGTAATTACGACCGCGTTTGGAAATGGGTGCACAGTCGGGGAGGCTGGGTTGCGTTACAGGACATTCAGCTGGAGGTAAACATCTTATTAACCGTGTCGGAGCCCCCCCCCCCCCCCCCCCCCCCTTCTACCCACGCATGGCAACCGCAGGTTTTTTTTTTATTAAGGAGGAGAAGAACCGCACTGTTATCCCCTTATTATGAAAACGGTGTTGTAAAGGCACCAGCGCTTGATTAAGTTTACGGCCGTTATGGTTCCTCGAGACGGTCGAGCTAATGGAAAAAAAACTTCTCCCAGTACCGCGGCGCGTAGACGGCGAAGGAGAGATTATAAAAAAAAAAAGCAAGAAGCCGTTTGTTCACCCGTGGATCGAAAAATGGACACGTGTGCTCGTGCGTGCAGATGTGTACATATGGGTTGTTTGTGTACGCGACGCCTCAAGTACAAAGGGCAGCTAGTGGGTGACAATGGAAAATAGAACAACTCACAGCAGCGTGGATGGCGTCCAGGCCGTGAGCCTTTAATGCGATGCGCTGCCAGGGGGTGCTTAGGCTGCCCCTATTTCCACCACAGCATGGGTTTCCCTTCGGATGGCTGCAAGCTGATACGACTACAGACACAAACAGACCAAAACCGCCGCTGCAACCTCAAGTCAGTCGCTCAGGTTGTACGAATATCAAGGAAGAGATACACGCGAGCGCACCTCCCGCGAGTTATGGAGGATTGACTGGCATGCGTCCATAAACACATTCCTGGCCTTCCTGTTTCCACACACACACACACACACACACACACACACACACACACACACACACACAATGCGGCTGTCGTCTGGTCCCCGGTCACATCGTCACGTCTCCCTGGCCCGTAATGACAGAGCCCGGGGTTTAATTTTAGCCCCGACCGAGCCTCTCGCCCTCGCCGCAAGATTTGTGTGTTTTCTTCAGAACACTTCATTTTCACCGGACTAATATATGTCGCCAGCTTTAGGCCAGCAAAAACACACAAGCCAGATGTGTGTTTAAGTATAGTATAGATGCACACGCTCGCTCGCGCACACACACACACACACACACACACTTGTACAAACAATCTCGCCAACCACACACGAAAACACACCGGCTGCCACTGAGAACTCATGGCATGAATCATCCCATCCCCACAGTGTAATCACCCAGGATTTGTGTCAGTGTGTACGCTGGTTTATTATCATCCAGGTAGACAGACTCTTTCCAGGCTAACCAAATCAGCTGGGGGAGGAATGGGGGAGATTTATTTTTCGCCAGCCATTTGGCCCCATCCAGTGTCAGTTTACAACCTGCTTTATGTCACTACCCATATCATTTCAGACATAACAACACCGCTGCCACTTCCCTCTCGCCGCTGAGATGCTCTCCTCCTACCCAGAGAGCGGCTGTAACGGGAGATAGATTTCATTTTGAGAGTTTACAGGGTCAGGAAAATCATGAAGTGAACCAACAAGGTGAAAACCCAGAAAGCAGGATGCTCTTTTAAACGAAAAAATGATCACATTGATGGAAAGAGAAGAAAAGAAAATGACACGCTGTCGTCGCTTTAGCTCATTTTCTATCAACGTCATCCGAGGGAGACAAGACGACACGAGGAAATTTCAGTTTCATTTCCCTGAGTGACTGGGGAAGAAGAAGGGTTGTCTTGTGGGGGAACGGCAGCAGCAGCAGCAGGCAGAAACAGTTGAAGGAACCCCTCAAGGCCCTCGGAGAGGAAGAGGAGGAGGTGGGAGGAGGAGGAGGAGGTGCGGGCGTCCAGCTGTCACCCTTGCTATGTCGTTATATCGTAATGTTTTCTCCTCAGTCCTTCCCTTCAGCAGGATTTCTATAGGAAGGATAGAAGGGCACATTCTTTCTTCCCATGTGTTTTTGAGGATTAAGTGTGTGTGTGTGTGTGTGTGTGTGTGTGTGTGTGTGTGTGTGTGTGTGTGTGTTACAGTGCATAAACAACCAGAAGACAGTTGAGACCGAGAGGTTATGAAACACAGTGTAGAAAAGCTGGTTTATCATGCTGCCTCTGATCCACCTGCTGCTTTGTGTTAGCTGATATTAAAGCGGTGTCCATTATCCCATTATTTCTTCCCAGAAGTCTTTGCAGTGTTGACATACATTGCTCGCTCGCTACACCCTCGTTGAACCTCGCTAGAAGTTTTCCGTTTTTCTTTTGCACTCAAGGCAAATAGATGATCAAAATAATTGCTGGTCTGCTCGGGTTTATTCCTCGTGTCTGTGATTAAGTGTTGTACGCCCTCCTCTCTGTCCTCCCTTTTTGAGGAGGGAGCGTAATTGAAAAAGGAAAACAGGATGGGAGTGGTATTGTTTTTCAAGTAAACCCCCCCCAGCCCGCTGAAGTAATCAGCAAAGGACGGACGATTTCAAAGGGAGGGAAGGCCGAAGGAGAAAGAATTTGAAGGATGAAGGAAGCTAGAATGGGAAAGAAGGAATGAAGGAAGGAAGGAAGGAAGGATGGGTAGTATTGAAGGGCTCTTTATCCTGCTCTTACCTTTCCCTGAACCCTGTCCTTCCTACTCCAGGCTCCTCTAGTCGGTGACCCCTGTGGTCTTCTCCAGCGCTAGTCACTCGGCAATAATGATCCATCATCGATCCATGGCAGAGGGACATCTTCCACTACCTACAGCTACTGTGTGTGTGTGTGTGTGTGTGCGTGATTTGCACACTTACTCGCACTTGTGTGTGTGTTCAACTGCATATACCTGTGTGTGTGTATGTGTGTGTTTGCTAGCTGACTTGCGGCTCCAAGGATGTTGCTAGGCCCGGTCAGGCCCAGACATGCCCCAGAGTTTCACTGGCCTACATTCATCATTAATGCTCCTTCACAGTGCTAATGGCCACAAGCTGCTTAATGCCATCCACTGCCGTAGTACAGTTGGCATTACACACTATAATAGACGAGGATGGCAGGGATCGGTTTGACAGTGAGAAGGAGGCTGAGGCTGTAACACCTGAGGCTGTGATGCACGGGAAAACATTTTGAGGCGATGGATAATTGTGGGTTATAAAAATAGTGGTTTTGTGCCGTTAGCCTCACAGACAATAACACAGTCCCATCCATCCCCATCCATGTTGAAATCAGCTCATTGTATCAGAGAGTTGCCAATGTATTGTCATTTTGAAATCAAATTCCCACTCTGAGCTGCTGTGATCTCGAGTTAGAGGCTTTTAAGGAATTAAATTGTGTCTCAGTGTGAAACAAATCAGTATAAGTTAGGCAGGGAGATGCTGCTGTTGTTGTCACTGCAACAGTAATGGAGAGACCTCAGCACACTCTGATCAATGTAAATATTGATGGTCGACTCAGTGGACTGCTATTTTTTGCAGCAGACCGCTGAGGGTTGCTCGATAGAAGAAGGACACGAGGAACGAAACGTCTTTGCATCAGATGTTGGATAAGGAAACGGAGTGAATTCTTCACGCCCATCATCATTACCGCCGTCATAATGATATCCTTCATCACTTTTCTATTACACCTTGCCGCAATCACTATAAATTATCCCCAAAACCACAAATCACCGGGACGGAGCAGGTACTGATCTCTCGCTGGAGTGTATCCCGAGGAAGATTGAGTTCTAGCTCGGCGGCGTCGGCGGCGGCAGGGGATATAAAGCATGAAAGAAATAAAGGAAGGAAAATCAATGTCTTAACTAAAGGAGTGAATGAATTATTGATGAGGGGTATGTAATGGGATCCCAAGTGTCTATTTCTCCACAACTTGTGCTTGCTGCTCACGCTGCTACAGTCGCAGCCAGAAGAGGAGGGGCGGCTGCCAGAAACCACCCACCAACATCTCCATAGGCAGATTAGCTAACCTGAATTGTCTGGGCTTTATGTGGCTCACGCTAGAGGGCTGTGGCGTTCATGCACACACACACACACACACACACACACACACACACATGCGCCCACATCCTCACACATCGCTGTCACACCCAAACCACATTGTCAAGTACATGCACATACAGGACACGTTCAAGAACACACGCCCAAATACACTACATCCTCTGCCGCTGTTTATCTTATGTTATGTATCTGTCTATACAAAGCGCTGAGCATCCATTGCCCCCCCCCCCACACACACACTCACACAAGTCACCTTGCATTCACACGTATATGTGGAGCACCTTCACGTGCAACTCGCAGTCATGCATGTGCAACACCGCGTTGGATGTGCGTCGTTTCAGCAACACAAAACCGCATCTTCTCCGCATCCGTTTAAGATGGAGAAATCAAGACAGGCGCGTTGTTTACCCGCATCACCTGTGTTGGCATTTTCTTCAGCGAAAGCCGAGAAGGTGGGCATCCATTCTGCTCGGCTGGAGAAGAGGTAGAAGCGAGGAATGTGAATGAAAGGTAGAGAGACAGGGGGAGAGAGAGAGAGAGAGGGAGGGCAGGTGAGACCTGAAAGCTGCCTTTGTGTGGCAGCTGGCAGTAGGAACACTGCCCTTCACTGTGAGGTGTTCTCGACGTACACACACACACACACACACACACACACACACACAGAAAAAAAACACACACACACTCGCTTATACATCTCGGGGAGTTATGGGGGCATACTTGGCGAAAAAATGTGGGGTTGAAAAACCGTTGCATGTTTGCAAATATAACAAAAAATGCCTTTTTCTCGGTCTCTCTGAGGTAAACGGACATTTCAGAGCCATAAAGTGTCTCTGTTTTCCTTCTGCTTCTCCCCCAAATCTCCATTTCAGACACTAAACGCTCTCCCATTTTCTCCTCCGCTGCACCTCAACTGTATCTGGCTCAGTTCAACTGGAGCTTGAAGAGCATGATAATATCTGGTCCTCTATACCGCCACGGCGTGGTCGGCATATTAACGGCAAAAAAAAGAAAAGAAAGAAGTGGATGTCAATACGTATCACGAGCACATACATATATATATGAGCCGGCAAAATCTCCAGTTACATTTATCTGTTTTCCCGCAGTGAGAGTGGGAGGCAGAGAGAGTGGATGGAGCGAGAGAAAGAAACACTATGTGAAGAGATGGTTTTGATGTGGAGCTAATCAGGGCTGGGTGCCTCTCTGCAAGTCCACAGAGTTTGAGATTGAAGGAGCTTTAATGTGTGTTTTTTCACAGGAATTTTATCAGTGCTGGGACTGAGTTTTTTTTTTTTTTTGCAGTCTTGAATCCTCTACTGTACTGCCTGTAAGACTCTCCTGTGCTACTCCAGTGCGGTTTGATGCTACTGTATGGGTTGCCGTTGCCGGTGTGTATGTTTTCAATGCATGTTTGTGTGTAGTTGGAGTTGCACATATGTCTTCCCTCCTTGTTGAAGCTGCTCAAATGAAAGTTTACACTCTCGGCATCACTTTGAGATAGTAGTTTAATGACCCGTTTCCCGGTGTACAACGTTGGGTGGTGGAGCAGCCAACCACCGGCTGTGTACTGATCTGTACTCCTGTTTGTTTACCTCTCCCCAGGAGGGGCCCTGCAGACAGCAGCCGAGCCAGGCACCATGAGGCAGCGAGCCTGGCCTGAGAGAGAGGAGAAATCACCCTTCATCACTCTCAACCGGGCCGGCCAGAGGAAGAGACACAGCACACAGCAGCAGCAGCAGCAGCAGCAGCAACAGGAACAGGATAACACACACATCTGAGAGAACCAATGGGGAAGACGGAGATAGACTGAGCCGAGTCGATTCAGTATCTCAAGATTGCGTCAGTCTAAATGGCTAACCGGACTGGGCCACACTTAGAGGCAGCGATGCCCACGTTAACACACTGTCCTCCGTTAGACCCCCCTTGTTAGAAGTCACAAGTCAACCCCCCACCCCAACCCCGCCGCCCCTGTGAGGCTAGACAGCTGAGGGGCTAGAGGACCAGAGGAGCAGAGGACGAGAGATAAAAGCCGAGACAGCGACGACGGGCCTCCATGCAGGCGCGTAAGAAGTATGTCCTGCTGGGCTTGTGTGCGTGCTGCTGGCTACTCCTCTTTTACTGGGGCGGAGGAGTCCAGGTGCGTCTGCTCCGGCTGCTGACGCGCCAGAGGGGCGAGGTGGCGCGCCCCTGGCCCAACTGGACCGACCGGGCCTTCCTGCCCCGCTACGCCCACCTGGACGAGCTCCAGACGGACCCGGGGACGGCCGAGTCGCCCCGCCAGCGCCAGCAGGCGTGGTCGGGCATCTACAGGGACAGCCGCTGCCGCATGGACACCTGCTTCGATTTCTCGCGGTGCCGCCGGAGAGGGAGGGAAGGCTTCCGGGTGTACGTGTACCCGTCGGAGAAAAACGAGCGCGTGTCGGAGAGCTACCGGAAGATCCTGACGTCGATCGGCGAGTCGCGGTACTACACGTCGGACCCCCGCGAGGCCTGCCTGTTCGTGTTGGGGATCGACACCCTGGACCGGGACCAGCTCTCGGGGCAGTTCGTGCCCAATCTGGACGAGCGCATCCGTGGTTACCCGCTGTGGAACGACGGGCGCAACCACCTGATTTTCAACCTGTACTCGGGCACCTGGCCCAACTACACAGAGGACCTGGGCTTCAACATCGGCCAGGCCATCTTAGCCAAAGCCAGCCTCAACACGGAGCACTTCAGGCCGGGCTTCGACGTCTCCATCCCCCTGTTCTCCAAGGAGCACCCGCAGAAGGGCGGGGAGCGGGGCTGGCTGGTGCGCAACACCGTCCCGCCGCGCCGGAAGTACCTGCTGATGTTCAAAGGGAAGCGCTATCTCACGGGCATCGGCTCGGACACCCGCAACGCCCTCCACCACATCCACAACGGGAAGGACATCGTCTCGCTGACGACGTGCCGCCACGGGAAGGACTGGGAGAAGCACAAGGACGCCCGCTGCGACCACGACAACCTGGAGTACGAGAGGTAAGATAGGCGGGTCGCGGGGATGCGGTAATGACGTTAACATGAGAGGTGAGATGTGGGCGGTCCTATGGAAGGATTTACAGGAAGTGATGTCATAGAGGAAGTCTCAGTGTTGTTGTTGTTGTTGTTACTGGCTTCTCTTTTTGGACTTTGCTTGCTGTTTCATTGGTCCTCTTAGATGTCACTGATGTCAACGGGAGCTTTTTGTGTCCTCACCGGTTTATTTTTCTCTCTCTTTTTTATAGCTGTTGCAATTTTGACTGTTTGGGTTTATAGTGTTTGGCAGTCGCTTTATGAGATCAAACACTTTAGACACAGACTCTGAGTCTCTGGAAACTTTAGGATTTAGGTCACTATTTACAACAATGGTCCTATTCTTTTGTAATCACTATTACAAGTACAGTTAAGCCAGAGTTGTAATGTGCTTAACTGCTATAATAACTGACCTCAAGAACTCATTTAATCCAGGTTATAAATTATTCTTATAGTAGAAGTTCAAGATGACATTTCCACAGACGATGGCCTGAACATGGGCAGCACGACAGGCACAGTGCAAGTGCAATTAGTCCCGTGTGCATAGTGCATTTACTCAGATCGGGCACACCAATACACACAGGCTCAGATAGTTCATTATTGAACTAAAGGAAAAGGCTCTGCTCGTGCTACCGGCTGGAGTCCATCAGAGAATGAACCATTAACAACGCCCATCACTAGTGAATGAGTCGAAGGGTTAAGTCAAGCAGAGTGTGTCCATTTTCTTTGCACAATCGTTTTCATGTTGCCTTGTTGTTTTTGGTGCGTGCGAAATAACCTTTTCATTTCAACTATTGTTGGAATGATATTGGCACAACTTCACCCTCTAGCTAGGGGCATTGGGATGGGCAGAGGACACTGGAAAAGAGGAGATCGCAGCAACACTTGCAGTGCTGGGAGCTTTTGGTTGTCAGTAAAACCGATGTGTTTTGGCACGTTGCCATCACCATATATACAGTTGGTCAATTCCAGTTGGTAGGTATCATGGAGATTCAGTGTGACTTGGTGCACCCGCACTAATTCCCTTTAAACTATTTTCTACATTTCTTTCATTTTCATTTCTTTCATATTTTAGGAAAAGGCAAATTTTGATTTCATAAGGATTGCATGGTAAGAATTCAAAATTTCTATGATTGCGCAACGGGTTCAAAAACTTTCAATCATGACATGTACATATCATGGTGAACATCAGGCTACCCAGGTGCATTGCTGTTTTTATTAATGAGCTTACCCAGCAGCACAAATTACCTTGAAAGTACAATACAGATGAGTGTAGCCTGCAAGGTTAAAGTTGTTATTTTCTCCGCAATTAATAGCAACAGGATTTTCTTTTCCACCGTCAAAACATCCCCAACCTAACACTGTAATTACACTGTAATTGTTTACTGCAGTTCCAAATGGATGTTTATTCCATATGGGTAATTATTTATTGGTCTATTAAGAAGTAAGTTTAAACAATTTCTCTGACATTTTTTTTTTGGCAATGCACTCGCTGAGCTCCTACCATCCAAGCTTACCCGTGTGCAACGTTTTACGACATGCTTTTCCTAGTTCTTAAATAGTGTGCACAATCAACAGGTAATAGCGAGCAGCTGGACATAAACACATCCACTGGCGATCAAAATCACAAAGATCAGTGGCGTTCTGGTTGAACCATTTTTATCAGTCGATCAGAAAACAATATTTTTGTTGCCACTATTTGATTTGCACCGTTGCGTTGAGTAGATCCAGGCCTGTATACTACATATCTAGTGGAAAGACATTATAACACATTATACTCTCTGTGTGTACTATGTCTACTGAAGTTACTACCACCGTTATTATGTCGTGCAACAGTAATTACGTAGTTGTTACAGAGCAACGATGTCTATTTCACTGCTACTTACTCGACTTACTCTTCACAACAACAAGCTGTGAGAGCGCCAGCAGAGCTCCCCATTATTAAGTCCATGCCCATCCCTTCATACCGAGGACAGGATAGTCTGATGAAGCGGAACAGTCAGAGAGAGAGAGGAGGAGGAGGGAGGAGGAGGAGGAGGGAGGAGGGAGGAGGTCAAGGTCAGGGAAAGGAAGAATGAGCAGAACAAGCTGTCTGTTATCAAGGTTCCTCTATAATAGAATCAGACCAGGGAGCAAATTTTTAAAAAAAGCATAGCACTTTTTCGAAAAATTGTCTTTGTTCCTTTGTAAGCCAAACAAATAGACAAAGATGAGCCAAATCCCTCGTCAGGCAGCAGAGCGAGCTCGGGTCACAAGCAGCGCTGGAGGTCTGCGGATGGTTAGAGTTGTTTAAGTCTCTTCAAGGAACAGCATGCTGAAACGTGCTGATCCTCATTTGACTGTATCTCTCTCTCTCTCTCTCTCTCTCTCTCTCTCTCTCTCTCTCTCTGTGGGACTTTCCTGGCACAAGGGAAAACCAACTGATTCGTCGCAAAAAAAAGCCAGTGTACAGTGGCGGACGTTGGAAGTGGTTCCAGGCGCGCTCAGACCAACTGAGGGTATTTTGACAACTGTACAATATGACTTTTCAAAACCCCGAATCTGCCCCGGGAACAGCCGTCGGGGTGGCGGTTCTAGTCCAAGCACAGCTAGCTCTAGCTGCGGGCTATAACTGGCTACCTTTGGGCTTGTTTACATTGGGCCGGGCAGTAAGGGAGATGGAGTCGAGCCCCCTTTGCTCAACGCGGTATGAATGAGCTCATTTATTCCACTCTGACACCCTTGTGGGCAGGGAGGGAGGGAGGGAGGGAGGGAGAGGGAGAGGGGAGAGGGAGGGAGAGGAGGGGGGTCCCATGTGGTGTTTTGCGGTAGATTGAGGCGAAGGGTCTGAGGGTGTAAGGGTGTGAATGGGGGAGTCGGGGTGAGAGACGGCAGCCGTTTGTAAGAAAAACACAAAAAGCTGGATGATTTTTTTTTTTTCTTTTTCTTTCTCTCGTTGTCAGGGGTTTGGAAATAAGGGGTCTTTTGGCCTCGGAGAGAGAGAGAGGTGTGAAGGAGGGACGGGGGGAGGGAGGGAGGGAGGGAAGGTGTTGGGTGTGGGTTAGATCCACCGCTCTCTCTCTCTCTCTCTCTCTCTCTCTCTCTCTCTTTGCTTTTACACAACCCCGGGGAGAGAAGGAGGAAGTTTCTGAGGGGAGAACCGGAGAACCGTGGAGACGGAGGAGTCAAAACCAATGAAAGGAAAAAAAGAGACGCAACAATAAACTGACAGCAGGAGCAAGACGAGGAGAAAGACGAGGAGCAGGGCGCACCTTCTCTCCTCCGTCTGTCTGTCTGTCTCCCTCTTTCATCCCTCCTTCACTCAGTCTCCGACCCTCCCCGTTACCGTTCACTCCTCTGGGCACACCGGTTCATTCCTCTCTCGCCCGACACTGAAATACTACTACACACTACTGTCACCGTGCACTTGTGTTTGTGTGTATACGAGTGACGTTGTGTTGAGTGTGTGTGTGTGTGTGTGTGTGTGTGTGGCTGTGTCACGGTCAGCGAGGCTCTTAGACGGTGCCACCGGGGGTTAATGAGCCCCGTGCATCTGGTACCCGCCGGCAGATTAGCCCTGAGGGACCCGGACAAGACAGCAACACACCGGCAAGAGGACGGAGGAGGAGGAGGAGGAGGAGGGGGGGGGGGAGGAGGGGAGGAGGGGGAGTCCTGGACAGAGTAGACAGATCAATAGACGGTCCAGTGTGACATAATCTTTCTGGCCAAATAAGGGACTGCGGATTACTGTCAGATGAAAATGAGTGTAAAAAGATTGTCTCCAACCACGTCTACTGACTATTTTGCTTTAGACAGTTCCTCTAATATGGATTTCTTTCTTTGATGAGATGGATTTCTGATGAGTTTTGAAGCCGCAATGAAAAACAGATAACTTGGTTTAGCATTCATCCCTGACGTCTCCTGTCACTTCCACTGCGTTCGTTCTCCTAGAGATAGCAGCATGTATCGCTCACCTGGTATGGAATAATGCAAAAAAAATGTTCAGAACGCACACACACTGCAACGACAACGAAACACCACCGCGGTTGTTAGCAACATATATAAAAAACAAACAAACATAGTAGTTCGCTCATTTAAAGGACAGACCGATTTGTAAATGGGAACCAAAAATTTTGGATTTTGAGTATTTTGTGCAGGCAGAAAATGTCAAGGTTTCCCTCATGCCAAGACGACGACCACACTTGTCTACGGGATGTGACATGCAGTGGCTGGTGTCTTTGTGTGTGTGTGTGTGTGTGTGTGTGTGTGTGTGCGCATGGATTATGCATGATAAGAGGAACAGTAGGAGGAAGAGGTTGGAGAGGTGGACACGGTGGCACCCAAGGCAACGAGAGGAGCAAGACAGAAAGGGAAGAAAAGGGAAATGTCAAGCGGTGGAGCCAAAAAAAAAAAAGGAAAAAACACACAGGAGGGAGACCGCAGGCACGCGAGGACCCGGAGAGAATGAGATGGGGCGAGAGACAGGGTGACAGAGTGAGAGAGAGAGAGAGAGACAGCGAGAGAAAGGGAATTGGAAGAGAGGGGATACTTGGAGCGAGGGAGAGGCTGTGCTGCAGCCTAATGGCCTAGTTTCCCACTTTGGAGGATCCAGAGAGAGGAGGAGGAGGAGGAGAGCACGGCACGGGGAATGTAGATGAGGAAGGGTGTGAAGAGAGAGAGGGGTAGTCTCTCTCTCTCTCTCTCTCTCTCTCTCTCTGTCTCTCACCAACACACACACACACACACACTCTCTCTCCAACACACACACACATTCTCTCTCTCTCTCTCTCTCACCAAGACACACACACACACACACACACATTCTCACACTCTCTCTCTCTGTCACTGACACACACATACACACACACACACACACACACACATTCCCATTCTCTCTCTCTCTCTCTCTCTCACTGACACACACACATACACACATTCTCATTCTCTCTCTCTCTCTCACCGACACACACACGCACACACACACACACACACACACACACACACACACACACACACACATTCTCTCTTCTCTCTCTCTCTCTCTCTCTCTCTCTCTCTAGCAGTACTTTAGCAGTAGTTAAACAGCCAAGGCTCCGACTGTGAAAACGGTAAAACGTAGACCCAGTTTTAACACTTTTATTGTACATAAAACATGTTTTTTTCGTAGTTTAAAAAAAAAAAAATCTTGCGTAGTTGCATAGATTCCATAGGAAGTACCACAGGAAAGTCTTCAGGCTTTATTTCGCGGGACGGGTCGTTGGACTGGGAGATCGGGGCTGACCGTCAGAGAGCACCTCTCCCTCGGGCCTGGTCGCGTGAAGGCTGGCGTCAGAGCCATAGGTCATCGAAGGAACTCAAGGTTGAGGTTGATGAGAGAGAGAGAGAGAAAGAGAGAAAGAGAGAGATAACAGTACAGGATGCACTCAGCATGTTGAGCAGCAGAAGCAGAGCTGAGACTGGAGGACCGGAAGAGAGGAAGCATCAGAGTTATTGGAAGCGAAGGAACAGAAAGTTAGAGGGGGGGAACGCTTCGGAAACACACTCATGCATTATACAGATATGAAACAGGATGAAACAGGATACGTGCAGTCAGCCGTTGTGTCGCCGCGCGTGTGAAAACACGATCGCTCCGGTGAAGATTTCACCGCACCGCGCTAAAAACCCAATCAGTGCTGGAAATCAACGTTGGTGTCATCAGAAAAAAAACCTCCAGGCCGCCATCGTCCTGCAGTCACTGCTTCCTTGTGTGCACACACTTTACATAAATATGTGTCTGTGTCTCTGTGTGTGTGTGTGTGTGAGTGTGTGTGTGTGTGTGTGTGTGTGTCTGTCCCTCTACTGTATGTGTGTGTGTGTGTGTGTGTGTGTGTGTGTGTGAGAATTGAGACTCTGGCAAGTCAAATAAGAAATGCTACACCCCAATGTAATTAGGGCCTGTGAAATTGTACCTCTAGAGATGCTGTGGTCTGTGTGTGTGTGTGTGTGTGTGTGTGTGTGGTTTGTGTGGCCCATCTCCACTGTTTTTGTCTCTTAGAATACTTAGAAATGAGAGACAGCCTCAGTATTCTCTGGCCTTCCCTGTCTTTCCAGCTCTTTCCTTTCTTACCCCACACACCCTCCCTCACCCCTCCCTCCCCCCCTCCCTCCCCCCTCCTCCCTCCTCCTCCCCCCTCCTCCTCGCTGTGCTCGGTGATTTCGTCAAGTCAGGTCAAATGTATTTATAAAGCAGGACAGGGTTGTCACAAAGTGCTTCACAGTGCAACCAACAATACATGCAGGGCTTGAAATGAACTTGGTGTCTCGCTAGTCGATGTGACTGATGGATTTCAGAGTTCTGGTCTGTTATGGTCTGCAGGGATTGGGTTGCAGAAATTGTAACTGCATTGCATCATCTTTATTAATCAATGTAAAGTATTATTCCACTAATCAACTTTATATCACCCAAGTCCTCCTGCAGATGCTGCTTTAACTGAGCTGGATTTAGTCTCTTCCTTGTGTGTTTGATGTGTGTATTTCCTGTCTGTGTTTTTATTGTTGTATTTTGCTGTTTGTATTCCCTGTCTGGGTTTTTATTTATTTTCATTTTAAACTGTAACTGGCGAACTGTCTTGGCCAGGTCTCCCTCAGAAAAGACATTTCAATCTCAAGGGTTAAATAAAGGTATAATAAAAGATGATTGTACTGCACGCCTCCTGCTGTCTCTCACAGTTCCAGTGTACATCCTTTAGCCCCGCCTCCTCTCCACGGAGAAGATGTCCCACAGTTGTCTTAGCTGCATGCCACACAAAACACTTCTTCTCTCTTGTCCGTTTGTTCCGGACAGTCACCCGGACAGCATGCCGAAGGTTGGGAGAGGACAGGTCTTAGTGACGCATCGGGAGCCTCCATCATGGGCGGCACCCAAGCATGCAGCCAATCACCTGCTCTCTAATTGATTCAATCTTTACTGTGAACAAAATATCCTTTTTCCCACTAAGCCGATTCGCCACAGTGCTTCTGTTTTCAGCCTCCTCTTTAGTTTAAGGCTTTCTTTCCAAAAAGCCATATCTCCATTTTCAATATATCATTTCCAATTACCTGTAAAGACATCCTCCGAAATAAAAGTGCTTCACGAAAGAAGAATAAAAGAATAAAAGATAAGTCGAAGTTGAAATCAGGCCGGAGGATTTTCAGCAGCCACAATAATACTCACATGCCAGTAATCATTTTGGAAGAGTAGATATCACTTTTTTTTTCAAATGGTGGATTAAGGCAATCTGCTTTAATTGGCCGCCGGCCGGTGCTGGATCCAGGGAGAGTTTCAACTCTCGCCTCACCCCACCCCCCCCCCCCCAAGCCTGCCACAAGGGCTAACTCATTAGCGCGCCCTTCTTCCTTCCTCCCCTTCTTTATATTTTCCTCAAATCGTCGTGTTGTGCGGCTGGTAATGCCCGGCTGCTTTGCCAGATCACTTTCAGCCGTAATCCCTGGCTTTACTACCCTCTGCCTGCCCGGGTTGACCTCGCGGTGTTTCGGTGATTACGGACCTTTACGTGGAAACAGTAGTCATTTAGAAATATGATGTCTTTGTTCAGCCGAGGTCACACCGCTACAAGCCATGCCTATTTAGCAGTCCTGTCGGGCGTAACCTCAATTTGTTTGAAAGGATTTCAGCATCTCTTTGACCCCGTGTAGGCTGGATGAGCGGCGCGAGGTAGTTACAGCGGGCGCTTTGTGTTACACTGTTATTATGGGAGATCAGGCTTGTGATTATGGCAACACATGGCTGAACATTTTTCATTTTTCAGCATTTTTGTTTTTCACCAGAAACACATTTTTTTTTGAGCGGCTGCGTAGCCACAGACGAGAATTTTCCATAGCTGGGCCAAGGCGGTGAAACATTTGTACTTTCTGCCCTTTTCAAAATAAAATTCATTTCTGTATAGTCTGTGACTCGGGGAATCCTATTGAATACCCTTCGCAAAATGGATTCTTGTACTCGGGGAGGGGTGTTCAGCGTTGGTGCAGAAGTACAAATGCCTTATGATGATGATGAACAGGGTTAGCTCTGTTAGCTCTGTTAGCTCTGGAGGATATACGGGAACATATCCCACAAAGATCAAGTCATACGTTCAAAAAAACTGAAAACACATTCTTAAGTTACAGAGAGAACTTTCTTTTCAACGCGGCGTAGACCGTTCACTGTAAATGGTTGTTGCGCAATCCGCTTGTTTGGGTGTCAAATGGACAAATGAGGTTGCGCTGCACTGTTTGCATGAACCGGCTGCTCAGGAAAACTCAAGTCAGTCATCGTTTGCTAGTTGATTGCTTGTGAATAACATCGGTGCCACCTCGACAATTTTCTCCCCATCCACACCGTAGCTGTTGATGTTTTTTTCATGAGTGGGTGGCTCACAGACTATATAGCCTATATAGACTGGAGTGTATATTGAGTAGGTGGTTCCAGTCTGTCAGGTGCCTCTCAGGTTTCCTAAGGAAGGCCGTTTGGCCCCGGGGCTCCCTCACTAGTGTGGATGTCCCTCTTAATGGGCGCCCATTCAGCGCCCTAATCGGGCCCTTTATGAGCACCAACCAGCACCACGGCGATCATAGCAGGAAAAGCCCTCGGCGTCCTCGCTCGCTTTTGTCCAGGCCAACTGGAGCGGAAAGGCTTTGACAATGCGAGTTGCGAGAGAGAGAGAAAGAAAAGAGAGAGAGAGAGAGAGTGTGAGAGAGAGAGAGAGATCTCATTCCTTATGCTGTTAAGGAGCATAGACTCCCCTCACTGGCCTGTTTTTCACTTGTTTTTTTGATATTTTCCACTTGACCCATGACCTCACCAAATGTTGTGAGAGTCTACTACACCCTAGTAACCATGGAGACGAGGGAGCGATAAACGATATCTCTCAATTAAGCCCGGTATCTTCCTTAAGACAATTTCCTGATCTTGGAGGTAAAGACCCTTTGAATGCGGTGATATCGACGGACTAAATGAAGGAAAACAGGAAGGCACGTTCATTTATTGCTAATTTGAACAATTTGAAGTCCATTAAAGAGAGACGCAGCATTCAGACCAGCCTTGTCCTGCTCACGTTTTGAAGATATATATTTTTAAGTATTTTCTCAAAGGAAATCAAACAGATTTTCCAAATGTGTCTTGGATGGTTGCTTTGGTGCAAAATTAGGCACAAAGAAATGTGTAGTGTGACTTAAGATGCCATAAGATGAAAAGACGTTTTTCATCATTTCACCCGCTGCTGTATTCCCTCTTTGATGAAGTATGACGAGTCTTGAGATGAGTGAGTGACACGTTGTGATAATCCCAACCTCAGCAGTATGTGCTGCCCTATCAGGGTTACAGTGATCTGTGTACTCTTCAGTATACAGCGAGGTATTGAGGTTAATTTGGGATTTGAAAAGGGGACGGGGGGGTCGACCCGTCTACTCTGCCCTAACGTCGGCACTATTTTCAGACAAAATATGTTTCTCCTTCTGTTGCTAAATCATGAGCATGAAAGTAATTTATTGTAGCGATGGAGTACATTCTTTTACTGATCAAACATCTGTGGCTATGTAGGAGATTCTTCCTTTTAGTAGAGACAACTAACTTCCTAAAAGATATTCTTGTGCATTCTCACTTAGTATCTTAAGGAATACTTTAAAGTTAAGAGGTTTTTTAAAGTTTTTCAGCGTGTACATTATATTGTAAATGACATTCATTATTAATGTCCTAACCTTTTGTCTTAACCTTTTGTTATAGTATAGTATAGTATGCGTCTATGGGGGGGGAAAAAAATATAAATAAATATATATATATATATATATTGCAAATCGGCAGAAAGTATACATAGTAAAATGCAGTGAGCTGGTTCTGGTTGATGTGTTTCTATCTGTGCCCATTCAAATAAACCTAGATAACTAACTAACTAACTAACTAACTAACTAACTGTTGGTTCTCAGTATTCCACCGTGTGCAGGGATAATGTTACCCCGAGTAAGTAAACCTTTATTGGACTCCAGTCTGTTCTGCGGTGGCCTGGGCTGCTTTAACCGATACTTCAACTTCCCTCCAGCGAGCAGTGTGTGTGTGTGTGTGTGTGT
The DNA here is from genome assembly GCA_034670385.1 of Hoplostethus mediterraneus. Taxonomy (NCBI): domain Eukaryota; kingdom Metazoa; phylum Chordata; class Actinopteri; order Trachichthyiformes; family Trachichthyidae; genus Hoplostethus; species Hoplostethus mediterraneus. The sequence goes on from JAXDDW010000009.1 coordinate 2,497,117, forward strand.
GTGTGTGTGTGTGTGTGTGGGCAGTGTGGGGAAGGCCGGCCTTACGCTCCCTCTCCATAAACCTACAGTTCTTTCAGAAGAAGTAAATTTTTTTTGGACTCTGTGCCGTCTACTTAGTACTCCTCAGCACATGATGTACTCCTTACCCATCACTTTAGCTCTTTGAAACGGTGCGGGTAGCGCTGGTGGCTTGACTCTCTGCATCCTCTCCCACTACAAACAACACATCACATCCAAACTCATTTCAGAGAAGTACATTTTTGTGTTTTGTTTCGGTGGAAAGTGCTTGTGTTTCTCTCCAGCTCATATCCTTCGTAAGCTATTTGAGATGACAGTTCACGTACAGCTTGTCTGCTGCTGCGTTCTCACTTCAGCAAATAGTATATTTCCACTTCATCATCACTTCAGGTGTTTGAAACGTTATGGCGGTGGATAAAAAGTTTGTTCCAGTAGTTTTCTTTGGGAACCTGACCTGTCTTTTATACTACTCTCAGAGGAGTACACGGAGAACTCTTTAATTAACAACTCAGCAGTTTGAAAGGGTAAGGGACCAGTTAGTAGCAGCTGTAATAAAAAAACTCTCTCCCTCCACACGTCGTGACTCATTCAGGGAGGGTTTTTGAAACTGGGCCTGCTCTATTGTGCCGTTCGCTGATGGCGCCCACACCTCCTTGTCCAACACTTTTGAGAGGGTGTGGATCACAGCCTAGTTTTGCACCGATACAAAAAACCTTATCCCAAACATGCAAAATCTCTCTCTCGGCGTTTCACTTAAATGCAAAATGATAAAAAATGATAAATGATAAAAAAAAGCTTTTCAAGAACTTTCAAGAACCTGTTTGCTCTTCTTTTTTGCGATGTGTGTGTGTGTGTGTGTGTGTGTGTGTGTGTGTGTGTGTGTGTGTGTGTGCATCGCTGTTGTGCCAAGCCCTCCAAGTAGACAATACGGTGTGTGTGTGTGTGTGTGTGTGTGTGTGTGTGTGTGTGTGTGTGTGTGTGTGTGTGTGTGTGTGTGTGCCCCAGATAAGGGCCTTTTATTCTGCTACCTACCAAATAAAGAATGTGTTGAAGATCATGAATTAGTCATGAGTCCTGGTGTTGAACTCTTATTTAATGATAGCCGAGCCGGGGGAAGCAGGGATCGCTCCACGCACACCGCCCGCCTGTCTCCCTCCTCATCACCTTTGATGAATGAGAAACAGAAGTGTGGGGAGAGAGACAGAGAGACAGAGAGAGAGAGAGAGAGAGAGAGAGAGTGTCAAAAAAAACCCACCGCTTGCTCTCAAACTGTCTTGCGCGCTCCAGCCTCTTTAAAAACTGCACCGTACACGCTAACGCTACAAGCTACACAAGCGCTTCACGGTGTGTGTGATATATGGCCACCCTGCACTTCCTTGTCAGATGCCCCCCCCACCCCCCCACCCCCACCCCTTCCACATTAAACACCTCACCTACAGCAACGCCGCAAAACAGCCGTCGTGCCAAATGTATACACGCCGTGGCAGGCCTAGCGTGTCGTGTGAAAAATGGTCTTTATGTTGTTGTTGCCTCCTCAGTTGCCCCCCCCCCCCCCCGAAACTCACTGCCGCTCACGATAGATTAAAACCTTCACACTACAGCACACCGCGGCTCTTTCCAATTCAAGCCGCTCATTTCAGCGCTCATTTCCTTTACATTATACACACCATTAACCGTATTAAGTCCCGCGTTGTAGCTTAATGCCGCAGCCGTCGTGTGTGTGTGTGTGTGTGTGTGTGTGTGTGTGTGTGTGTGTGTGTGTATGTGTCCGGATTCCTCGCCGACGCCGACCGGAGCAGTTTGGTAACGTAAAAAAATAATCAAAACGTGGACCGAACGCTTCAATCAAACAGATGCAAATAAAGGAAAATAAGCACATTTTAAAAAGTATATGCCAAATTCACCCGTGCACTGTTTTCCCGGGTGTATTTATTGCGTTGCCGGGGGTGATATGCTGATACCATCACTACTATTAGTCGGGGGTGTTGGCATCCACTACGGTGACCTCTAACCATCCGGTGGTGGCGTTCAGTGTCGCTGCTGCCCCTTCACCCAGTACCGGCACACACACACACACACACACACACACACACACACCCCCCTCACATGTCTCTCTCTCTCTCTCTCTCTTTGCCACCACTACTCTGTCAGTGCTCGCTCTTTCACTTGACTGACACACACACACACACACACACACACACACACACACACACACACACACCTGCTCATGTTTCTTGGTGCCCTGTCTCTGTGTTTACAGCTGTCCCCTGGTTATCACTCTCTGTCTCCATGCACCCTCCCCCCCCTCCTCCCCCCCCTCCTCCCCCCCTCTCTCGCTGTCCACTGGGATGGAGCTGCCAGTAACCAGAGTACTCTCTCTCTCTCTCTCTCTCTCCCCCTCTGGTGACCTTTCTTCACTTAGGCTTCCCTTTCTTCCTCTTCTTTCTTTGTCTTTCTTTCCTTCCACCTGTTTTTGTTTTAAACGCATCAGGAAAAGGGATTCATTCGTTTGTCTGTCCCCCTCTTCCTCCCTGGGCTCGGTCCATGAGGATGTGATGTGATCAGGTGTGTGAGCCGCATCCACTTCAGGAAGTGGATAATGTCTGTCCTCTCCTTCTCCTGTCCTCTCCTCTCCTCTCCACTCCTCTCCTCTCCTCTCGTCTCCTCTCCTCTCTCTTTTTTACTCCTACCCTCTCGTCTCTTCTATTCTTTTCCTCTCCTCCACTGTCCTATCCCGTCCTTTCCTCTCTTTTCCTCTCCTCTCCTCTCCTCTCCTCTCATCTTGTCTCCTCTCCTCTCCTTTCCTCTCCTCTCATCTTGTCTCCTCTCCTTTCCTCCTCTCTCTTTTTTACTCCTCTCCTCTCTTTTTTACTCCTACCCTCTCTTCTCCTCTCTCTTTTTCTCTCTCCTCCACTGTCCTATCCCATCCTCTCCTCTCCCATTCTCTTCCCTCCAATCCTCTCCTTCTTGTATTTCCTCTTCTCCTCTCCCTTCCTGTCTTGTCTTTTCTCCTCTCCTTCGTCTCCTCTCCTCTCCTCTCTTTTTTACTCCTGCCCTCTCGTCTCTTCTAGTCTTTTCCTCTCTTCCACTGTCCTATCCCGTCCTATCCAATCCTCTGCTCTTATTTCCTCTTTCCCCTTCCTGTCTTTTCTTCTCTCCTCTCCTTCGTCTCTGCTAATAGAATAGTGATCACACAAAACCTTGATCACCTCAGTAAGCAGACACACACACACACACACACACACACACACACACACACACACACACACACACACACACACACACTCTGCCCCACTCCATCATGGTCTCTAATAGGGTAAAGGCTGATGTAGCAGACAGCGGTAGAGTGAATCTATATTCAGGCACTGCACTTCCTCCTCCTCCTCCTCTGGAGCCCTATGAACTCCAGGGGATCCATGGAGCCAATAAAGCCCTGTGATCTATTGAGACACCCTCTGTGGAATGCAATCCATGTGTGTGTGTGTGTGTGTGTGTGTGTGTGTGTGTGTGTGTGGAGTGTGTGTGTGTGTGTTCGTGCATCCTTGTGTGTATATCAGGTGGAGAAGGGAGGGTAATCTGCGCATGTGTGCATGTATAGTTAGTGCAGTGCACATGTGGATGCGTTGGCAGTGTCGGTGTGTGTGAGAGAGAGAGAGAGAGAGAGAGAGAGAGAGAGAGAGAGAGAGAGAGACTATAAGAGACAGCGACAGACTCAGAGAGAGAAAAACAGAACGGATTAAGCGATGCGTCCGCTGTGCTTTCTCAGCGTTGCGGCTATCAGTTTACCACTGACCGACTGCAGCAGATGAGCCGGGGGGGAATAACAGCGTTAGCCGGTGTCCCATGAAATGCGGCTTCCCGTGAGGATGCTCTCTGCCGTCGTACCGCCTGTTGAATAAATAGATAATAAAATCATAAAAATGTGATACTTTATTGATCCCTGTAGAAAGACTCGCCTCGCTCCGCGGGGAGGTCAGACCAGGCCCCTGGAGCTGGTAGGGATTCAGTGTCTTGCTCAAGGACACTATCTAATACGGCTTTATACAGTTGGGGAGTAAGCTGTTTCACTGGTTCGTTAGATAGACGGCACGGGGAGAGATAAGTGTCAGAGATTGGATTTGAAGTTGCTCATATTGAACAATTGAATTAAAACGACAGTGTGATGTGTGATAGGAAGCAACCAGACTGCACTGTAAAACCCGATAAGTTGTTTCAACTCAAAAGAATTGTTGAAACTGATTACATCGAAATTTTTTAAGTGATGATAACTACATTTTTTAAGTTACAGAAACTGGCGCAATAATGGTGCAGGGACTCAGGACTCCCATGAACACCCGCCCAAGTAAGCTAAAGCACCAGTGTGTCTGCTGCAGAAACGTATAGGTGTTATATCTTGGTGTCCTGCTGTTCTATAAGCGCAGTGGGTTTTTTTTTTTTTTTTTTTAGGACAGAGTTACTTAAACTAGTTGCTTGTTGCAGCTAATAAAATGGCCATAAAATATCAAACTGTAAAACTTTATCTTTGGACGAGAAACAACACAACCAAATCAATTTCTGCGTTTTTGTTTCTAAACTATAACAGTATATAGAAGGGGTAAATTATTTAACATGTTCAGGTGCATCGGTAAAAGCACAACACATTAGATATGTTATCGATGTGTGGCTTGGCTGTGCTAGCCTTTAGCCTAAAGCTTGCATCCACTGCTATGATATTAATGTCTGGATTTGAGTGGAAATGATGCCTCACCATTGATTTTGTGAGAGCATTATTTATCATTTCATGGAATCAGAAATACCGCACATTGGTAGCCTCTTAATTCATTAAGCCGATAATCAGGCCATCGTTTGTTCTCGAATGGTTTTGCTCAGCGGCTATCGACTGGAAACCTGCCACCCAGGTTCTAGTATCTGCACTAGCTCTCTGTTTGATATCAGTCCATCATGGTGGGGTGCGGCAGTAGAGGGAGAGAGGGGAGGCGGGGGGAGGGGGGGGTGGCGGTATGCTTGAGGCAGAGACAAATTATTAGTTTGTTAGCCTCTCTTTCTCTTCTTTCCTCACTCTCTTCTACCATCCCTCCCTCATTCCATCATCCCCTCTTCCTTACGGTAATGCTCCATTGATCTATGCTGGGAAAAGATATTGCTAATTCACTGATCCCTGCTCAGCCTTGGGCTGATTGCACTAGTTCATCCCTAATGCTCCCTCTCTCTGAGCTTCTCCCCGCTCCCTCAGCTGGAGTGAAGGTCCCAACCAGACATGTTTAACCCCTCAGCCTCCTGGTGCTGCAGGGAGGCTGCAGGCTAATGGCAAGGCAGACTGGTCTCTGGAGCAAGTGGCGCTAATGATGACAGTGCCAGAGTACAAGTGCCAAGTGAAGTGACTCGGTAAAAATGATGATTTGATGAGCAGTGCTCTCTGCAGTGTGCGTTGAGGAAACTTCCAGAGCAAAAACTGACGCTAACTTCAAACACAAAACAGAGAAATTGTTGACTTTAATGACAACTCTGAAATTCTGCTTTTCCCCCCTTATTTTCAGGGAGTTATACAGATATATAATTATCAAAAGAAGTCTGGATTCAAGCTGCTCAATAAATCATAGGTAGCTCTTCATTAGCATCCTTCAGCTGTCACATCACCACGGATTCACCGGTGCAGCGAATCACTAACAGAAATAGAGGAAATACAACTTTACTTTTGTTGCCAAGTCTGACAACAGCAACTCACAAGCAAATCCTGCAGGCAGAAGAAAAATATTTTAAAAAATACAACACAATATTAAAAAATATAATTATCTCATAGATAAAATAAAGACTAGAATCGATGTCCAGAGAGAAAATGTGTAATATCAGTTAATGCTTTTTGTTTTTCTGTTTGTTTGTAGTTTTTCACGAGTGTCAAAATATGTGGACCTAGAGCTTTACGTGCGCACACACACACACACACACACACACACACACACACACACACACACACACACCCTTAGGCCACCACGGTCCCTCCTCCTCTCAGTTCTCTCCTGTCCCTTGCTCCCTCAATGCGACATAAGGATGCTCGTCTCTCCCCTCATTCATCATCTGACTGCCAGGAAGGGCAACCTCTAAAGCACAGAGGCTACAATTAAACTAAACCCATTAGAATCTCGCCTGCGGCAACTTCGCCAAGGGCAAACAGTTGAAAAAGCAACTTACCTAACCTAAATGTTGGTTATGGAACAAGCGCTGCATTTCTCATGACATGTAAAGATAGTGTTATTTGTAGAGAGAACAATCAATCTGGTAGCTATTGATTGATTTGCTTTGATAAATGTTTCCCTTTCCTGTCTTTGGTAACGTTTTTTTATTCCTGCTGTGACAAAGATGTTTTTCACTGGAATTCATTGATTGTGCATTTAATACAGGGGCTGGCAACACGTGAGTTCATTTGTATTTATATTGTTTCTAAACAACAGGGGGATATTATGTTTTAACTTACACTATGATCTAAAAGTTGTGCAGAACTTTCTTTCTGTTTTCTAGAGAATTCTGCACTATATGTGGACGTACTCAACATTAAATAGGAGGTGTGTAAAGTAATTTTCTTCATTATTAGTTTTCAGTAGACTGCTCTGGTGCCACATGTTGCAATGCTGTTTCAGAGGTTTTGCCAAATCCAGAGCCTGGCAGTCTCAGTTCTCAAGTATCAACTCGCGAGCACGGCAAGCTATTGTGTGTCCATGAGACATAAAATGTGTGCTTGAGTTGCATAAAAAGCAGATTCTCTCTTGTTCTGTTCGATTTCCCCTCGGGGACAATAAAGAGCCATCTAGATAGAAACCATATTAGTAATGTTGATATGTGGAGCTAATGCAGCCACACCAACCCTTCTCTGGGAGCTCCAAGTGTGTGGAGGCTGTATCATGGTCCAAGTCTGCATACAGGATGATGGTAAAACCCGCTAGCTTTCATTATCTTTATCGATTGTTTCTTATTAACAATAACAACCTGCATCACAACAATTGTCAGCAACTTATCCTGTTTGATTAGCAAATCTCTATCCAAAAAAACCCCTCATCAAACATACATTTAAAAAAAAAAAAGTTTACTAAATAAATCTGTATTTAACAAAATATCAGGTACACCAAATAAATCAATGCAATCACTTAATTGCTTTAAAAATGCTAAAATTAATAAAAATGTACGGACATTTGATTAATTGTGTGAATTCTTTTTTTTCACACAAATTATGAAATTGGACAAAATGATGAACGTACAAATTCAACAAAACAAGGAAATGTTTATGTATCGCGTGCATAAGACAGGACATGAGGTCAGTCTCGTGTGCATGCTGTCCCCTGCCGGGTCCTCAGCGTCCTGCGGCGGCTCCCCGCTCTGTAACTTCACCTTATTTCACACACTCACAGAAATATTACACTTTTTTTAAAGATGTTAAAAAAAAACACCATTTCGGGGGGCCAGAAATATCAGAACAACAAATGGCGTGATTTTTTAAAATAATGTTGTTTTGGTGACCTTGCTCCGAGTGAACCCTCAACCTCGCCGCTCTCCCTTTGATGTGCTTCCCGTGACCTGTTTGATGTTATTGAAGAGCTATTTACATGTCTTTCAAGAGTAGAAAGTTCTCTTTGATGAAACTATCAAAGGGAAAAAGCCGCGGTGTTTATGTGAGGTGGTGTGTGGTTAGGTCCTCTCCCTTTTCCTCCTCCAAAGAGATACCGAGAGAGGGGGGGGAGGGAGGGGGGAGGCCGTCGGAGAACAGTGTTTACGGGCCAACTGAGGCATGACATTTTGAAAATGCTACATGCTAATCTCTTTTTCTCTGCCTCTGCCTTCCTCTCTCTCTCTCTCTCTCTCTCTCTCAGCATCACTCCTCAAGTGTCACATAGCGTACTTTCTTCCTCGCCTCCCTCTCTTCTTCCTCCTCCTCCTCCTCCTCTTCTTCCATCCTCTCTGCACCTGCACGGCCATAAACATGCAACATCGTCAAACCGACCCGGGGTGTCAATCACCATTTTAGTTTCCACCACTCGTGTCTTATCTAGCCTCTCCAGATGTGCACCAAGGATGAAGAAACTCGGGGTGTCAGGAAGTATTCATGATACTTTTGGCTCCGCTTTTGCTTCCTCCTCCTCCCAGCGAGCCTCCCCCCCAGAGGGCTTGCGATCGTTCCCTTTTTTCTTGTTTTCCCGAGCAAACGAAACTCTGATTGGCTCGCGGGGGGCCGTCCCCCCCCCCCGCACGCCAGTCAAACTCGTCCGACTTAATTAACCACTAATCTCTCAGCTGTCAGCTTCTGAGGAGGGAGCTGGAGCGACTTCAATCTCCCACTCCTCCTCTGTACTCCCCCCCCCCCCCCCCCCAAGAGCTTTTAGGGTTCCCTGTAGAGAACGAACCCGTACAGAACCCGCTCAAAAACCCAGACAACGCCGACATCAAATACCTCAACGTCATCCCACCACTTCCGCGACAGCCAGCAAAAAAGCATCAGCCGCCCACAGGAAATTGAAAGCAGGGCTGGGGGGGGGGGGGGGAGAGAGAGTGACAAGGCACTGTAATTTTCGCAAACACGTAAAAAAAAAAAAAAAAACGACAACAAGTCTCCCTTTGCCAGGAGGGAGTGGATGACGGACAGCTGGGGAGGAATGTAATGAATTTCCCTCCATTGGAACGAGGGAAGGAGGAGGAGGAGGAGGAGGGATATTGATGTCTGTGGTTGTGTCTATAGTCTTTAATAGAGTCGTCACCTAGTCTGTCTTTACTCTCTCCTCCGGGCTGCGTAGGCACCGACTGTTAGGCTACACGTCATCAAATCTGAATCCTCTCCTTCATGTAGCTTTCAGCACTTTTGGTGTAATATGACTTTAGATGGAGCACAAATACGGAAATAACCGCAACCCGGCTGAGATTCCTTTTGTGTTTTCTTTTTACCAGCGAGAGGTTCAGGGGGAGGATGTTCAGGGCGGTGTGTGTGTGTGTTTGTACGAAGCTGCATTCACATTGTGGTAAGAAATCTGGCACACAGCAAATCGGATGTTCATTGTTTTCAGCGGGCAAGACGGATGGTACATTCTGTCAACGCTCGCGGAAATTGCTTCTTCCACCGCGCGGCCCGAAGACAGAACCTGGCGACAAAAAAAAGTTGAAGTTTTTCCCTTTTCGACCGCGGAGCTGAACCCAAACCAGATGTTGGAAGAAGCAAAAAATGGATACGCACACACCCACACATACGTTTTTGTCCACCTGCTCTTCTGTGTCTTTAAGATTATTTTTTTTAAAGTTGAGAATAAGCTTCTTCTTTCAGTTTTGGAGTCGGGTAGGAAAAGGTTGTGCTGCCAAATGTTGGTTTGGCTGTGCTTTTGCGATTCCCCTGCTCGGCCTCCCATTCATTTACTGTGGGAATCAAAATGTACACAAAGTATAACCAAATTTGAAATATGATTAAATATTGCAGTATTGCAGTCAAACAAGGCTTCATGTTGTTGTATCTCGTGGGATGGCCAGACCCTCTTTGTTTTATCAAAACCATCATGGCGACGAGGAGGCAGCTTGTCGTTGCGGCTGACCCACGAGTAGCCGACGAGGTTAATGCTGTTTCCTGAACGCAGGAAACAAAAGTGACTCAGACCCAGACGACTCAGATGTGACAAACACATCGCTTTACTGAGCATTGATACTTACACATCTGAGAGTCGGAGCTTTACTCACCTAGATTGTATTTGTATTTAACTTCTGGAGGGATTCTGAACTACTTGACTCATCTAGAATAGTCTGAGTATTCCAGGTTGCTATTAGCTGTACTTTGATTGCTTAAGTATTAGTGCTTTAATAGTCTATTGTTAGCTGCTAGTTGGTCGGTTTAAGAAAAAGTAGGTTGCTAACTTATTGCACTTTTACCTTAACACTTAGTTCTGCTCTTAGTTGCTTGTTTAGGAAGGAAATGCACTTACGATTTCTGGTGACTAGTAGTTCTCTTGCCTACTGTTGAATATGAATTATTCAATTAATTAGTCATGAATTACTTGAGCAACAGAATACAATACTGAGCTCAGGAGAGATACACACACATGGGAATGGTATGCGGATCTCTACCAGAGGACTGTCTGAACGGTGGTGATAAAGGTGAAGAAAGACAGGAGGGGGGGGGGGGTAGTTGAAGGTTTCTTGAATCTCTCATGGGGTCACAGTAATGTAACAGTTAGGATTACCTCATACTAGCACTAGAGATGAGTACAACACATTCATATTACTTAGAAAGGTTGGGGTATCGTGATTAAGACATATAGACATAAATTCTACCACACCTACTTATGTTGAATGCACTTACTGTAAGTCGCTTTGGATAAAAGCGTCTGCTAAATGACAGTAATGT